>OX638067.1:35425450-35942005 GCA_951804385.1 Trifolium dubium
AATTTAGATGTTTCGAAAAAATAATTAATATGGATCCCTACAGAAAATTTGTACAAAAAAAATAATAAACAATATTTTTAAAAGAATATCATCTATTTAAATTACAAATAGCATAAAAAATAGTCATTTATTTGTGTGATTAACATATAAAAAACCTATTGGTAGGGCCTCTTGTACTTAAAATTATTCATTGATTTATTTCAACTAAGTGGTATAACTATTCTTGTACTTAATTTTTTTGAGGTCCTATTCTTTGGAGGTTCCGAGACATAGCCTTGCTTGTGTGGCCTTAGATACTGCTGTGACTTTTGGCAAGCTTATTGCACCATAAAAGAGATTGGTCTCGACCCAAAAAAAAATTAAAAATAAAATATTGTAAGAAAAAGATAAATACAAATTACATCAAAATATTTTAGTTTAAAATATACTTATTACTTTTAAGCTTAAAACAACTTTGACTCATAAAAAAAATTGGGTCAAATGAAGCCTTAAAAACATTTTAATTTGATTCTTTATTGAACAAAACTTTTCTACTCCATCCATCCTAAAATAACCGACAGAGTTGAATTTTTGTACAACTATGAATTGTTGTTTGATTTGTCTCTATGTGTATTTTTAAGACATACAATTTTGATAATTTTAAAATATAAATAACTAACTATCAAAATTAACGATCAAAATTTTACATTAACAAATATAAACTAATCAATTGTATCAGTTATTTCAGAATCGAAATCGAAATGTAATACATACCATAAATGAGATTCTACCAAAAGCCTACCATTTGTCTTCCAAAAAACAAGCCTAACAAAGGCCCAATGGGTTTCTTTTCTTACCCTTTAGCCAAAAAAATCCCTACTATATAAACTCACCCACAGTACACTCAAAATCACACTCGTCTTTCAAACCATATCAAGTTAACCCTCACTCTTCTTCACAAACCCCTTACTCTCTCTCTCTCCACCGTCGCACACAGCGGCGCCCACCGCAAACCACCGTTTAATAATGTCTTCTTCAACAACCACCGACGGTCCAGTATTGAACCTAATCAACAAACGCCTCCGTGCACTCCGAAAGAAGCTCAACAGAATCACATCAATGGAAGAATCAGTTGCACAAGGAAAATCATTGAACAAAGAACAAGAAGAAGTTCTCCGTTCCAAATCTTCCGTTCTTGCCCTATTCGACGAATTCGAGAAGCTTCGTCAACCTCTTTCTTCTGCCCTAGCTGAAGAACTTGACCTAGCAACTCAAAACAATCGAGAGAAATTACCCGAGAATAATAATAATAATTCCGAACAACCGCGAAACCCTAACGATGACGTTGTTGAGGATATTCTGAATTTGCTTTACTTTGGTTCGCTTTTTGAAGTGAAAACTCAAAATGATTTTCATTCAACTATGCTTACGAGAACGCATGAGCGTGGTTGTTGCTTGACTTATGATTATGTTACTGATGATGCTACGGATCTGCTTGGTGAGAAAGATTTGGATTCGATCTCTGCTTTGTTTGGGCTGTTGATTTCCAGACCCGCTGATTCGAGTTTTTCGCATAAGAATGCGTTGAGGAGATGTATTGAACATGCTAAGTTGTGGGTTTCTAGGGCTCAACAGCCAATTGATCCCAATGTTGATGTTACATGTATGGTGTTTTTGCTTTTGTTTTTAGGGTTTTGAAATTTTGTTGAATTTATTCAATTTTGCTTTATCGTTGTGTTGAATGTTGATTATTTGTTATTGTTATTGTAGATGCTGGTTTGAGGGAGAAGTTGAATAAGATTATGTCTTCGGAGTATTTTACGACTACTCCTGAGATGAAGGCTACTGTTGAAGTTGTTGCAGCTGCTGCTGGAAATTATGGGTCATTTCAGGTGCCGGCGCAAGGTTCTGTTGAAGTGGAAGGTTCTGATTCTCAGCCTGAGGAGAAGGTATAATTCCTGTTACATTGCTTCTTGTTTTTTCAATTTTTTTTTTGAAATGTTAATGGTTGGTCGAGTTAAGGTTGTTTTTGGATATATCTAATGGAAATCGAATGAAATGGGCTCGAGTAGAGTGGATTGGAATAGAATGAAAAAGAGACAATTGGAAGTAATTCTAGTTGGTTTCGTTTAATTCCATCCCATTTTGAATCATAGTCACACGGTTCACAATTCGCTTCGGTACGTGGTACGAATTCGGGTACGCGGTACGCTACTCTCAAAGAATTCGGTACGCGGGGGGTATACATAGTCGGTACGCTATTTTGGTTCGCGGTACGTTATAATAGAATAATATGTACGTTATAAATAAAAATTACTTTTTATAGTTAAAAATAACAATATAATATACTTGCATCAATAAAAGAAACAATTGATTCTACACTTGCATTACGTTAAAAAGTTTCAGTGCTACAACTACAACTACAAGCATGTGCTTTGTCAAACCTATGTTGATAGATAGTCCCACATCGGTTGTTTTTCATGTTTTGAGAGCATATGTACCCTATAAATAAGTGTAGAAACCAGGGTATAGAATAGGTAGTAAGCCACTGCTTCAGCGGTGGGGACACTGGCGTCTCTTGCTTTTTAAAGGGATAGAGACTTTCCAAATGCAGTTCAATATTTTTTATAGTTTCTATAATTAAGTTGTTATTTTGGAAACCTGGTACGCGGTTAATAGCGAATTCTGGGTGAATTTGTGTGAACCGGGTTCGAAAAAGAACCGCGAACCGGTTCGATCGAATTGGTTCGCGGCTATTCCAGCGAATTATGTGACTATGTTTTGAATATCCAAATTATAGAACATGGTATGTAATCATTTCATTCTATTTCAGTTCATTCTGACCATTTTCATCAACCAAACATAGCTCTTGTATAGTAATTTTGTTTTACTGTTTTGTTTTGTACATTGGCTATCATAACATTACTTATTTGGGTTGATAAGTTGTGGTTTGAGACTTTGAGTATGAGAACTTTTTTATCTCGTTAGTAGTTTCACTGGTGAGTGGGGATGGATGGGAGAAGAATGTTTGTAATTATTCTCACTAAGTTGAGTAGTTGAGTAGTTAACATTGCGGATACAAGTCTCAAGAAAACCATTAATTTGCTTTGCTAATGATACTCCATTACGAAGATTGCTTGAATATTGGTCATTATTATTAATGTATAAATAACAGAATAGCATAACAAAGAAAATTAAACTTCCTTTCTCTTGCAACTTGGAATAATCAACTATTGATTAAGTTGTCTCTAAGAATAATGTTGTTAAGTTCAATCTGTGCTTGTGAATGTTGTGATATAAATAAAAGTTGGCAAGCTATTTATTTGCTTCAGATAAATCTAAAGTGTTGCAAGAGGTTAAGCTATATAAGGGTATTGAGATGAATTAGTAATTTGCTTTCTGTTATGAATAATGTGTTATTATATGTTAAATTGTGTGTTATTCCCGAGCATTTTAATTGTTTAAGAGAAAATTTCTAGTAACCTAAATCAAGTAGATTATTATCTTAAATGGTACAATTGATTTAAACTTTGTTTTTCACATTCGATCTGCAACATGTGCAAGCTTAGGACCATTCCTATTTTCTATTTCTTGCTAGATGGTATTGCTCTGCATGTGTGTCTGTTTACATATTTTGAATATTTTATTGGTTTTTCTCAAATTAACAAGGAAATCTTTAAGTTATGGGTCATGCTAAGGGCAAATGTTAAAGATACTTCAAAATTCAAATAGTAATTATGTCTTGAACAAACAACTTTTGACTTCTAAACAGATAAAATGCACAATTTTCAATATAAAATTTCTATCTATAGTATACTAACAAGTGCATTAAGGGCACATGTTAGCTTTTTCAATTACAAATCTGGTTTACTTATGTAGATTTTTATTCCAAAGTTAAAAACAACAACATCCAGCATAAACTTAGAATTGCTATTATGTATTTATTATTATGTTATTGTGAATTTGAGTTTGTCACACCAGCTTCCTGAATTTATCATGACTTATATTTTTCAGAAATGATATCACTTTTTTAAGTATTGAATATGACGTCTATTTGGTATGTGTCATATGCGTGTATCATTGTTATAGATAGTTCTGAGGAGTTTAATAGCACCGACATACATATGCCTTTGTAAGTTGTGGCTCCTCAAATGTCAGATAGAGTGCTACCCACGGGGATCTTGTAAACGATGATTAGATATAGGGATCGAGAGGGTACCCTATGTGTGGTTGTCTAGCCCACTCACTAGCATTCCATGCTCCTGCATGCATTAGATTAATGTGGCTTAGAGTGGCATATAACTTTTTAGGAGATAAGTTTTTACTTTACACCCACAACAATGGTAGGTAAAGGCAGGCTATATGAGAAAGATTAATCTTAACCATTAATTTATGGTGAGTATCAAGTAGTAACTCATCTCACGTTCATTGGCAATGTCTTCCTTTAGGTATGTTTCTGTGTATGAGAGTGGCACCTGTTGAGGAAAAGATGATAAAAACTTCCCTAAGGTGGTTTGGCCTTGTGAGGTTAACAATAATGGGAAGTTTTAATAATGAGAAAAATTGTAGATGTGTGTGTATGTGTTTTAAGTCATACACAGACTCATACATATTTCAGAAATCATAGGCTTTACAGTCCCATAGACTTTACCCCAACACTATGTTTGAGTTGAGTGTATAATTATGGCTTGTTTTATTATAGTACCATAAATAAAATTTCCTTTGCTGTTTGTTGCAACTGGCAAAGTTATTGTTTTAACTTTTCTGATGTGATTTCTATACGAAATCTTCATGCTCTTCAAGTTCTTTCTATTTTGTTTGCATTTGGTTTAAAACTTTTACACTGGAGAGATAAGTTTATTAATGTTTTCAGATTGAAGCCAAAATAAATCCTGATGCTTTGTACTTTTTTTGCTTACAAATTCTGTATGCATTTTCTAGGATGAGGGAACTGCAAATTTTCAAGGGCAAGCATCTGGAGATGATCCGTCTGATCCTGAAGGAGAGTTTCAGAAGGTATGCATAATTTTGTCATAATCATCTTATTGACATTGAACTTGATTTAACACTGAAGGTTTATCTCTTGCAGGACAAAGTAGAAGTTGAAAATGCAGTTGAAGTGGTATCAGTCCAACACGAGCAGAACAATCCTCAGGATGCAGAATACAGTCAACCAGATGGAGAGGGGAGGGAGCAACAATATTATCCCAGGAGGGGGGGTTATCAGAATCAAAGAGGTGGACGTGGTGGTGGAGGTGGTAGAAGGGGTTATTCAAATGGTCGTGGAGGTCGTGGTGGTGGAGGCAGAGGAGGGTTCCCTAATGGTGGCCGCAACCAATACTATGACCAGCCTGGAAATTATCATCAAAGGAATTTTAACAATAGAGGAAGAGGAGGCAGAGGTGGTGGCTACTACAGCAACCATGGTGCAGGTGGTCAAGTTAATCATGTTGCAGGTGATGTTGGGGTGCAATCTTGATAAATTATGACTTGTTCATAGTGTTTGTTACACTATAATTGGGTGGAGGTGAATCTTTTTATTCGTCTGGCATGAAACATGTTTTGAACAATTTTGTTTGAACTTCCGACATCCAGACTCCGCCATTTTGTAGTCCAGTAGCTAGTTGACCCATGTCCCAAATCTTACAGTCGTCATGTTCAGGAATGAATGTTATTCTTAGACTTTCTGCGTCAGCGATGAAATGCTTTGTGTTTTCATTTTATTGGCTGTTTAAACATTTCAGTTGCAATTTCAGTACACTTCCATTTTCATTCTCAACCTTAGTTGTGTCTTCATAATTGTCCAAATGCAAAAAATAAAAATGAAGTTCTCAACTTTTTTTTTCTATCAGCCATTGTTAGTCTTGGACTAATTATTAGAGACTAACACTACTGATAAAAAAATGGTTGGAAATTCTTTAAGGACAGTTATGACATTGTTAAGGTTGGATATTAAAATAGAGTATACTCTATAAGGCCCAAATTACAAAGGCAAGTTTTGTTACGAAAAAATATCGACGCATTCTAGACATATAGCTATTCACCATATAAAAAACACTGGAAATCTGCATACAAAATGATAGGTTCAAAAATCTAGAAATAGGGATTAACATATCTATTGAAAGTTGGAGAATGAGTGCCTTGTGGGAAATTATTGTAGGAACCAAGTACGTTTGTTTTGGTGTTTTCCCACCACCTATGTGCGGTTTGTAACCCCTCCAGTATGTAGCGTAGCTTCTGCAGGTTGAAAACATTACTCCAAGTACGTGGTTAGCCAATTCTTAAAAAATAGAGGTTCTCTAATTTTAACCAAAAAAAATACATTTATGTAATTATGAGAGACAAGTACGTTTGCTTCTTCTCATATGGGCATCAGTTCTAAGGATATTGAAACCGCCTTCTCACATTGGTGTGAAGAAGCTATATCAAAAGCTTCATCGATGTGTTAAGTTTAATATTCTCTATTATCCACAACATTTGATTTGGTCGAAATAAAATGTGTTTTGAAAATGTTCAATAATGTGAGAAATACGGCTTGCAATACTATTAGTAGTCTCAACGGTTTCCTATTGATAGACTTTATCAATATTCAATAGCAAGGGGGTGATGTGTTGTACTCAATACACGAATTTGAACCATGGGAGCGAAGAGAAGCCATGGAATTTCGGATTATGACTTCTAGGTTTTAAATTTGGGAATTAATGGATTTAAGGTTGTCAATTTGGGATTATATGATGGAAGTGAGGAAGAAGACAGTATTGTACACATCTTTGATATGAAAACGCTGCGTTTGTACCAAATCAACATGTTAACGGCCACATCATTGTTTTTGTGATGGAGGTTAATAGGTAGGGTAACCGTGCAACATTTTAAGAACTTAAAAAACTATTTGTTACTTAAAAATTTAAAGAACTCAATTGGTACAAACGTAAAACTTAAATTGTCCTGGTCCCCGGATGCATCCTCATTTTATTATATTTTTACAATTTCACCTCTTCTTACCAATTGAATACCTTAATTTTTTAAATAACCGGACAACTTGTGATATTTTTATTATAAGATAAGATGTCAATTGTATTTTGTTAGTTTGTATTGTAGCCAGACTCACACAAATGTAGAAAATTAGAAAATTTATGGTTTGAACTCCAATATTTTTAATTATATTCTAACTGAATGATACTTACCTAACTTGATAAGATGCTAGTAATTAATAGTTAAGACTACTTCTCTTTCTTGTTATAAGAGATAAATGCATTTTTTAGATTAATTAAAAAATAGATGTATCATCTGGATTCATTAATCGACCAAATACATTAGTTTTTTAGTGAATCTAAAAAGTACATTTGTCTCATAATTCATATAATAAGGAACGGAGGGGTAGTATAATTTTTCTTAGAATATTGTAAATTACTATTAAGAAAGTTATCTGTTTCCATTTCATATAATACAACTAGTAGGTGTTCCCAGAAGTAATGCGGACAGAATGAGATTCCATCTCATGACGTAAAAGAGTTCCTCCACCAACAATGCACAATATTATATATTATTTTTTCACACAGAATGTCAATACAACCTTTGTCATCATCATTGTTCAATTTACCTAAACTCTATTGACTTTAATCTCCTTTTTGTTTTACTTTCTTATAAAAATATTCATCATATGAAATGTCTGATAATGACATTGACATGCACTCAAAAAACGGAAAGTTTACATATGACTGTGCTTCTAAAAATTTGCTTCTAACTTTAAATATGTTTATGATCCAAGTGAAGGTGTTAACCGTTAATTAAGCATCATTATGTATATATTTGTTGGGTTATATGGGAACAATAGGCATTATTACGTTAATTTTGTTGGGTTATAGTGGAGTCAGAGAGATCATTCAGAGTGTCACATATCGAATTAAAAAATATTACTATAGATTTAGATTGTTTGCCATTTGAATGAATAAAAGGTTTCACTATAGATTCATGGTGTATGTCGTGGTGCTCTTGTGAGCAGTTGTGTATATATCATTAGTCTGATTACATCTAGTTGGGTTGAGTATTAATGTCTAGCTACCAAATACTCCGTCCGTTACAAAATTAGTGTCGTTTTAGCTCAAAAAATTTGTTTTAAAATAAGTGTCACTTTTCAATTTTCAATACAACATTTTCCAATTTTATCATTTAATTATTACTTTATACACTATTTCTAAGAAAAATAAGTTTAATTTAGTAAAAGTGCTATTACTTTTAACATAATGACTACATTTCTTAATAAGTATAAAAACACCAAAAACGACACTCATTTTGAAACAGAGAGAATAATCGGTCATCCAACTAAGTCACTAAATCAAAATTTGCGGCTCCGGCAGAATGTGATGCTATATCAACATAGTACATAGATGCAATTTTCAAGGAACAAAAAAGCTATGGTGTTGGAAAATTTCTAAGAGGTGACAACATAGTTTATTTCAATATGATATCTCTATATTATATTGATTTTAACAATTTTCCACTTCAATAAAGGATGAGATCTTATATTATAACTATATTATCTTAAATTTGATTCCTTCAAAAATAGAGGTCTTTGTTGTTCATTGTCCAATCATGAGAGAACAATCTCTCACAAATAAAATACAAATATTTTAAACAAACAAAGGTTTTGTGCATTTTAATACAAAACTACATATCCTTTTTTAAAAAAAAAATACAAAACCACATAATATAAATAGTAAACTGCAATATCATGTAAATTTTGGAAAGGGTTGATAAAACTTTTGTCCTAAAACTTTAGACCTTTTAGTTTTTTTAATTTTGTCCCAAAATTTTAATTCTTTTTGGAAATTAAGATATAATTAATGACGGTTTAACATTTGTACCCTTATAAAAATTAAAATATTTATTAAATAAATTTTTTCTCTTTTAATAAGGTAAGGATAAAAAAAGATTTAACTTATTAATTTTTATTACTTTTTAATTTATGAGTAAAACTTTAAACGGACTAATTTTTGGGATGTAGGGAGTATTATTTTTCACTCATTCTAGTGTGTTATCGTAAGACACCAAGTTGACACAAATGTGATATCAAGTGTTCTCTACAGTATTTTTTTTCTTCAGGATTTTGTCAATTTTTTTAATAAAGAGAAAGAGGGCAAGCACCAAAACATTTTCAACATAGAGAGCAATAAAAGAAGAAAAAAACAAAACATAGAAAAAGAAAAATAAACGCAACAAAGAAAAAACAAAGAAGGTACTTAGCTAGACTACAATAAATTTCTTTTTTTTAAAACAAGTATTATGAACGTGAACTGTTTGTTAGTTCTTTTTCTTAGCCTTAGCTCAATATAAGGCTCCTCCATACCAGCAGAGCGGTTCTTCAAATAATTAATAATTGCCACATTCTTTTCCTCATCAGTCTACACCCTATGCCCCATACGCCAGCTTCATTAGCCTTCCAATCCAAAATTTTCAAGTCATAAGTAACACAGGGTTTTATAACAGCATCAGAAGTATACTAAGGTTGGGGATCTTGAATGTTGTCGGAGTTTGTCACTGCATCACTCTAGGACCCAAAAATCTGCATGTTCGGAATGATACTCTGTGGATCCACTCTTGAATTATTGTTAGCTAGATCAAGAACATGAACATCTTCATCAACCTGCACGAGCTGTACATGAACCGCTTCAGCCGAACCACTAAGAAAAATCTCTTCCTCAATTTTTTTAAATATAGAAATATAGAATACTAACTTTGTAATATAAATATTCAGTTTTGTTATTAATTAATTTGACTACTTCATTAATCACAAAATACATACTACTCGTAATCATTTTTTCATCAACCATACTTAATTGAAAGAAAAATATTTTTCTATATTTAACAAAAAATGAAAGAGAAAAAAAGGTTTTAGTTACAGAAAAATCGGTAATGTACTGAATCTCTCCCTCTCCCTGTCGGCTCTAGTGCCACTTATCTCTTTCAAAGCTTTCTTCTTAATTTTGTTTTGAAAAATTGGTGATTTTGAGTCTTTTCTTGATCTAAAATCACTTATGTATATCCTTTTCTCCTCCTTTTAATCCAAATAAGTGATTATCACATCGATTAGTTTTTTTTTCCGGTTTTTTGTGTTTTCGTCGTCTCAGTGCGACACATGTTGGTTTTCCCGTCTTATGCAGTGTTTTGTTTTCTCGTCTGTGCGGTGTTTTGTCTTTCCGTCTTGTGCAGGGTTTATTTAGTTCGGATAGAAAGATCAACGTTGATCGGCTACATATTTAATCAATGGTCAGTTCCTCAACGATGGAGATCCAGAAGCATAGATATTCACTTTACTTAGCTTTATGTTTATCATATTATTTGTAAGCAAGTGTATGCTGTTTATTTTTAAACTCAAAGTATGTTGTTTTATGCTATTAACTTGAGTGTTGTGAGTTTATTCGCAAATCCATCTTTTATATTAGTTTTTAACGGTTTTGAATTTGTGTTAGTATATAATGTACTCTATCTATTTAAATGAATGAACATCCTTTTATTTGTTAAAAAAAATACCTAATGTCAAATTGTGTGTCTTCCAATAATACTTTTACTTTAAATGGTTGTAAGCCAGTATTGTGACACCTTTTAAACATTAAACGTTATTTCTTCAAAAAGTTAATCCTTTTAATTTTTAAAATGAAGTCGTTTTGACCATGTTACACAAATTAATAAATATAATTAATATAGTATGAAAAAGAGAAATTATAAAAGTTATGTTATAAAATTGTTCTTTATTAATAGTATAGGAAAAATAAATTGTAAAATTGAAAGAAAAAAGAAAAAATAAAGAGTTAAAAGTGTAATAAAAAGAAAATATATTAAATGCTTTAATAATAATGTAAAATAACTTATATTTTAATAATTTTTTTCTCAAATCGACTTATATTTTAGTACATACGAAATATTTAAGATTTTCTTATAAAATATTCGAAAAGCGGTGCTCTTTAACCTTTCCCCTAGTAAATTTGTGTAAAAGTTTCATACTAGATTGTGTAAAAGGGATTGCTTTATTCATGAGTACGTAGACAGTGTTTGTGTTCATACTAGATTGTCAACTCCAAGAATATGATGCTTGATTTTATTCTGTAATTTCCTTCAATTTCCCTTTTAAATTTGGTTTGATCAGGTGATCGATGAATTTCATTAGAATATCGATAATTATTATCTATAAATACATTGTCACTCTATATAAGCTCCTACACAAAATTCACTCATAACAACATTTCCTATACTCTCCCATCAATATTGGTTTTTTACTTGCCAAAAAAAGAATCAAATAATATGGGAGCAAACTTTTCCAATTTAGAATCAGTTGTTGAAAGATCATCATTGCAGCCAACCTTGATCCTCAGCTTCCACTCAACAGCTAAATGGAAGGCTCACTTTGAAGCCTCCAAAGAAACAAACAAGCTGGTAATTAATAACTTTTCATATTATATCTAACTATATATTAGCTATATATATTTTATACACAAGGTTGTTAAATTTTAATTTAAAAAAAAGTAGGATAGAAATAAATTATTATTAATTAAAGTGACATTATGACGTCTAGAAATCCTAGCTCAACAGACAGAAAATACTGTAAATGTTAGGCCCGAGATCCATGACCGAAGTTGGATCACTGATCACTCAACTTCATGTGTGTGTAAATTTATGATGACTTTGTCATATAATCTAATAACACTATGACTGTTTTACAACCATCTCTTAAAAAATTAATCTTTTTAATAAATAAATTATAATTTTTTTAGAAAATATATCTAAATTAAACTCTAACTATAACATTATGTATGAACAATTATAATTGATATTTTAACTATCTAAAAATCAAAACGCAACCACAATTATTCATATGAAGTCAAGTTTTTTAACATTGTCTCTCCATTGTGGTTGTAATTGCGAACCGAATCATACTAGTATATATTTGACTGCAATTTTTTAAAATTAAAAACCTATTGGCTTAAATACACTTTTGGTCTCTAACTATTTTTAAGGTTTCACTTTGATTCTCTAACTATTTAGGACCAAAACAGAAGGAAAAATAGTTAAAGAACTAAAACGAAACTTTTAAAATAGTTAGAGAAACAAAAATGTATTTAAGTCAAATCTATATGAAATTGAAAATAGTTAATAATGTCAAGGTTTTAGAGGAAGAGACTTTAATAATTTGCAGTTCAAACCGAAGTTTACTAAAGTCTAGGTAAGAATTGTTTCACTATGAAATTGAACTTTTAGTTCTCTTGAATAAATTTTCTTTTGATGAAATTTATTAACCATTTAAACTATATGTTGATTAAATACTAGGACTTAAAATGTTGGCTAAAATATTAATATTATTATTTAGGCTGAACTTCTTGTTTTATGAGGCGGTTAATTTTCTTTCTTAATTCGTTAAAGATGGTCATCGACTTCACGGCTACATGGTGTGGACCTTGCAAATACATGGACCCAATAATCAAAGAATTAGCTGCAAAATACAAAGATGTTGAGTTCATTAAGATTGATGTGGATGAGTTAATGGTATGATATGCACATGATTAATTCCATTTAATTACATTTTAATCTCTAATTAATTATCTTTAATTATATAATGCAAGATAATAACTAATAGAAATGAAAACAGGAAGTGGCAAGTGCATTTCAGGTGCAAGCAATGCCAACATTCATACTAATTAAGAAAGGAAAAGTTGTTGAAAAAGTGGTGGGAGCAAAAAAAGAGCAATTACAGAAGCTGATTGAGAAACGAAGGAATTGAGTGTAGGGTGATGATCCTCTTGCAACATTGTAATATAGTCTAGAATATGACATACTAAATAAATATAATTAGTTGCATTGGAGTTGCTCATCATGAGAGTGTAACTATCTATCTAATATCAATTTAATCAAATGAATAAATGTGGAAATGTCAACTCTATCCTTATAAAGGAATCTATTTAGTTATATGCCACATCAACTATTGTATGGTTTTTCATTGTCACTTTTCATTTTGCAAAATAAATCAAATACAAGTCTATAACGTATATTGCTTAAAAAAAAAAAGTCTATAACGTATATTAGTTTGTAACTTTGTATACATGTGCTGGGAAAAATCTTATTTGAAAATAAAATATCTTTTTTATTGTTTTAAATTTCATAATATATAAAAGAAAACACATAAAAATAAGAATATTTTTAATATTCATGCTCTATATATCTAAAATAAAGTTCAATAATCATAACATATAAGATATGTTAATTGTTGTGATTTCGTTGAATAAAATCACAACAATAATATTTCGGTGTGTGGAGCAAAGTGATTAAACAATCAAGTATAAAAGAGTATAAAGACAATAATCCAACACAATAAAGCAAAAGAGACTAGATAAAACAAGTAAAGAAATACAATCAATTTGTTTATTTAGTTCAGTCAAACCGACCTAGCCTATGAGAGAGAGAGAGAGAGCAGTCCCTCCTTTCCATTATAACTAAATAATCACCGTTACAACGACACTCCCAAAATTAGGGTTATAAGAATCAGCCGTCAAACCTAATCCCAAGTTTCTTCCCGTAACCTAGAAACTTAAATAGCGTTTCTAAGATGAAGAATAAATACTTTAGAATGTATTTGTTTCTTTCCTTCTTCTCTTGTGCTTTTCCTTGTTCTTAAACCTCTATATTTATAGGGTAAAATATAACAATAAAATACGAACAAATCTCATATAAAAGTGGAACAAATTTGACAAACAAGCCAAAAACCAGCAAAAAACAAATCTGCACCTGCGTGCCCACACCATGGTGCCAGTCTTCTGCAAGACTAACAAATAGACCAAAATGAGAATATTGTGGCGAGAGGTACGGCAAAATTGAATCATGGAGGAAGTAATATTTTTCAAAATCAATTATGATATATAAAACTATCAACACCTAAGGAGATAATTCCACAAATTCATTTTTGAGCAACTAAAGACTATATTAGAAGTTTTCAAAATATCAATGAGCAGTGTTGAAATATGATGCACATTTCAAGATATTTCTAGAATACATTGATAATTTATAGAATTAATATTACTCGTGAAGGAATGATCCAAATGTTTAGAATTTTTTAAAATACTTTAGTAATGCATAGAATAGAATCAATATCACACATTTATTAGGTAATGTCTTGAAAATTCTATAATGTACCTAGCTCCAACACCTATAAATAGGTAACTATATGAACAATTTTTTTCTGGTTAGGTAGCCTAACGGTTAAAAATTCACCTCTTAAAAGTGAATAAGTGAGTATATCAAATTTAAACCCTGATGCTTTACAAATTGAGCTTGGCTCATGAGAACACTATATGTACAATTATATTCATGCCTTTAAGATGGTATGACAACAACATTATATTGAAGTCTTCTCCACACAATATGTCTTTTTTTTTTTTTTTAACAACAAATATATTATTAATAAAATAAAATTTCTACTCAAGAAGAACATACACGGGTAAAAGAGGAGTTTACAAAACAAAAAAGCCGAAAAAGACGGAGCACTAATGTAAAAATTAAAACCGATCACTTCTATAATGTCATTTTTAAAAGACACTTCTCAACTTCCTAATCCTAATTACTATATATTACTAATATGTTGTCTCTTGTATCATGCTATCTATATTAAAATCCAAAGTTGAGAACAATGCAAAATATACTTACTCTAAGTGATTCTCACACTAATCTTTACACTATCTAACTACTTTGTAAAATACAACCGCGTACTACTCTCAAATACTAACAAAATCAAAATATAAAAACCAGTGCCGGTCTTGTACTTTAAGAGGCCATGACAAATTATATAAAAAGTCCCTTTGAATGTGTATTTTTTATTCAAAAAATTCAATTTTTTAAAAAATATTATTTTTTAATTAAAATATAAATAACATCAATAATATAAAAACTTGTCACATTCCAATTCATAATAACAAAGTACATCTTCAATAATATCATTAAAAATTGAAAGTGTTTTTAGCAAATATTGCAACTTCATTTTAAAATTTAAAATTGTATTTTAAAAGAAATAAAAAAATTAGTTTTTCTTTAAAATAAAGAAGAACATACACGGGTAAAAGAGGAGTTTACAAAACAAAAAAGCCGAAAAAGACGGAGCACTAATGTAAAAATTAAAACCGATCACTTCTATAATGTCATTTTTAAAAGACACTTCTCAACTTCCTAATCCTAATTACTATATATTACTAATATGTTGTCTCTTGTATCATGCTATCTATATTAAAATCCAAAGTTGAGAACAATGCAAAATATACTTACTCTAAGTGATTCTCACACTAATCTTTACACTATCTAACTACTTTGTAAAATACAACCGCGTACTACTCTCAAATACTAACAAAATCAAAATATAAAAACCAGTGCCGGTCTTGTACTTTAAGAGGCCCTGACAAATTATATAAAAAGTCCCTTTGAATGTGTATTTTTTATTCAAAAAATTCAATTTTTTAAAAAATATTATTTTTTAATTAAAATATAAATAACATCAATAATATAAAAACTTGTCACATTCCAATTCATAATAACAAAGTACATCTTCAATAATATCATTAAAAATTGAAAGTGTTTTTAGCAAATATTGCAACTTCATTTTAAAATTTAAAATTGTATTTTAAAAGAAATAAAAAAATTAGTTTTTCTTTAAAATAAAGAAGAACATACACGGGTAAAAGAGGAGTTTACAAAACAAAAAAGCCGAAAAAGACGGAGCACTAATGTAAAAATTAAAACCGATCACTTCTATAATGTCATTTTTAAAAGACACTTCTCAACTTCCTAATCCTAATTACTATATATTACTAATATGTTGTCTCTTGTATCATGCTATCTATATTAAAATCCAAAGTTGAGAACAATGCAAAATATACTTACTCTAAGTGATTCTCACACTAATCTTTACACTATCTAACTACTTTGTAAAATACAACCGCGTACTACTCTCAAATACTAACAAAATCAAAATATAAAAACCAGTGCCGGTCTTGTACTTTAAGAGGCCCTGACAAATTATATAAAAAGTCCCTTTGAATGTGTATTTTTTATTCAAAAAATTCAATTTTTTAAAAAATATTATTTTTTAATTAAAATATAAATAACATCAATAATATAAAAACTTGTCACATTCCAATTCATAATAACAAAGTACATCTTCAATAATATCATTAAAAATTGAAAGTGTTTTTAACAAATATTGCAACTTCATTTTAAAATTTAAAATTGTATTTTAAAAGAAATAAAAAAATTAGTTTTTCTTTAAAATAAAGTAGTGAACCAGAGATTCTAATTTATAGTTAATATCATTTTTAGTTAAAGAAAATAATTTTTAACATAATTTGTGATTATGAACTACAATTATATATATCATAATTTTCTTTTAAAATCTATAGTAAATTCAATAGTTTGTAAAAATATATAATGAATAATAAAGTAATTTGCTTAATGTAGATTTGATACCCTCCCACACGAACACGAGAAGAAGAAACTGGCGCTGCAAAAGAAGAAAAATGAAACAGAGGAAGGAGAGAGGAATATGTTAGACTACTAGGCTTATCACTTAGAGGGGGGGGGGGGGGGGGGGGGTTGAATAAATGATTGGATAATCAATTAAAAAATTATCGAGCATACGGAAGTCCACCGGATCGGTAGTTTACTTTGCACCAATTTGATCAAAGAAAAATGAGTATACACTTTGATATCTATGATGATAAAAACAAATCCAAGTGATGTTTCGTGAACAATTAACAAGATAATATATTTTTGTAATTTGAAAAACTTAATCCAACAATTATATGGTCGAAATTACAAATATCACAAACAAAGCAATCAATTGGAATTTGATCGAACACTTGGCGTGTGTAAAATTCCAATTGATACAAACATTTGAATAATTGCTAAATTGAAGGAGTTAAATGATGAGAGAACGTAAACAAATTGATATGGGAGTTCCCTTGCTTTCGTGTCGTCCTCGGTCGGCAGATACGTCTTCCCCAATCCCATCAAAAATACGGAATTGAGATTTTATTGAAAAATCTTTTGAATTACACAATGCACAAGTTTCACAGAATTCAGTACACGAGATATATAAAAAGACTCGATCTTTCTTCACTCGTCGTAGCTTTAGTAAACTTGCGCGATCACCAACATTATCCTCGACCTGAACCTCCGATTATATGATAATCCGATCCTCATCCGTTCTTCAATCAAGAACCCCGTGATGATTATTCGGCTGATTCCTTCGTCGAAGTGTTGAACCTTCAAGAACGATACTTTCTTGATTACGATGAGAAACTTCTTTGTAACCAATTCCACCCGAAAGATCTGATTCACCGCGATCCACCTCAGACGTCATCTCCCAATCAAACTAGAACCCCTTTGTTTGACCTATTTAAAGAATTGTTTTCTAATAGTTTCTCACACTTACAAAAAGACCCTATGGTGCTATTTATAAGGGAAAATAGAATGAAGTAGATTTAGGTAAAATTTAACTGATATGTATCGATACATAGCAGGTGTGTATCGATACATATTAATGACAGCTTAAATTATTTGAAGTTGACTGATATGTGTATCGATACAAGTTAGTGTGTATTGATACATAAGAGGTTCTCTAGTTAATGAGGATCTGATATGTATTGATACATACATGCATGTATCGATACACAATGATCTCTCTATTTCAGATTGAGACTGATGTGTATCGATACATATTTATGTATCGATACACATAAGCTTCTATGTTCCAAGGAAATCAGCTATATATCAATACAAATGATACTTGTATCGATAGAAAAACGAGTTTTCTATCTGAAATGTTTCAGAGAGAGGTCGGAGAGAAAAATAATTGTAGAGAGAGAAAGGTTTGGATTTATATATGTCATATCATACCAAAGGAATCAAGTTATTACAAACTTAACATTTTTAAAAAATTTCCAACAGTTAGAACCAAAGTGTATTTAACTTTTTAAGACAACAACTACTTTCACCATATGAATTTGATCTTTTCGAAGATTTCTTCAACCTATACCCGTCTCTAACAAAATATATTTTCAACCTCCATGTATACAAATAATTCTAAAATATTATATTACTACACTATCCTCCATATAATTGTATTTTAGAATTATTTGTATATATATGGAGTGACAAAGTAGTTGATTCCTCATAGTTATCTGTACAGATCCATTCAATTCTAGTATTATCAATAGGATTAAGAGCTGATGAATAAAAATAATAATGACTTTCTTAAACAAACAATATCTTCATAATCTTTTGAATAAAATGTAGTACTAAATGAGCTTAATGATTAAAATGTTGTAATATTTTATTGGCGTAGATATGTTTTACTCATGTCACCTCAAAGATCTTCTCGTAGAAGCCAAATTTTATTAGCCAACCAGCACAACTTGAAGCAAAAGCAAAAGGTTGTAAAGAAATTAAAAAATGAACAAGAATTCAAGAAAGTGGAAGCTTCTTTACGAACCATAAACATGATGATTATTGAATTTCAAGATATATTCGGGACATAAAAATCGACCTTTATATTTTCTCAACTTCATAGAATACATTCTTCCTTGTTTTATAAAGAAATTAAAACACGTTAAAAACTATATATATATA
The DNA here is from genome assembly GCA_951804385.1 of Trifolium dubium. Classification (NCBI taxonomy): domain Eukaryota; kingdom Viridiplantae; phylum Streptophyta; class Magnoliopsida; order Fabales; family Fabaceae; genus Trifolium; species Trifolium dubium. Next base: position 35,444,087 of record OX638067.1, read on the forward strand.
TGGCTCATTGTAACCAAAAGAACTATATATAGTTCTGTACAAAAAAGAAAACTATATAGATAGCTGATTAGTTTAAAAAAAAAGAAATTTTTTTAGATAGCTCATATATGTAAGGTAGGCTTCAACCAAGTAATTAATTACAATCAATTTATAATTAAAAGTTTTTCAAGTATGAATCATTCCAAAGAACACAATTTCGAAATTATATCGAATTAGATTATTACTAAAAGAGGGTTGAATAAATAAAGTAAGTAAGGCACAGAAGAATTACATAAGTTCGAGCACACCTTCAAAATATTTATATTTTTTGGTGGTAACCTAGTATATTAATTGGGATGACCGAGGTTTAAACCTCCGTCCCCTGTGATCTTAATGCAATCTCCTACCAATTGAGTTAAGCCCATTGAACTAGTCAATTTTGATTTTCATCTTTAAAAATATAAACAAAATGTTTTAATTCTCCTAAAATATTCTATTCCTTTTTTTTTCTATACATATTCTATTTCCTTTTTTATCCATAATAAACATAATTTTGACAAGTTATATATTCCAACTCTCACCTAATGGTTTTTCTCAGATAAAACTAAACAATTCTGTAAATGATTCAGCAATGTTTAGACAATTTCGTTAACAATAAGAGGAGGATAACATTTACAACGTGAATCAATGTTATTTTGGAGATCTGGGTTAAAGTGATCTAAAGAGTAATTTTAAAGAATGATTCACTTACGGGCTTTGCAATATTTTGGTCCAAAGAAGTTTAAAAGATGGAGGCCCATCAATACCTTGACCCATAATCAAATATATACTATTCTCTTCGTTCTTAAAAAAATGTCGTTTGAAATGTCTGTGCACTATTTATACAACTTACTTTGACCATATATTTCTATTAATATATATAATAGCAAATATTATCATATATATATATAAGATGTTATTCATTTTGTCTTGATGTATGTTTTTCAAATATATATTTTTATAATACATAATTAAATATATTATTCGTCAAAAATATTCATCGATAAATGTGCAGTAATCAATTGTGACAGTTAAAAAGGAACGGATAGAGTATAGTACTTTACTTTGAATCAAATTATGTTGACCAAAAGAGATTTTTTTAGATTGTCATGTGACTAGAAATTGTATTTTTTTTTGTCGAGACAGGGTTATCTACCGCCAAACACAGTGACTAATCCCTCACTAAATTGGAGGCACCTCGAAGGGTGGGATATATAGCTGGCCAAAGAATTTAAAGCTGCTTCATACCCAAGGTGAGAATCGAACTCTCAACTCTTGGTTAAGGGAGAATGAGCCTCAACCGCTAAACCACACCCCTTGGGTTAAGAATCACTTATCTTAAATCATAATCAATGACCTTAAGTTAAAATTAAACTATTAGAATGACAACGTTAAAAATTTTTAAAAGAGTTTTATCGTTTTAATTATCTTATCCAACTCAAATAATTTACATTGTAAAAAAACCCTCAAGTAAGTAGTCATTGTAAAAAATCTATATAATATATATTTGTGATCTTCCTCATGAAAAAATAGTACACGTATAGTATTTTACATTATTATACATTATGATTTTAACGTTATGTTTTTTAAATTAATATTTTTAATATTTTGATTCTTTGCAGATTACGTTTCAATTTTATATTTAACTAAAAATTATTATTCTGTAAGTTACAAAAGAATTACATTAAATCAGATAAACGTTACAGTATTACTTTTATGTCTCATAAACATATTTTTCAGTTACGTAAAAAATCATAATTATATAAATAAAACGTACATCTTAAAATTAAATTATTCATTCGGTTACAAAAGAATTAAATTAAATAAGATAAACGTTATGCTAAACATATTTGTTAGTTACGGAAGAATCATAATTATTTAAATAAAACGGTCAATATTAAATTAAATTATTCATTCGGTTACAAAGAATTAAATTAAATAAGATTAACGTTACGATATCAATATTATATGTCATAAAAATATTTGTCCGTTACGTAAAAATCATAATTATTTTAATAAAACGTTCAACATTAAATTAAAATTATAATAAATGTAATTTAATTTTGTGCTTCGAAAACTCACTATATATAATTGTAGATTTTCACATAAAATTCACAATTTTATTTCATATCCAACTATATTTTTGTCTTTTTCTTTTTTGTGTTTCTCATTTGTTTGAAGTCAATACAAAATGGCTCCCAAAATCAATCAAATATCTGAAATCAATGCAAAAAGTGAAGGTTTGAATGTTGTTGTTCGTGTAATTCGGTTGTGGTTTGTTCGAGGTTTGGCTCGCAACAACCAAACATTTTCATTAGACATAATTTTAATGGATTCAAAGGTAAGACAACAATATAAGTCAAATTTACATTATTATTTTTGTTGACAATATATAATTTTATTCTTATAATCACTAATATTATTATTTTTATCATGTATTATGTTAAAACAAAATTATTGTATTGGACATGGAAACAAGATTCGTGGCACAGTGCGTCGCACTTTAATTTATAAGTTTGAAAAAGAACTTATAGAAGGTAATATATACTCAATAACTAATTTTGCAGTAGCTGATAACGATGGTTCGTATAAGACTACTAGACATAAATATAAACTTAACTTTGAGTTCCACACAAAGGTTAAAATTTAAGATTCAGAAAAAGTTCCTTCTAATAGTTATAAGATTGAAAGTCATCTTCTAGTGTTTGATCCTGATTACGATACTGATTATCTTTATGGTAAGAAACTTATATATTTTATGTATAATTTTATATTTATAATTAAACATTGTCATCATGTTATATTAATAAAATAACATTGACTTCTAATAGTTATAATATTGACAACAAATCATGTTATATTAATAAAATAACATTGACTATAAATATATTGCATATTTCCACAACAACTTCACAATTTTCTTTCATTTCATATTCAACTATATTTTTGTGTTTATCATTTTTGTCTTTATCATTTGTTTAAGTTAATACAAAATTGCTCATAAAATTAATCAACTATCTGAAATCAACGCAAGTAGTTATAATATTTACATTATTATTTTTCACCAAATCAAATGAACCAAGTCTCTATTTGAAGAGAATTTTTTTTTACAAATTTTGGTGAAAAAATAAAAAATTAATTTGTAATGAAATAATTGAGTTTAAAGATAAAATGCGATAAAAATATAGACAGACAATCGTATGCTGCCAAGTGTCGCACATTTTTTCTCTCTCTGCGTCCCCTGTTGGGCGACGCGCCCTGTCGAGCAGTGCAATGCACGCGCGCGGAGCAGCAAACTAAAACGTGTCACGCGTCCCCGCCGTCAGAATAAACAAAGGTGGAATGATCTCATCTCCTCTGTACCACTCTCAACAACACCATTGGAGGGATTTTTTATGTTTATTGTCAAAATAAACACCCTCTTTTTCCACCATTGTGGATGGTCTAAGAAAATAGTACACGTGTACTTTTAGCTTTAATCATGCGGACATGGCTTTTTTATATTAAAATATTTTAACGTTTCAATTTTGTAGATGACATTTCGATTTTATATTTATGTTTTATTATTATTCTGTCAGTTACTAAAGAATTAAATTGAATTTCATAAACGTTAAGATATCAATTTTATGTCTCATAAACATATTTGTCAATTACAAAATAATTAAGTTAATATTTATAAACGTTACAATATCAATTTTATGTTTCATAAAAATATTTGTCAGTTACGTAAAAATCATTATTATTTAAAATAAAACGGTTAATATTAAATTAAATTTCAATAAATTAAATTAATTTTTGTGTTTCTCAAATTCACTATAAATATATTGCATATTTCCACAACAACTTCACAATTTCCTTTCATTTTATATTCAACTATATTTTTGTGTTTATCATTTTTGTCTTTATCATTTGTTTAAGTTAATACAAAATTGCTCATAAAATTAATCAACTATCTGAAATCAACGCAAGTAGTGAAAGTTAGAATGTTGTTGTTCATGTAATAAGACTGTGGTTTGTTCGAGATTTGACTCGCAACAACCAAACTTTTTTATTAGACATGATACTAATGAATTCAAATGTAAGAATGGTTATATAAAAATTTACCTCATTATTTTAGTTGACAATATAAATTTTTATTCTAAGTAATCACTAATATTATTGTTTTTATCATGTATTATGTTAAAAAAATTCATTGTATTGTACAGGGAAACAAGATTCATGCGTGAGTATAAACTTGATGTTCATTATTACCATCTATTATCTTATAATATTGAACAGAGGGTATATATAAATTGATGTGACGCTTATACCACGCATGACGTGAGATCCATACTAGAATTTCAGATAAACGTTACGATATTTATCTTATGTCTCATATACATATTTGCCAATTTGAAAAAAAAGTCGAAATTACTTAAATAAAACAATTAATTTTTTTTTGAAAGCTCGGTATCGGGCCTAAAGACCGACTAATCCGAGGGGACCAATCCCACCGCCTACTTGCGGGGATCCCATTTAAAGCCAGAGTTTTTTGCTCTGTATAGACTAGCCTACCGAAATTAACACCAGTGGAAATCGAACCTGAGACCTTGTGAGGAGCAAACTTCAAGGACCCAAGCCAACACCACTAAGCCAACCCAAGTGATATTAAATTAAATATAATAAATTTAATTTGTTTTTGTGTTTTTTTTTATAAAACTCATTTTTGTGTTTCTATGCGTGCCTTATAAAAGTTAAACGTTAATTATGTAATTATTTATGTTGATCAATAAACCATCAAACAAGTAAAACATTTTGAGCATGTCTCATAAAAATGAATTAAAAAAATATGCAATTATTGATCAATTGAGTTATTACAAAAGAAGCAATTTTTCTAATGATTTTTTTCAATTAATACTTAATTACTATTTTTATTTATTAATTTATGTCAAAAAATATACAATTTTTTTTTCTTCGTAAATCTACATCTATATCTACATTCTACAATATTCATATAAAAGTCACATTCATCATAAGAAAAGTACACGTGTACATTTGCATTGGTTATGATGACGTGTCAATTTTAAATTAATGATGATAATGTGTCAATTTAATATTTAGGTGTTATAATTATATTTTATCAATTACCAAAAAAAAATTACAATATAAACTTTTTTCTTATAAACATATTTGTCAGTTATATAGAAAATATAATTATTTAAATTAAACATCTTATATTAAATTAAATATTATCAATTTCATCAGTTACAAATAAATTATTTTAAATCAAGTAAATGTTACGATATCAATTTTATATCTCATAAACATATATGTTAGTTACATGGAAATAATAATTATTTAAATAAAATATCTTATATTAAAATTCATAAATTCGTGTTTACTTTTATGTTTCTAACACTAACTATAAATATAAATTATGTGTTCACAACAACTTCACAATTTTATTTCATATCCATTCGTATTATTATGTTTTTATTTATGTAAGTCAATAAAAAATGACTCTCAAAATTAATCAACTATATGAAATCAACCAAAGTAATGAGAGTTTGAATGTTGTAGTTTGAGTAATTCAATTTTAGTTTGTTCAAGATGTGTATCACAACAACCAACAATTTTCATTAAATATGATACTGATGAATTCAATTGTAAAAATTGTAAAGGCAACAAGGTTAATAACACACTACGGCGTACTTTAATTGATAAATTTGAAAAAAAACTTATAGAAGATAATATCTATTTAATGAATAATTTTGAAATTGCTTCAAATTAGTGATCTATGCATGACTACTATGCATAAGTATAAACTTAATGTTCATTATTACCACGTATATAAATTGATGTAACGTTTATACCACGCATGACGTGGAGTTCATACTAGTTATACATAATTTATAAGATAACCATATATGGACACACATTAAGATATCTAAATATATAAAATTTACATTTAAAATTTAAATGCATAAGTTTCAAGAAAATAGTTATACTTTTGTTATTGTGTTATGATCACATCACAAAATAACATCACAAAATTCTGCCTAATTTTTCTAAAACTTCATTCAAGTACTTCCTATCGTTAAGTTAGAAAGAATCTGATACGTTATAAAAAAAGTGATTCCTCTCTACTGTGTAAGTCCTATAAATGGGACTCTCCTAGCTAGTAATGTCATCATCATCCTAAATAGATAATAAATTTAGAATACAAATAAATATTGTTTTTTCTTAAAGTCCCAAAAAGAAAGAAGAAAAATGGGAGCCAATTCATCCAATATGGAGTATGCTCATACACCAACAAAGTCACCATCATCATCTCACATTCTCACCTTCCATTCCACTGCTAAGTGGAAGACTCACTTTGATGCATCTAAAGAAACTAATAAGCTGGTGTGTTATTATTAGTAGTATAAATACTCATTATTTTGTACTACCGTTTCTTTTTCATTGTCACAATTGATCATTAATATTTTAATTGTGTATTATAAAATTTTCTATAATTTTTATATTGACAAATTTAATAACATCTTATATGTTAATATTTATTTTTATATATTAATCAAAATATATATAGGGTCAAACTCAAAGTTTGTTATATAAATAGTGCACACGTAGCTTAAACGACAATTAAAAAAGAACGGATGAAGTAGTTCATTTTAATTTTCTTCTTTAGCTCTCATTGTAATGTGTATTTTTGTTTTGTTTAAGATGGTGATCGAATTTACGGCTTCATGGTGTGGACCTTGCAAATACATGGATCCAATCATGCAAGAGTTTGCTGCAAAATACTTTAAAGTTGATTTCATCAAGATTGATGTGGATGAATTAATGGTATTATATTGTCGCATTTTTATTTCATTTCAATATACAGCACTCATATTATGTTTCCTAATGTAAGAGCAACACACCATAATCTACAACTAATTTATTGATGTAAATGATATTTTATGAACGTTTGACAATATATATAACTATTATTGTATGAGAATAAAAATTTTGAGGCTCGATGTTGTCGTGCACCAGCCGGCACATGCTTTGGACCCAGGTTGTCCATGTAGCACCGACACTTTAAAATAAAAGCATATCTAGTGTTTGACATGTGTTGTTGTCTAACATTGATATCACACCGACACATGTGATTATATAAATTCTATTTTATTGTGTTGTGTTTGATATTTATTCTCTATTTCTAAGGAACTGAATTGTGCACATTTGCATTGAAATGTACAGGGTATCGCTCAAGAATTCCATGTGCAAGCAATGCCAACATTCATGTTGATGAAGAAAGGTAAAGTTGTTGACAAAGTCGTAGGAGCAAAAAAGGAAGAGCTTCAAAAGCTAGTTGAGAAGCATCATAAATGAGTTTATAATTTTGCATATGGTCAAGGTTGTATTGAGCATCATTAAAAGGAATAAGAATATATAAGGAGAAATTATTCATTATATTTGCTGTCGACATTTACATGTTTGTGTGATTTAGATTGGAGTTTTTTTTTTTCTTTTTACATTGCTTTTGACGTGCTAAGCATTCTTGTGTAAAATAAATTAAAAAGAAATGTCAATGTGCAACTTTTATATACCAGAATCTTATCATATTGTTATATATTGTTTTTGAAAAATGGTTTTGTAAGTTTATAAAAAAAGGAATGATATATATATAACAATGCAGATATAAATTTTCAAGGTATAAACTCCATAATACTAACAATCGTTAGTTGGTTCAATGATGATTGACACTAAACTTGATAAGAAGGACCATAATTTTCTGCTTCAAATAAAAAGGAGGATCACAATTCGATTCTCCGCAACTGCAATTAGGAGAAGGTTAGAATCACTTGATGCTAAAACTAACCCTCGAATCATATTAAACTGGTGATGAAAACCAAGAAAAACTCCATATATAATACTAGAAATCGAATTAGGATTCAATGCAGCAAGTGATGACTGATTGTACTGCATATGCGGAATAATTTTATTTTAGAGGAATTAGTGTCAATGGCACTAAGTTATTTGATCATATTCGTTATATTACATGGTTGTGGTTTATAGGACGGTCTAGACTCAATGCTGATTGGTGTAATAATTATTTAGTTTGTTTCAATAGTATGTAATGAATTTTTCTTGAATTGTAAATGTTGAGTACTCTTGTACTTTTTATAATTAAATTTTTACTTATATAAAATAAAAACGACAACAACAATAATAAAGATGTGTGTGTTATTATTGTTGATTGCATATTGGTTTGTTTGGTTTGACAGTGAACAAAATTGTCTAAGCTGAATTTTTTTTTTTGACAACTAAGCCGATTTTATTAATGTATGGAGTATGTGCATTTTAATTTTGTGTGCGGCGAAGGTATATATTTTACACTTTTTTTTTTAATGATTTTTCTACTATTTGATTTCTGTGGTATATATTCACGCGTTTGTTATAAAGTAGATGCTACAAATCCATTCCAATTGTGTAACAACTCATAGGTATATTTCCCGTAAAAGGATGGCAATTGGCAAGTTCAATTGATGGCAGTATAAGGTCTCATCAGAATCTTCAGATATTATGCTGCAACAATTCAACTTAAACCATGCCTTCAAGATGTGTGCTGATGTACAAATATTGCTTTTAGAATCAAAGGGAAATGAGAATCATTAACTTTGGTTAGATTTAGTAGTAGTGTTTAATTTGGTGTTTAAGAAAGAAAGGAAAATTTCATAATTTTCACTTAGTGTACTGGCGTGGCGCGGCACGCTAAGAACTGTGATGCGGCGCGCATGCATGAATCTTTAAGCTGCATGGCACGTAATTTTTGGGTTCTTTGTGTGGGGAGTGGTGCGCAGAAAAGTAGTGTGGCACGCCAGCGTCTGAGTTATTAAGATAACGCTTATGAGTTGAAAGCGTTGTCTAATGTCTACCTAAGGCAGCGCTTATGAGATAAAACTGCAGTCTAAGGACTACCTAAGATTGCGATTATGAGTTGAAAGCGCTTTCTAAGGACTACTTAAGATAGCGTTTATGAGTTGAAAACACTGTCTAATGTCTACTTAAGGCAGCGCTTATGAGAAAAAAACGTTGTCTAAGGATGACTTAAGACAACGCTTTTACTTAATTATTAAGCGCTAGGCAGCGCCAAAATAGACATCGCTCAATAAGCGCTGCTTAAGGTCAAAATAAGCGCTTTCTATAACTTTTTTGGCGTAGTGTGGTTAGTTCTGGGTTTCTGACATCAAGTAGTTACAACACTCTGTCGAACAAATAGTAGTATGTGAAAAAGAGTATTTTTGAGAATATATTTAAATATCTTGCGTTTTTTTTTTTTATCTTGCTTTGACATATAAAAGAAAAATCCAGTCAATAAATCGAGAGATTCCCCAAAGAAGAAGGTCAACAAGAGATTAGATTAATACGCGTTTCCAATGAACGGATATTACATTTTCCAATTTTGAATTTCATTCCATAAACATTGTTGGACATTAATTGCTAAACAAACATTGGACACATATTTTAGTCTCATGCTACCCAAGGCAAAATATGGCACAAAATAGGACGGTCCTAATTGAAGGACCCTCCAACCAATACACTACCAATACCATCAAACACAACACTATCAAGACAATTATTTATCTGCTTTTTGTCTCTATTATTTCAAGTACTTTACACATGACACCTCTTATCATTATTATAATGGTCATATTAACACGTGTTTTAAAGGTACATTTTAAGCATACTCTATGTAGTAATTTTATCTTGAAGAAAACAATATTTAACTAGGACATATCGGTATATATTTTTCAAAGAGGGGTAGATGAGTGTTATTCGTTTGAAATAGGGATATTCAAGTAAAAAAAAAACCATGATATGTAGGTCTCGTGTTTGAAATTGATTTGCGTTAGATGGTTTCTATTTTTTAAGCAAGTTAAAATGAAAAAAAAATTCAAAAAAGTATCGATTTTGATCGTGGATTTCAAATTTTGTCAATTCGACCATTCAATGTCACGTAATTGAGTCAACAAACAAATGAGAGTCAAAATTTTGATGGTCGGATTTCGAATGCGTGAATTGATCGTAATATGAGTCTCACCGCATACCTAGTTTATATGAATGAGCCACGAAGTTTGACTAAAACTACCAATTTTGACCGTAAATTTAAAATTTTATCAATCCGACCATTCAAGATTACCTAATTGATCGAACAAATAAATGAAATTTAAAATTTTGATGGTCAAATTTTAAAGCGTGAATAGATCGTAATATGAGTCTCACCGCATACCTGGTTTATATGAATGACCCATGAAGTATGACTAAAACTAATCAAACCCCAAACTACCTTAACCCTAAATCCTAACCCCAAATCCTAAACTCCAACCCTAAACCCTAAATATTAAATTTCTAAATTTTTTTTTTCAAAACTATTATAAAATTTGTAATTTTTATAAATTAATAACAATAAAGGAAAAAAATAAAATAAACTCTTAAATTCAAAATGTTAAAATTTAGATCCCTAAATAAATTTTTTATAACAAATAAATATAGATGATTATATTAAATATTGATATATTATGAATCAATAATACACTTAGAAAATTAAAAATAGGAGCAAATTGACACTTATGGATATTTGGGTGAAAAATTACAACTTAGTAAGTGGTTCTTCAATGGTATATGTAGGTCACGGTGTTGGAAATACATTTGCATTAGATTAGATGGTTTCATTTTTTTCTTTCCTGTGTTTTTTACTTTAAGCAAGTTAAAATGAAAAAAATTTACCAAATGTAACTTACGGGAATTGAACCAGCAACCCTTTGGCTATTGATAACAACAATAACCACTATGTAATGTTTAGAACTTATGATAAATTTTGCTTTGGTTAATATTTATTAAAGCGGCGTTTATAAAAATATATTAAATGAATCATCATCTTCAACCTTTTACCGGGTAGTGAACATGAAGTTTTGGTTTTTTCGTGAGAATGACTGTTGGAAAATTTTAATTGATTTAGTTTTGTTAGATTTTTATATGATAAATAATTGTAAAGATTAAAATAAAAATTTAAATATATTTCATGGGCTACATATCTTAATGTTAATATGTTAGGGTCTTTATTGCAATATTGAAAGTTATGAAGATACATGGTAAATGGTATGTACCATATCATCCTAAGTGGCATTGACTAATTCAACTATTCATGATGATTGGCCAGTATGGTGACTTCTTCTAAAAAGGCAATTTTGTGACTTCTTCCTAGAATTCTCCATAATAAATTAGTAAGTATTTTTATTTGTGAAAAAGAGTGGTCCAACATTTATCTGGACCTTAAAAATTTGCTGACGGGTTGTTCTTTTGACTTGGCGGCTAACGATAGTTGGCGTTGGAAAGCTGATACGTGGGGTGTTTTTTTCTGTAAAATCGTGTTATGGTTTACTGTTTGCTGAACGTTTTTCTGTTAGTTTGAATCCTCATCTATTGTTAGCTATTCAGAAAGTTTAGAAGTCAAGTTAGCGTTTTTGATTGGAAACTTTTGCTTGATAGATTACCAACAAGGGCAGCTCTTCAGCATAGGGGAGTTTTACTCAATCTTAGTGACTCAGTTTGCTGTTTTTGTAATTCGATTGTGGAAGATAGTTCCCATCTTTTCTTCCATTGCTTTTTCGCCAAAGGTGTGTGGGAAGCGGTTTTTAGGTTGTTAGCAAGGCCTTTGGGGGCAGGGCTAGAAGGTTGGTTTCACTTTTTATACTTCAAAGTTTTGGTTAATTCTTCTCATGGAAGCCACATCTTTCATTTGGTTTGGTTAACAATTACTTGGTACTTATGGAAACACATAGGAATGATAGATGTCATTTTCAATGGGTGTGATCCCAACGTTTATGCTGTGGTTGATTCTATTAAAATGTTATCTTAGTTGTGGTTTAGTGGTCGGACGCGACGTAGTAAGTCTTTATGATTTTCTAATTGGTGTTTGGACCCGCTTGTTTGTCTTAGTAGTGTGTGACTCTCTATCATTGTTGTAAGAGATTGAGTACCTCTTGTACTCTTTTATAATATATTTTTGCCTATAAAAAAAAACTTTTAGTGAATGTCACTAGAGTAAGTAATTTTTGAATGAGACCCTTTTAATTTTTGCTTTTGCACATAAACTACATTACATGATATCTTTTAGCAATATCATATTTACTTTTTAATTTTTTTTATAGATATATAGCAAAAACTTTAATTATTTTACTCAATGCGGGGGTGTGCCAATATCGAGGATTGAGATGAAATTTATGATTTTAGTTTTACAATTTTGGATCCTTGCTTATATAAAAAAAAAATTGTATCCTTAAATTTAACAATTGCTTAAATGCAATTTTAGCATGAAGAAGGAGTAATTTAGAAGATTCAAAATCAAACAATTGTAAAATTTAGAGAATTAAAACTATATTTAAGACTTAAGTTTAATACTCCCTCCGTCCTATTATATAACACTATTTCAAAAAAGTCTAGTCCTTGAATATAAGTTCCTTTTTTCCCTATACATACCCTTAATTATTACATTAACTTGCATTAAAATGTGAAAAGTCAAATTAAATATATATACAAACAAAAGACAATTTAGTAAAATTTACACACAAATTAGACTCAATAATTACACTACAATTTTTTTTTAATAATCGTGATAATGGTCATAAGGGCTTATATTATAGGACAAAAGGAGTATACAACTATATCAACTAAGGAACCAAAGCAACACAATTAATATAACCCTCAATTTTTAATAATATGCTGTAAAATTTGGTCACGAGATCAATGTTTTTGTATCTAATTATAATTATAATTACAAGTTATGATAATTAAGCTATCTTTTCCTTTTCCCTTCTAGTTAGCCCTAACATTGAACATTGACAATGGGTGTGAATATTGAGGTTTTATAAAACAACTGGTAATTAAGTTCGATGTTTTATAAAACAACATACAAATTGTGGTCACAAGATCAAGGGCTTCTACATCTTGTTGAAATTGGGACAATATTTTATATTATAATTAATTATTCACGTTTGATTTAAAATCAAACATCTAAAATTAGTGTTGGTACACTATCCAATCCAAATTCCAATTTACCAGTAACATGACAAATAAAAACAAACCAAATCAACCTCATTATTTTTTTCTAAAATAAAATAAAACAAAATCTGCCAATCACTAAAATCTCTCAAACAATCTCTCTCTATTTTCTATCAGAAAAGATGAGATAGAGAAATACACAGATCTCTATTTTTTTTTCTTCCTCACGTTACATTACATATAAATATAGTCTCTTTCTAGATTATGTTCCTTACATACATGGATTATTGATTTTATCATTATTATTTTGTTACACACCTGAGTAAACAACTGTGTCTGAAAGCGAAAAAAAACATGTCTCTGTCTCGCACGTGCTCACAGTGCGGCAACAACGGCCACAACTCTCGAACATGCAACGACGGTGTTGAAGAAAAAAGCTTCATGCTTTTTGGTGTTCGAATCACCGCTAAAACCACCACCAAAACCACCACCACCACTACCACCACCACAATCACCAATAACCCTTTCAGAAAAAGTGCTAGCATGACCAACCTCTCTCAATACAAACAACCCCCGCCTCAAGAATCCACCTCCGCCAATGCCGGTTATGTCTCGGACAATGTTGGTCATGCTTCCAACCAATCTTGCGAACGCAAACGAGGTTAGTAATCAAAACTAATATATATTTTCGATTTTGTATAATTGTTTGATGTCATATTAGCCGGAAGATAAGTAAAGTCTAATAAATAATTGTCCAATTCGAATTTCTATCGAACGATAAATTTTAGTAAATACTAAAAGACAGTTAATTAATTAAGTATTATTTTTTTGTATTTGTTTTGGTGAATGAAGGAGTTGCTTGGACGGAGGAAGAACACAGGTTGTTCGTGGAAGGATTGAACAAACTTGGAAAAGGTGATTGGAGAGGAATATCAAGGTACCATGTCAAAACTCGGACACCAACTCAGGTTGCAAGTCATGCTCAGAAGTATTTTCTCCGGCAACATAACCAGAAGAATCGCCGCCGTCGGAGATCTAGTGTCTTTGATATTACGACTGATACGGTAACTTTTTTCTTATTTTTAACTCTTTCAGACAATTTCCTTATGTTTTTTTTGTAAGAAAAGTTATTTTCTTTTTTTGTTTGGTAAAATTTATATTTAATTTTTTTTTTGGTACATAAATTTATATTTAATTTAATAATAATACATGTGTAATAAATAACTTTTTGACCAAAATAAATAACTAATAGCGTATTAGTTTTTACACATATAATTGTGTTATATTATGTTTTATTAATAATAATACATGTAGTATAAAAGTTCTTTGTATTAATATTCTGGAACATTTTTCTTATCTCATATTCTAGAACATTTTGTCTTGGATAAATACTTTTGAACATAGTTTAAACACAAATAAAAAGTTTTAATGGTAGTTGGATTAGTGTAAGGGTTAAATTTTACAATTGAACAAATTAAACTAATTAAAGTTCAAATGTTGATTAGATGTCTCTAATGTGTTTACTCAAATAGTATTACATCAAACAAATGTTTCCATTAGGAAAAAAAGTTTTTTTTCTTACCCAAAAAGGTATTGTAATAATGTGAGTTGATCAAAATACACTAGGACAAAAATAACAATTTGTTAACTAATCAATTATTCTCTATATGTTCTTTTTTATAAGAATTTTATTTTCCGTTTTTTTTTTCTATTTTGTTCTGTTGATAAATGATGTAATTTTTAGAATAGTTCTAATTTTGTCAAAAAAAGAATAAATCTAACCAAAAAGGAAGGAAAAAAATTGATCTAGTTTTTATTTTGATTATTTAATTTAATTAGGTGATGGAATCATCAACTACAATGGAAGATGAGCAACTTCAGCAAGAAACAGCAATGCCACTGCCACCACTTACTCCTGTTGCATATTCAGCCTCACATTACGGCGCCATCCTCGGTACACCTTTTCCGATGACTCTCGGTCCATTAGCAATGCCGGTGATGAGTGGTGAAAGATCAGCCAGGCCGGTTAGACCAACACCAATGTTGCCTCCTTCTTCTAAGATGGCTAATTTGATTTTGAAGTTAAAAGCCAAGGCATCTTCATCTTCCATTCAAAATTTCCAATTGGCACTGAAAATATAGTTTGGTTAAGTTTTTTTCTTGTTGATCAGTTGGGTTTGTAAATTCAGGAAAAAGTTGGAAATGAAAAAATTTTAAGTAGAGAGGATAATATAATATAAGTAGGAGGGAGTAGGAATAACATAATATAATATGATTATTTTTTTGAAGCGAATATGATATGATTATGATGATTAAGAATTTGAAAAAATTAAAGAAGATAATGTTAGGTTATGTAGCTGATTAGCCAAATTAATTGGTGGATTTGGGTTTACATGTTTGAATGGATTAACTCATTAATTTTGTTACAAAAATTTCATTTTCCCATTGCAATTATTCAATTTATTTTAAAATCATTTCATTAATAATTTAAACCATTGTCACATCTCACAATTCTGCAAAATATGGCTATATGTTTCGTTTTCCAAATAGTAGATAACAAAAAGTCTTTCAATTTCAATAAGAAGCGGTTGCACTTCCATCTCACGTAGTATATATAATCCGAACTGTATTTTTACATGAAGGGCAATTTTGAATTTAAAGGGGTTAAAGAGAGAAAAGTGGGGGGTGGAAAGAGAAATTTTTCAAAAACACTGGGCACACATTTTTAGCTATTTGCTCAGTCTTTTATGTAAGACGAAATAACAAATCATTGAGAATTTACACATACAAATTAAGTAGATGAATTGGTGTTTGAACTTCGATCATAGACATTCGATTTAACAATTTCGTCATTTTTTATTAGTTGATCTCGAATTTGTGGATTCTTTGCCTAGCTTTCGAGTAATCTTTAACATAATTTTATATTTTAGTTATGATGTTTGACATCAATCGTATGGAATGAAATTGACCATTTTATGTCAAACTTTAATGGTGCTAGTCACTCTCAAATATGTCCTAATAGCTTCAACATTCTCTTTTCCAGCTTGCTATTTACAAGAATGTGATTCATTACAAAACAAAATGACACATTCCTACCCCTTTGTAAGTTCTATATATATTCCAACCAATTTTCATTCATCTCAACAAATTAACAAACCTCATATACACCCTTCCAAATTACTTTTCATTCATTCATACCCCTAAATCATTTTTTTTATTTAGTTATCAACATGGGATCAAACTTGTATAATTTTGTGCATGTTGATAGATCATTAGAGTCATCTCATGTTCTTACCTTCCATTCAACTACTAAATGGAATGCTCATTTTGATGCCAACAAGGAAACTAATAAATTGGTAAGTTTATGTAGCTACAATCTTTATCAATAGGTCAAATTTAGTTTCTTGATGTGGTATTTTTCTTTGCTATAGATGGTTATTGATTTCTCAGCTAAATGGTGTGGACCTTGCAAACTTATGGACCCAGTTATGAATGATTTTGCTGCAAAATACATTGATGTTGAGTTCATTAAGCTTGATGTAGATGAGTTAATGGTAAGTTACAAAATTACCTTTCACTTTATTATAAAGTTTAATCAGGGCTGGTCCAGAGGCAGTATAGATTATTCTGTTTTAATAATATTATGATATGATGTTCAACACTTGAAACTGATTTGTTTTCACAATTTATATGGCAATAGGGAGTGTCTCAAACATTTCAGGTGCATTCGTTGCCAACTTTCATACTCACTAAGAAAGGAAAAATTGTTGAAAAAGTGGTAGGAGTAAGAAAGGAGGAGCTACAAAGGATGATTGAAAAACATAGAAACTAAAGTGTAACTTCAACAATCTACAAGCTCAGAATGCAATAATTTGGTGTCATTATTTTCACATAAGAGAATAAATAGGTGTCTCTTTCATCATTTAAGAGGATACAATGTAATGATATATCATATAATTTTTTGTTACATAGAAAGAAGGGTATTCATGAACTCTATCAATGTATTTGATTCTTTAATGTTATTTTATATTGACCTAACTAACATAGTTCTATAGATAGATAAACACTTGTTTCCCAAAGCTACATATTATGCTGCAGATAAAATCACAATTAAGCTAGCTCTAATATATAATATCTAAAAATCTCATGTCTAATAGTGGAATTGCATATTAAGTTATTTACATTTAAAGTAGAAAAAGGTTAATACAATGTTGGATCACAGAAAATAGCGGTTTGTTCAAATTCCGCTGTTGTATAGCGCTATAATGCTACTATTATAATGCTACTATAGCTTCTATTTGATAATATTAGATTAACTAAGAGTTCAAAACATTAGATTAGAGTAAAATTACAGTTTAGTAATATGCAGCATCGTTCAAAATCCTTCTTACATCATGCTTCTGTTGGGAGGTCAGCGTTGATGGAAACTCAACATTAAACTTGATTCTAAGATTTCCTCTTTTACTTGGTTCCTTTGCAAGTGGCATACCTTCACCAGAAACTACCATTTCATATCGTGGCGTAACAATATCAGTCACTTCAACTGTGATATATCTTCCATCCAAGGTTGTTATGTTGAGAGTTGTTCCGACAAGAGCTTCTAGAAGTGATATCTTGTGTGTCATTATTAGATCATTTTCATCCCTCTTGAATAAAGCATGTGGTTTCTCCTTCACTACAAATATTAGATCAGATGGAGGAGATCCTGGTACTTCGTTTCCTTTCCCCGGAAAAGTGATTTTTGTGCCCTTTTTCCATCCAGGTTCAATGGTTATCTTCAAGAGTTCTTCTACATTCTGCAAGTTCCTGTCAAAACCAATTTAGAAAAGAAAAAAAGGGTCCTTGTTAAACCAAATTATGTTTCCAACAAACCAATTATAAACATGTTACACTATATATATAGCATCGACAGTTTCTGACACAAACCCGATACCTACACATGTTCAATCACATCCAATTTCTCATAGAACTATCGGTGTCAATGTTTGTGTATCTTGTCTAGCATGTATGTGTCTGTGTCAGTGTCAGTGTTTCATAGATAACTGTAACACTAAAATTATTCTTCTCTATTTATCTTACCGACATTAACATCATGAGGGGTCGACACAAATTGCAAAAAAAATTTACACTTTTCTTTTTTCAAATGTGGATACAGAATACAGATAAATCTAAATGCATGCTCCCTGCACAAGTGTGCATGATCAAGCCAAATGACTTTACAACTGAAACAGAAATCGGCCGAAACTGCCGAATATAGCAGCAAAGTATAGCATAACAACCGTGCTATGAAAGACAATGAGACAAAATGAAAGCCAAGTCAACAACATGGGATCAAACAAAGTAAACCATCCAAAATTTATTATGGAACAAAAGACAATACTTTCTTTTGCACAAATCAAAATTAGTGTTACAAATTCATTTGATTACAGTAAAATGTACCGCAAATGGTATACTAGTATTAGGCGTGTATTTGGCCAAACAAATTTAATTAAGGGTTTATTGAATAAATCACTATCATGGACAGCTTATCGAAATAAGCTAAAAACAACATATGAAAAAGTCAAAAGCTGCTTTCATAAACTCTTTCAAACATTTGCACAAATGTTTATACAACCTAAGATAAACCCAAATAAGCTTTTCCAAATCCAAATCCACCTAATTTCAAAATTTGTCCTAATACTAATACCTCCCTTTTCAATTTAAAGGCTCTCTGAATCACTACTATGTATTAACAAGATGTTCCTACATGTTGCCTTCAACTTAAATAATCAGAAAGTTATATAATCCAATTTATATAGCCAATTTCAATTTTCTTCTACATATATAACCTAAAAATCAAATCAAGTATTTCATTCTTTTTTTTGTTGTCTTGCAGCCTAGTGCTAGAATTCCATAAGGCAGATAAGTGGGAGTGGGTCCAAGCCCCAGTCCTTGCATATAACATGCAATGTCCGTCCCTACATATAACATGCAATGTCACTACAAACTGAGTTATGCTCACAGAGACATAAAATATTCAATTCTATAACTATCTATAATAAAAATCACAACTTGATGCAAATAATAACAATCAGCGTTTTAAATAAAGGTCTGCAACCGCAATCTCGATTACTACATAACAATTTATTATATTGTCAAAAGCTCAATCGAGGCAGTATCAGCTGCATTTAACTGCGATTCTATACTAATAACAATATCAATAACAATTAACAACACCGCAACCACTGTTGCAACCACTAATTAAACCATAATAACAATAATTAAGGAAAAAGATGATTACCCAAATTCATCAGGAACAGTCCTTATGATCTTAACCTTTTTTCTGCTACCCTTATAAAGCTCTACAAGGGAACAAAGCAACCCACTCTCAACAACACCAACAGATTCACCAGGAACAGTATTATTCCTATAAATATTTTCCTCATTGAAACCATCAGAATTCAAAGGATATCTACCATATAAATCATAGATCTGACGCTTCCTAGGATCACTAAGAACATCATAAGCCTCAGAAATTTTCTTAAACTTTGTCTCAAACTCTTGTTTCCTTAAAGGGTATTGGTTAATCCTATCAGGGTGATATTTCAATGCTAAATTCTTAAACGATTTCTTCAACTCTTCATAGGTAACATCATGGTTCACCTTTAGTATTTTGTAATAATCATCACTACCCATTTCAGAAAAGTTGATGAATTTGAAGAAATTCAACTCTTTTGGTGAAAAAAAAGCGATTTTTTTCTTTTGGGTTGTTGTGATTTGAGTCAAACGAAAGAGTGAATTGTGGTAAATAGTAACAAAGTGTAATGAGAGAAAAGAACAAAATTTGACGATGGAAATTGCTGAATTAACGGTGAAGAGATTTTTTAGGAGATACACTGAAAAAGAATGTGATGACGAGGATCAAATCAGGTATATTTTTGAGGAAGAATCGATCAAATTTTGACGCGTAGAACAGGGGAAATTGTGAAGGAAAAATAAAGTAGAGTAAATATTTGTGACAAGTGAAAACAAAAGACACAAATTTTATCTTTAAGAATCTTAAATTGGTATCTATATTTATTTATTTATTTATTTATTTTCTGGTGATAAAGAGATACACTAACCTATTTAGATCTAGAAAGATCTATCCTTTTGTCCATCATTGCTAAAATTTACCCCATCCATTTCATTATATAATCATTTTTGACTAAAAACACTCTTATTAAAAAATATTGGTAGTGTAATTATTGTGTCTAATTTGTGTGTAAATTTAACTAAATTGTCATTTGTTTGTATGTGTAAAAGTTTATTTTTTTGTATTCCAATGCAAGTTAGTACTTAGTAGTAATAATTAGAGGTATGTGTAGAGAAAAAAGTAATAAATGCACCTAGTAATTTGAAAATAAGCTTATATTTTGAGACTAGACTTTTTTTGAAAAGGTGCTTATATAATGAAACGGAAGGAATATTTTCTAAAAAAATAAATAAGTAGGATGCTTACGTCAATCATCATTAGATAGTTAGCTCGAATGATATACCATTCGATAATAAATTTATTGACCCAATTACAATTGTATACCTAATTATACAACTGTATATTTAATTGCAGCTGTATATCATTCAATATTTTTTTGGTATATCGAAAATATAAATTGTTTTTGCTAGGGATCGAACCATGGACCTCTCCTTACTCAACCCATATATCCTCAGCTGTATACCATTCGATCTAAATCAAGGCATATAATTATTTATTATTTAATTAGTATACATTTAATCTAAACGATTTGATCTTAAATCAATCAAAAATGGTAGTTAACTGCCAAATATGCAATGCTATTAATCTGGTCCATAATCCAAACCCACGAACTGAGAAATATATGAGTTGGGTAAAAAGGAGTCTAAAGATCAAATTCTGACTAAAGAATTTATCTTTTCAATTTAAAAAAAAAAAATCATCATTAGACCACATTTGGTGGAAAGATTTTAAAAAATCTCTATAGTTTTATAAAATATGCTCTTCAGTCTTCAATAAACAAAAAATATTCTTAACTTGAATAATTAACATATTTACTCTATAATATTATTTTTTTATAAATATTTACTGTATAATAATAATAATTAAATGAGATAAATATGTTTTTAGTCCCTATAAACATCTGACTCTTCTAATTTTAGTCCCTCTAAAAAAAATTTTCACTTTTTGGTCCTCCAAATATTTCCGATCATGATTTTTGGTCCCTGCTTTTCACTCAACTATGTGCACGATTCAAATTTTTTAACGAGGTTTTGCGATCATGTTTATAATATTATAGAAATTACTCAAACCAAAATTCATAATTTTTTAACAAATGATGAATTAACTATGAATTTATAAGCGCAAACACTTCAAAAATTCATATTTAATTCATCACTAATTAAAAAAATTCAAATTTTGCAAATCAATTCAATTTTTAATATAAAAAACATTACTGCATTACATAATTTCAAATTTTAATTAGTATACATGAGTTGACTTAAAAGTATGGACCAAAATTCATGTTAGAGAATTTTATAGGGACTAAAAAGTGGGAAAAAAGTTTAGAAGGACTAAAAGTAGAAGGTTCAAATGTTTATAGGGATAAAAACATATTTAACCCTAATTAAATACATCAACTATTAGATAAATATTATTCTATGTCACTAATATACCTGAACATGTTCTGTACGTGATTTGCGTAAGGCTTTCGAAGTTTCTGGTATTTTATCGGATGTTTATGTCTCCAATCATAGAAATGCTAAAGGTCAAATTTTTGGTTTTGGGCGTTATATTCTCATGAAGAATGTAGATAAGCTTAAGAAATTAAAGCTCTTAATAATGTGTACATCTGGGATAATCGAGTATGGGATAATGAAGCACGTTTTGATCGGTTTGGAGATGTTAATAAGAATTGTTACAAAGAACGGCAGAAACTAGAAAAAATGCTGATGAGGGAGGAAAAAATAAGTCGAAAATTGGATTCGAATGGGTGAAAAACATTGATGGAGAAAAAATTAAGGGAAAATAGGTTAATACCCCCTGTAAAGTATGCAAATTTTGCAATACCCCCTATAATTTATTTTTTTGAGAATTTCCCCTTGTAAAGTTTGAATTTTTGCAATACCCCCTTGGATTCTATCAACTATAATAAAACTCCCACTAAAATTGTTTTTTGTGGCGGTTTTGTTTTGCGGCGGTTTAAAACTCTCGCAAAAATAATTTTTTGCGGCGGTTTTTATTTTGCAGCGGTTTAAAACCCCCACTAAAATTATATTTCGTGGCAGTTTTTTTTGCGGCGGTTTTATTTTGAGGGGGTTTTATTGTGGTTAATTGAATCCAGAGGGTATTGCAAAAAATCAAACTTTACAGGGGGGAATTCTCAAAAAAAAAAATTACAGAAAGGTATTGCAAAATTTGCATACTTTACAAGGGGGTATTAGCCTATTTTCCCAAAAATTAAAGCGAGAGAAAAAAGTGAGTCCGGGGAGGGAGGGTTAGTTTTGGCTAGAAAAAAGTTAAGTTGAGTGCTCGTTATAGTGAGGAGGAGAGGGAAGCTAGAAGGTTAGTTGTTACAATGTTGTTCTCTTCTGTTCCGGAAAAGAGAATATGTTAACAATGTATTTTGAGACATCTGAATTTTTTAATTTGATATATTTATTGGTGGATTAAAAATATGATATATTTTAAAAAAGGGCATACTAGAAAAATAAAATGCAAAAATATACCCTTCCTATTTTGGTCGTTTTTTCTAAAATGACAAGTAAAAAGGAACGGAGGTAGTAATATTTACATTTACATATTAATAAAAAAAAATGATTAAAACAAATTATGCGAATATTGCATATTGATCAACTGTGAAAATTTGCGTAGAATGTTTTTTGTAGGTTTTAGATCATGCAAAATTATCCACACAAATATACTTGTTAAAATATACATAAACAAAAATTACAATAAAATTATTCCATAAATTATGTACAAAATTATAAGTCCTCATTAATAATGCAATTAAAAAGTTATTTTTAAAAATTAAAATGTTTAAATTAAATGAAAATCTCTTTCATTTTGTAAATATTGGCAAGTAACCGGTCATTCTTTGGATAATTGTGTTAACTATAATCGTAGAAAGTAAAATTGTTCAAAAAGATAATGATAAGAAACTTCTTAATTACTACTACTCCGTCCTAAAATTTAAAAGAAAATTAGTCAAGAAAAATTGATGTATCTAGTTAAAAATTTGATCCAAATACATCAACTTTCTTTAACCATTTTTCTCTAGTTTGGGACGGAGGGAGTACTTCCGTTCCTTATTTCGTCCATTTCCCACGAAAATTTTCCTCAAAAATGCACCAAATTTCGTCACAAATGTACATTTGCGAGGACATTTGTGAGGAAAGCAGTCGTTGGTAAATTAAAGGCTGTTCGGACGACATTTGCGATGAAATTTCCTCGCAAACGGTGTTAGAGGACATTTGCGAGGAAATTTCCTCGCAAATGTCAAATCTGACACTCACGCGCCTTCAAGTGGGGGGACATAGATGTGACATGTCTGCACATACATTTACGAGGAAATTTCCTCGCAAATGTATTAAATTTATTATTTTTAAAAAAATAATAAATCAGACTTTAATTTAATTATAATTAAAATATTTATAATTTGTAAAAATAATAATTAAAATAAAATTAAAATTTTAATCAATATTAAAATTTGGTGGTAAAATTTTTTTAGAAAATTAGAAAAAAAATTTGCGGGAAAAAAGGAAATTCGAATTTTCGTTAAAAATTTATTGCGGGAAAAAATGAAATTTGAATTTTCGTCAAAATTTATTGGGGGAAAACTGAAATTTGAATTTTGCGCCAAAATTTTTGCTGGAGACATTTGCGAGGAAATTTCCTCGCAAATGTGAATAATAAAAAAAATTAAACAGAAAACATTTGCGAGGAAATTTCCTCGCAAATGTCAAAAAAAAAAAAAAATTCGCCAAAATAATAATAAAAATCATAAATTCCTATTTAATTTGTTAAAATATGTTTTAAAATATTTTAATTGGATTAAAAAATTGATATTTATATTTTTGGAAAAGAAATATATATGATATATATTATAAATAAAAAATAATTGAATGAAATGATAAAAATAATAGATGAAAAAGTTGTTAGAAATGATGTTGAAAAAATAAAATGATAAATAAAAATAAAAGTTGAAAAGATATTGAAAATGTTAGATATGAATGTGTTGGAGATGTTGTTGAAAAGATGAAGAAAGTGTTAGAGATATTGAAAAGAAAATATAAATGTTGTTGATGAAAGTGTTAATGTGAGAGATGTTGTTGAAATGATGAAGATGTTTAGTAGATAGTGTTTTGAAAAAAATATTTTAATTAGACATTGTAGAAAAAGAAGAAAAAATGTTGAAGAAAGTGAAGAGAAAAAAGAAAAAGAGTTGAAGAAGTTGAAGAGAAAGAAGAAAAAGGGTTGAAGAATTGAAGAGAAAGAATAAAAATGGTTGAAAAGTTTGAAGAGAAAGAAGAAAATTGTTGAAGAAATTGAAGAGAAAGAATAAAAATGGTTGAAGAGTTTGAAGAGAAAGAAGAAAATTGTTGAAGAAATTGAAGAGAAAGAATAAAAATGGTTGAAGAGTTTGTAGAGAAAGAAGAAAAGTGTTTTACAGATTGAAGAGAAAGAAGAAAAATGGTTGAAGAGTTTGAAAAGAAAGAAGAAAAGTGTGAAAGAATGAGTATTGAAGAGTAGATAGTGTGGTATATATAGAAAAGTTGTTAGAAGAATAAATAATATAATATTCCTCGCAAATGTAAAGGGTCCCACGCGCAAATAAGTCAGAAAACGTTTGAGAGGAAATTTCCTCTCAAATGTTTTCAGCAAATTTTAATAATTAATTTTGCTTAATAAATCGAAAATTCGAATTTCAATTTTTTCCGCAATAAATTTTACCGAAAATTATAATTTCAATTTTTCCCGCAATAAATTTTTACCGAAAATTCGAATTTTCAATTTTTTGACCGAACTAATGTAATTTTCAAAAAGTTTGGTTTTCCCTCTATCAGTTTACGATGAAATTAAAAATTTTAATATTTGCGTCTATATATACATAAAGTTAGTTTCTCTATGCAGAAAATTATCGTAATTAAAGTTAAGTTATCGTAATTCAATTTTTATTACACTGTTACATAACATAAAATATCATTATTCTTCATTCCTCTGGATCTGATTCCTCTTCATAATACCCTTCTTCCGGATCAGACTCTTCCAATTCGGCGCCTTCAAAACTTGGACCAGGGAAATATGAGGTCGATGGTCTTTGTGTCGCAGGATTGTTTGAGTTACGTATATGTTGCATCATTTCTTCCTGCCATCTTAATCTGTCGGCTCTTTCTTCCTCATATTGCTGTTGCAATCTTTGAGTCTCTAGATCCCTTCTCCGCAACTCCTCCTGAAACTTTTGCCACATTTCTGACTCAGACATCCTTGGCTCAGGGCAATCGTCAGGACCATGAACATGATATAGGTTTGTTCCTCGATGAAAGTTAACGGCCAACCTCCCTAGACCAGGGAACCTATGTTCTCTTCCTTGAAGTCCGAGTGCTTCGGTAGCCTTTCTCCAGAGCTGATGCTGAACTTCAGGTGGTAAATGACTGTAGGAGTCATACTCAGGATGTTGAGACAAATAGATTGCAACTAAGCGATCATTCTCCGCCTATATATATATATATATATATATACACACACATTAAAAAAAATTGTGAGAAAAAATTAGCGAATGAATAAAAATGTTTGAAAATAAATCTAAAATATATATCAAGTTATAAATTTACCGAAAGTTGTTCAGATATTGGATGAACCCAAGCACCGTCTCTCGTTCTGCTGATGTGAGTTTGTCTGTAGACCTCAGTGACGAAAGGTTCTCTCTCGAGAGTGCTTTCCTAATTTTTCAAAAAATATTGATTAATATTTAAATATATAATTGAATATATTAAAAAAAAAATTAAATATATGTTTATACCAAGTGTCGAGCATGAGTAGAAAAGCTGACACATCCCCCAGTGTGCAAGTTAGTACCCTTGGCATTAGCCCTATTTCTCTTGTTGACTTCACACCTCTTTAGATAAGCCTCATCTTTTGTTTAATGCTCTACAAATCTGTCCCAGACATCCTCTCCGATAAATTCTGGACGATATTGGTCTGGACGATCTAGGTAGCGCTTTTTTTCGGTGTAAAGTTTCTGCGAGAATCGGGTACCACATGCTTTAATCCAGTTTTCCTTAACCATTTCTTCATGGTAAGGCTCTCAAGTACAGTATCTCTGAAATAAAAAAATATAATTATTAATTACATATAATAAACATTTAAATCTTAAATTTAATTATTATATATGTAAACATGGAAATATTTGTGTTTACCTTAAATTCATCAAAAAGTTTCTTCCTTAATACCGAATCATTCTCAACTAACTTTTTGAAGCTGGGGGCAAAGTGTTTGAGGGTGAGTTTGACAACACAAGCTACCACTTTGGCTGCATCTTTAGATGACTCCAAACTACACATAATAAACATTAATTAATCTTTTAATTAAATTGTACATTTTAAAGAAATTAAAAATAAAATTAAAATAAAAATATACTTACCCATCGCCCTGAGGGTATATGACCCTTTTATCACCCAATACTCGAACTCCTTCAGTGAAGCGACGCCGTGGTGGTCTGAAAGCCATTGGTTGTTGTTGCTCCTGTGAGCCTTGTGATTGTGACGACGACGAACCATCCTGATGTGGTTGTCGTCGTTCTTGTTGTTGTTGTTGTTGTTGTGGTTGTTGTTGTTGTTGTTGGCTGAAAGCTTCATTAGGTGTATATGCCATAAAACCTAATAATAAATCATCATTGGCATCACCAGTATGAAGAAAAGGCATATTCGATAAGCCAGCCTCAGGAATATCATCCAAGAAGCTAAAATCAGGTCTATATGCTGGTGAGGGTGTTGGATACGAAGACCTCGGAACATCAACCGAAGACCTTCGTGGAGTCGGTCTAGAGTGCACGTCAACAGTCGGCGAAGGTGCTGGATGAGAAGATCTCGGAACATCAACAGAGTTCCTCTGTGGGGCTGTAGGTGGAGTAGGTGCCGCAGAAGTGGGTTGTCGGATAGAAACTCCTTGATTTTGACGAGACGACAGAAAACTCGGTATCATACTTCGAGCGATCTTTTTTACATATTTTGCCGGCTTCTTTCCGTTTCTCGAACCTTTCTCCTGATTATTTTGATCTGCCATCCCTGCATAAAATAATTTCAAAAGTTTGAATAAAGTTAACAAGATTAAATAAACGAGTAAAACAATTTAATTAAAATTAAACAATTCATGACAAAAGATAAATAGACACTATGATAATAAAAGTTCCAATTGGATTTATAAGTCATTCCTAATTAAAGATAAATAGTTACAATATGATAATAAAAATTTCAATTGGATATAAATTCATTACTAAAGATAAATAGTTATAATATGATAATAAAAGTTTCTCAATTGATTTAAAATTCATTACAAAGATAAATAATTACAATCGAGATTTATTCATCATCATCGTCATTATTATAATATGTATCTTCATCTTCATTGTCTTCATCTTCATTGTCTTCGTCTTCATCTTCATCGTTATTGTTATTCACCACTGCAATCAACTCCTCAAACTCAATTTGGTCACCATCAACTTCTTGGTTAACCAAATTTGTAATGTGATCGACTTCAAAAAAATTGACTCAATTCAGTCAATGGATTCAAGACATGGTTTAGTAATGAACAAAACGCAATTGGAATTAAGCGTTCCATAAAAACATGTGAATCGTGACTTTTCATCCCCCGCGATCTTCCTTCCTTGACGTCAACACACCTTGCCAAATTCGAAGAATATCCGTCCGGCATTCTCACTTCTTTTAACTACTGACAAACAGATTTTGCTTCATCGGATGTTAAACAATAAACCGCCTTAGGTTTTAGAACTTTTCCATTTGGAAGACTTTTTAGGTGCAGTTCCGGTCTATTGCAAAACTTCTCCAAATCAAGTCTAGCCTTCTCATTATCTTTTGTTTTACCGGACACATTCATCACTGTGTTGACTATGTTATCACAAAAATTCTTTTCAATATGCATAACATCAAGATTGTGTCTCAGTAAATTGTCTTTCCAGTAAGGGAGGTCCCAAAAGATACTTCGTGAAATTCTGGCAACCAGACAGACAAATGCTGTGCACAACGTTAGAGCACTTGTCCGAGCACTTGTCACACAATAATAATAAAACACAATGTTGCTAGTAAAATAAACGTGACTGAAAGATAAATAACACAGTAAGTTTGTTAACCCAGTTTGGCGCAAAATGCCCTAGTCTGGGGGATACCAATCCAGGAATGAACTCCACTATAATAGTTCTAGTGAAAAGCACAACGTAGACTCACTACTTGTCTTTGCACCACGACCCTACCAATAGCTGCTCTACCTAGGAACTCCTAAGTATGAGACCCCGTCTCAATTCCCACTAACAGTACAGACAGCACTGTTAAATATACACTTGTTCGTTTGTTTGAATAAGAGACACACTCTAAGAACACAACTAACTCCGTACTTAAAAGCTTAGGAGCAGTACACCATTACAACTCAAAACACAGAGTACTTGACATGAATCAACAGATACACGCAAGACTCACACCTAACAAGAAAACCTAATACTCACGCTTTAGTACACACACGGTTTTCAACACACACCAAACTTAGGGTTTGTCTTCATACATATATAGTACTCAGCAAGCACGGGTTTGGGTTTCAAAACATAGCTTGGACGTTGTCAGGTCCAGCTAACAATTCTTCATGAGCAAGAATATTATTTCCAAAAATATATAAAGATTTTTATGGAAATACACAAAGGCCTGTAACCTTGTTACAGCTCAGCAAACCTGCGCGTCTTGATCAGCACGCTAGGTTAAATATAAAACTCCATAGAATCTCCATAAGATCTTCAACAGAAATATAGCGCGTGTTGACGCGCAACAATCAGGTCACACAATGCTGTGCCACTTGCTTTCAGCATTTGTCTCAGCATTTGGCTAGTAGTTGTTTTTGCAAAATGTAGCCAACATACAAAAACCCAACAATCTCCCCATTTGGCAAATTTATGGCGAAAACAATCTATAGCCAGTTCTTGGAGAGATACACAAAACTTCTTCACGTTCACATCATGCATAAGCAACACAATAATCATGGCATATAACGAAACTACCTTCAAGAGAATTCTTTGAACAAAGATAGCTTGTAACAACATCAGAGGCATTCATCATCAGAAATCATAATACGCCTAGCCTCACAGAGTATAGCCAGATAAACATTTCACACATAGTGGGTTCATATAAAGAGATGAAAACATACTCTTAAAAAATAATTCTTCCACAACATATAGAGATCAGAGATACGTGCTCCCCCTCAACACATGCATTCACATAACATAAGCGCTCCCCCTCAAAACACGCATGCATATAAAATAACGTACTTACTTCAAAGAGACAAATGTTAGAGCATCTATCCAATCATCTTCATGCATATAAATGACATAGCAACATCTTGGTCATGTGTTAGAGCATCTTCAGATCATCAGAAAATAAATTCTAACATATATCTTCATGCATAGCATAGCAACTTCAAGAGCATGCAAAAAAAAATACACAAGGATTAAAACGAGGCAATCTCATCAGAGGCAACAGACATTTCCTTAGTGTCACCAGCAGCAGAAGCATTACCATTTCCTCCTTCTTCTTCCTTGTCTTGCCCTTGGGCATTCAGCTCACCCTCAGTTTCAGCCTTAGCTCTCAAAGCAGCTATAACCCTGTCAACCTTCATCTTCTTTGCACCCAAATCCAAGCTAACCTCAGTAAGCTCAGCAATCATAGCCTGTTTACTCATAATACCAGTTGTCTGAACAGAAGTGCTAGCCAACTCATCAGCCTGTGGCTTGGATAAAGATTTGTAATCCAAAGCAAGAGGACTAGGCCTCCTAACAGGCTCATCAGCACTAACCAAGATATCAGGGTGTTGTTGCAGAATGATATCACATAGCAAGGTGGGGAAGGCAATTGGAAACTTAACAGCAAAAGACTTAGCTTGCTCTAAAAATTGATAGTAAATATAAGAACCAAAATCAAATGCAGATTTAGTACCTACTGCATAGATGAGCTTAGCCAGACCAGTTGCAACAGAATTAGAATGAGTGGTTGGGGACCAGTTATGAGCAGCAATTTTGTTCAACAGTGTATACAATGGGGACAGTTTTGCAGCAGACAAATGTCTAGGCCAGTGTCTAAGCTTGTTACCTATTATTTCCTTGCAGATGATGTCATCAGTCACTTCTAACTCAGGAATGTCTGCAGTGGACCTTCCCAGATAAGCATTGATAATTTGAGGAGAAAAATTGACACACCTACCACGAACAAACACTTGCCTATACTCTGGATTCCTAGGGTCATCACAGTCTTCAGAAATGTTGACCACAAACTCCCTAACCAGCTTGTCATAGCATTAACCCATGTTCTTCACTGTCTTCATTAATCCAGCAAAATTCACCACATCCATAAGTTCCTTGCATTTGAATGCATCTGCCTTCAAATTCCTTTCCAATCCAAGCCTTCTATGATAAACAAATTTCCAGCGAGTAGCTCCACTTTCCAGGTGAAAGGAGACATCATCCAGAGGAGCTGGAGGAATAACCAGAGGGACTTTCATTCCCTTGATAGTTCTTCTAGATGCTCCACCAGATGGGGCATCATCTGTCTCAGCAATCTCAAAATCAGAATCACTTGAGGGATGATCCTTTCTTTTGAGACTCTTCTTCTTCTGATCAGGCTTGGGAGTTACTTTACTCCAAGACTTGGGGGGGCCAATGGGCTTCTTCCCAGTATCAACAGTTTTCTTCTTGTCTTTCTTAGCATCCTTACCAGCAGTGGATGCAACAGTGGTGGATTTGCTCCTTGTCCTGCGAGCAACACCAATAACAAGAGTCTTTTCTTGAGGTCTATCTTCAGACTCCACTTCATCAACGTTGACCACATCAGTTTGGTCAATATTCACATCAACAGCCTGACCATCATCTTCAAGAGTGTCAGCATTCTGATCTTGAGGCTTGGGAGAGTCATTCTCTTCAGCCACCACAGTGTCAAGAGTGTTTGGAACATCCAAAGACTCCACATTGGCTTGTGCCAAAGATGCTTGAGCATCTGGCACAACATCTGACATATCAGCAGAGGGTTTAACAATTTCCTCTGTCACAGCAACCTTCTCAGCAACATTAACATCATCAATAACCGTCTTGTTACTAACATCAGCATGGTCAACATCATGCACATTTAACTCAGCAGCATCTAATTTGTCGTCTACCTTAGGATTAGCAGAATCTAGGGTTTCAATAAACGGTTCATCTCCCTCAGAGGGTTTTTCATCAGATCCAGTGACAGAAGTGTCAACATCTGGTTCTACAACAGTCGATTTGAAAGGATTTTCCTTACAGTACAGATCATGCATGCTAAGACCTACACGTTGAACATAAGAAGATTTCTTACTTTTTGGTTTTGAGGTCTTCTTCGCAGCAGATGAAGTAGATCCTTTTCTGGTTTTCTTTTTTCTTGACACAAGCGTTTTAGGACGCTGTTTGATTGCTGGTGAATCGATCATTGTTGCGAGCGGTTGAACATCCATAACCGTTGGTGAAGTGGTTTCAGAAACAATGGGGGAAGTTTGATCGTTTGCGATTGGAGAGTGAGTGGAAGCAGACATGATCGTAGTGAGAATTTGGAGATTTGAGAATTTTTGAATAGCAATGGGAGCGGAAGGAGAGCAGTTGAGAGTTTCAGAAAAGTGTTGTAAGGAATAATGATGATTGCGTGTGATTGTGTTGTATAAGGGAAGTTTTGATTCACTTCCTTGATAGACGTGCAAGTAGCGGTTGGGGAGAGAGAAAGTAACTGATGCACGCCTTACACACATTAACTGCTACAATTCCTCAATTAGGCAAATGCCTAACCGCCTTCTAAGTTTTTCAAATTTGGCAATATCAAGTGCTTTTGTAAATATATCTGCTAATTGCTCTTCAGTTGAAACATGCTCAATTGCAATGATCTTTTCTTCAACCAAATCTCTGATGAAATGATGTCTGATATCAATGTGCTTGGTCCTACTATGTTGTATAGGATTTTTGGAAATATTGATAGCACTCAAGTTGTCACAATATAATGTCATAGCATCTGTCTTGACATTGTACTCACTCAGCATCTGTCTCATCCACACCAATTGTGTACAACTACTTCCTGCTGCTATGTACTCAGCCTCAGTAGTTGATAAGGAAACACAATTTTGTTTCTTACTAAACCAAGATATGAGATTATTACCTAGAAAGAAACATCCACCAAAAGTGCTTTTTCTATCATCTGCACTTCCTGCCCAGTCAGCATCACAGTATCCTACCAACTTATTACTTTCACCATGAGAATATAGTAACCCATAATCACTGGTACCATTCACATACTTCAAGATTCTTTTTACTTGAGTTAAATGAGTCACCTTTGGTTCAGCTTGGTACCTAGCACATACTCCAACAGCAAATGTGATATCTGGTCTACTTGCAGTTAGATAAAGTAGACTACCTATCATACTTCTGTACAAACTTTGATCTACATCTTCACCTTTGATATCTTTTGAAAGCTTGACATGTGTAGGGGCAGGAGTTCTTTTAGTGGCAGCATTCTCCATGCCAAATTTTTTGACCATATTCTTGGCATACTTACTCTAAGAGATGAATATAGTGTCTTCCATTTGTTTAATTGAAGACCTAAAAAGAAATTAAGCTCACCTACAAGACTCATTTCAAACTCAGATTGCATTTGCTGAACAAAATGCTCTACCATCTGGTCAGACATTCCTCCAAAGACAATATCATCAACATATATTTGTGCAATCATGAGCTTACCTCTCACATCTTTCACAAAGAATGTCTTGTCATTACCACCCTTTCTGTAACCATTATTCACCAAGAACTCAGTTAGCCTCTCATACCAAGCTCTGGGAGCTTGCTTTAAACCATACAATGCTTTCTTTAACTTGTAAACATGATCTGGAAAGGCTGGATCAACAAATCCCTTGGGTTGTTCAACATAGACCACTTCATTCAAGTAACCATTCAGAAATGCACTCTTGACGTCCATTTGATACAACTTAAATTTGAGTATACATGCAATCCCAAGCAGTAGCCTAATAGCTTCTAGTCTAGCTACTGGAGCAAATGTTTCACCAAAATCAACTCCTTCAATTTGAGCATAACTCTGAGCCACTAGTCTAGCTTTGTTTCTGGTGATAGTTCCATTCTCATCTGACTTATTCTTGTATACCCATTTAGTTCCTATGATATTTGCATTATCTGGCCTAGGAACTAGATCTCATACATCACTTCTCTTGAACTGAGTTAGCTCTTCTTGCATAACATTTATCCAGAACTCATCAATCAAAGCCTCCTTGACATTCTTGGGTTCAAAGTTGGAAATGAAACAGGAATTGGATATCTCATTATTTCTTCTTCTTGTTGTGATGCCCTGATTAGGATTACCAATGACTTGATCAAATAGGATGATACTTCTGAACTCTGGTAGATGGCCCTTTGTTATTGGCTAAATCTTCAGAACTGATCACTCCTGAGTCTACTTCATTGACAATCTCATCTTCTGTCTCCTCTTGTAGACCACATGCTTGGTCAAATGTACTGTCATCTGGTGCAGCATCTGTACCTTTATCATCTATCACAACATTTATGGATTCCATCATGGTATTAGTTCTAGAGTTGAATACTCTATAGGCTCTGCTGTTAGTTGAATAACCTAAGAATATCCCCTCATCACTTTTAGCATCCATCTTCCTCCTTGGTTCTCTGTCAGCTAAGATATAACATTTACTTCCAAAGACATGAAAGTGTTTCACAGTTGGTTTTCTATCTTTCCATAGCTCATACAGAGTTGTAGATGTTCCCTTTCTCAGTGTAACTCTGTTATGGATATAGCAGGCTGTATTGATAGCCTCAGCCCAGAAATAGAAAGGTAACTTCTTAGCATGTATCATAACCCTAGCTGATTCTTGTAATGTCCTATTCTTCCTCTCTACTATTCCATTCTGTTGAGGAGTAATAGGTGCAGAAAACTCATGAAATATCCCTTCAGCAGTGCAAAATTAAGAGAACTTACTGTTTTCAAACTCTTTGCCATGATCACTTCCGATCCTAGTTATACCACATTCTTTCTCTCTTTAGAGTTTTAGGCAAAGATCCTTGAATTTCTCAAAAGTGTCAGATTTCTCTTTGATGAAGTCAATCCAAGTATATCTGGAGTAATCATCTACCATGACAAAAGCATACTTCTTTCCACCTAAGCTTTCAACTTGCATAGGTGCCATTAAATCCATGTGCACCAATTCAAGCACTCTGGATGTGGTCAGATGCTGCAGCTTCTGGTGTGGCCTTTTTGTCTGTTTGCCTATCTGACATTCTCCACATATACTTCCTTCTTGAATCTGAAGCCTAGGTATGGCTCCTTCAGTAATAGCTTTCTTCATACTTTTGAGATTTAAGTGTCCAAGCTTTTGGTGCCACAAGTTCACATCATCTTCTTTGGTTACTAAGCAAGTAGACAACTC
This sequence comes from Trifolium dubium, assembly GCA_951804385.1. Taxonomy (NCBI): domain Eukaryota; kingdom Viridiplantae; phylum Streptophyta; class Magnoliopsida; order Fabales; family Fabaceae; genus Trifolium; species Trifolium dubium. The sequence goes on from OX638067.1 coordinate 35,478,843, forward strand.
AGCTTTGTCTTGAGATACCCATAGATAACAATTATCCTTTGATCTTTCTCCCTTCATCAGTAGATCACCTTTACTATCTGTAACTAAGCATTCACTCTTTGTGAAGTTGACTTTTAGACCTTTGTCACACAACTGACTAATGCTTATTAGATTAGCTTTCAGCCCCTTCACATGAAGAACTTTGTCAAGTTTAGGTAGTCCTTCATTGATTAGTGATCCTATGCCTTTGATCTCCCCTTTGGCTCCATCACCAAACGTTACAAAGCTTGTAGCATATGGCAGAACATCTGTCAAGTAATCTTTATTTCCTGTCATATGTCTTGAACATCCACTATCAAAATACCAATCGCTTCTAGATGATGCTCTTAGAGAGGTATGAGCGATTTGAGCAATCTCCACACCCTCAGATTCTGTTGAATTAGGATCATCATCATTGCTCTTCTGCTTCCACTCTTGCTTGACATTTTTCAGAATAGGTTCCATATTCTTCAAAATCGGTTCAGCATTCTTCAGAATAGGTTCAGCTTTTTGTATATGAGCTTTAACAGGGTACCCATACAATTTAAAGCAGTAAGGTCTGATGTGTCCCTTTCTTCCACAATGGTAACAAACCCAACCAGAATATCTTCTCTTAGGTTTAGTGTAATTTCTGATTGTTTGTTGTCTCACCTGATGCTGGGGCATCTGTCTTGACATAGTTGGATTATAGGTAGTAACAGACGGGACAAACTTCTTTATAGGCACTGTTTTCTGATTCATTAGTGACTTGTAATTGAACCCAATTCCTCTTGTATCATTAGGCTTTTGTCCTGTCTCTAGAATTTCTTCTAGCATATCAGTACCTATGTTCAGCATCCTCAATTGCTTGTTCATGTTGTCAATCTTGGATTTATATAGAGTAACATCACCCTCTAGTCTTGAATTTTCTTCCTGAAGTTTGATTTTCTCTGCCTGTAGTATAGCAATAGTCTTCTTTTGCTTGATCACAGTGTTACCAACCTCTAGGCTTTTGAGCCATAATTCCTTATAGCATTCAACTAATTCATCATAAGGCATATCACCATCGTGTGACTCAACATCAAAAGCACATATCCCAGTTAAAGCAATCACATGGTTAGCTGATTCAGACTCTTCCTCAGATTCATCTTCATCAGACCAAGAGATAGTCATTCCTTTCATTTGCCTCTTAAGGTACGTGGCACATTCAGTCCTGATATGCCCATATCCTTCACATTCATGACATTGAACTCCTTTGCCTTGGCTTGTCTTGTCATCTGTCTTTGATTTCCTTAGATTGTTGTTGTTCCTATTACTGCTGTGACTGTTGTTTGGAGCATGTGTCTTGGCATTTCTATCAAACCGTTTGAAGGCTTTATTGAATTTCCTCCCTAGCATCACAATGGTTTCAGATAAACTGTCATCAGTTTCCATATCACTCTCCTCAGATTTGGAGGTAAACGCAATACTCTTTGTCTTCTTTTCAGATCTCTCATTTGCAATTACTTCAAACGTTTGCAAAGACCCTACTAGTTCACCCATTTTCAATTCTGAAATGTCCTTGGCTTCCTCTATGGCAGTAACCTTCATGTCAAACTTCTTAGGTAAAGACCTAAGCATTTTCTTCACCAGGTTTTCTTTAGAGATCTTTTCTCCCAAGGCGTCAAATTGATTATCAAACTCAAGCATTCTCATGTGAAAGTCTTGAATGCTTTCATCATCCTTCATCTTCAAGTTCTCAAATTTACTGGTCAACAATTGCAGCCTTGAGCTTTTTACCTTTGAGGTACCCTCATGAACAGTTTGGAGCTTCATCCATGCATCCTTTGCAATAGTACATTTTTTTATTAGTTTGAAAATGTGCGCATCGACTCCATTGGTTAAGGCATTTAGAGCCCTTGAATTTGCATTGGCTAATGCTTCTTCATCCTTGCTCCATTCGTCCTCAGGTTTCAACTTAGTGATGGTCTCCCCTTCCTTACCAGTAGTGACTACAGGAGGTTCCCATCCTACAACCACAGCTCTCCATGTTTTGTGATCCATGGATTTCAAAAACGTAGTCATTTTAGACTTCCAGTCATCATAGTTTGCATCACCAACCAAGAGTGGTGGTCTATTCATCAGTCCTCCTTCTTTGTCCATCTTAGCCAGAAATATCTTCCCTGGAGCTCACCCAATCAGGCAGGGTGTCTGCTCTGATGCCAATTGAAATTCTGGTAACCAGACAGACAAATGCTGTGCACAACGTTAGAGCACTTGTCCGAGCACTTGTCACACAATAATAATAAAACACAACGTTGCTAGTAAAATAAACGTGACTGAAAGATAAATAACACAGTAAGTTTGTTAACCCAGTTCGGCGCAAAATGCCCTAGTCTGGGGGATACCAATCCAGGAGTGAACTCCACTATAATAGTTCTATTGAAAAGCACAACGTAGACTCACTACTTGTCTTTGCACCACGACCCTACCAATGGCTGCTCTACCTAGGAACTCCTAAGTATGAGACCCCGTCTCAATTCCCACTAACAGTACAGACAACACTGTTAAACATACACTTGTTCGTTTGTTTGAATAAGAGACACACTCTAAGAACACAGCTAACTCCGTACTTAAAAGCTTAGGAGCAGTACACCATTACAACTCAAAACACAGAGTACTTGACATGAATCAACAGATACACGCAAGACTCACAGCTAACAAGAAAACCTAATACTCATGCTTTAGTACACACACGGTTTTCAACACACACCAAACTTAGGGTTTGTCTTCATACATATATAGTACTCAGCAAGCACGGGTTTGAGCTTCAAAACATAGCTTGGACGTTGTCAGGTCCAGCTAACAATTCTTCATGAGCAAGAATATTATTTCCAAAAATATATAAAGATTTTTATGGAAATACACAAAGGCCTGTAACCTTGTTACAGCTCAGCAAACCTGCGCGTCTTGATCAGCACGCTAGGTTAAATATAAAACTCCATAGAATCTCCATAAGATCTTCAACAGAAATATAGCGCGTGTTGACGCGCAACAATCAGGTCACACAATGCTGTGCCACTTGCTTTCAGCATTTGTCTCAGCATTTGGCTAGTAGTTGAAATTCACCTTCTTTGCAATATCATACGTCAATTCACCATTCAAAGCCTCTTCAAATCATCTATTAACGGCTGTAAGTATACATCAATGCCATCAGTTGGATTCGACGGTCCCGGGACAATACAACTCAAGAACATGTATGGTTTCGTCATGCACATCTCAGGAGGAAGATTATACGGAGTGACAATAATTGGCCAACAAGAATATGGCGATGCAGATGCTTGGATATAAGGGGTAAAACCATCAGAGCACACTCCAAGTCTTACATTACGTGGATCATGCGCAAAATCAGGATACGTTTGATCAAAATGTTTCCAAGCCAACCCGTCACATGGATGCCGCATCTCATTTGAATTTGTTGCGTTGTCATGATGCCATGTCATTTTGCTTGCAGTTTCCAACGATGCAAACAATCTCTGCAACCTCGGTATTAACGGCAGATAAAACATTGACTTAACCGACACCCGTTTCTGCTTATGATGCACATCACCGCTGCGGACCTGATACCTCGGTGCACTGCAAAATTTACACTCCTCCAAATCGCCGTCATTCGTACCGAACTCGTTGTCGTAGAACAACATGCACCCATTAACGCAACAGTCGATCTTCTTAACTTGCAATTGCAACTTCGACACCAACTTCTTCGCTTCATAATAACTAGATGGCAGATTTTCTGGTACATGCGACACTCTCAACACCAGCTTGTTCATGAACTCCAAGCAATCATCAAGTACATTCCAATTTGACTTGGTGGCTAAAAGGCTCATGCACACGGATAACTTTGACTCAGAAGACCCTTCATACAACAGCCGGTTCACTTCCTTCATCATTGCATAAAACTTCAGAGCTTTTTGGTTCGGGATTATTTCCTCTTCGCCGCTTCCTTCATACGACCGATTTACCTCAAGAGCATCGCCAACCATATCTTCCATCCTATCTAAGTTTTCACACTCCGCATGCGCTTCACTGCCCGAAGCCTCAGCATTGACATCGTTCTGCTGGGTGTTAATATCCGCTAGCTCTTCTTCACCGTGATGTCTCCACACGTAATAGTCATTCATAAATCCATTTTTTCTTAAATGAGCCGTGACATCTTCTGGACTCTTAATCAATGTACACAAACATTTGATACACGGACATCTTATCCTTCCTTCTGTCCTAAAATCTTCTAGTGACATCGCATACTTAATAAATTGTTCAACTCCTTCCTTAAATTTCGCTTTAATCAACCTCATACCCGGATATTTTCTATTGTACATCCAACTTCGTTGAGATCTAATTTGATCCATCTAGCTAGAGTCGTTTCCAATAATAAAAATTAATCAGGTTCAATATTTTATCCATTAATTAATACATTAAACTAAATTAACGATTAACTAAATATTTTTACTAACATATATTTATAGCACTATCTTTTTATAAAATTGTTTTCATAAATTATAAAATATCTTTTTATAAACTAAAATATTAATTAAATATAAATATTTATACTAACAATACATTTAAATATTTTCTAAGTTAATATTTTTAGTCAAATTTAAACTACGTACAATACATTTAATTAAAAACTAACATTATTTTAACCACTAATTAATATTTTTTAGTCAAAACAAACTAATAACACATAAATTAACATATATTACTAATTAATAACTAATTTAAATAAATAAGATATACTAACCTCAAACAATTATGTCGGTGAATTTAGAAGAAGGAGAAGACACCGATCCAACAATTAACGCACAACAAACAATCACCCTAAAAGATGAAATTAAAGATTATAAGAAAACATCATATTTAATTAATTTTTACTAACTAATTTGGGGTACTTTTTTTCTATCTAATTTTTACTAACTAAACTATTATAACAACTTTATTTTTACAAATTAACGTTATTTTTACTAATTAATTTTCTTACGATTTATTTTTTCTCTTTATTTTTACTAACTAATTTTTTCAACAATATTATTTTTACTAACTAGTTTTGTTACAATATTTTTTTCACACTATTTTTACTAACTCATTTTTTTAGTCAAATTTACGATATATTAAATTTAAACTACAATATATTTAATTAAAAATTAACATTATTTTTAACCGCTAATATTTTTTTAGTCAAAACAAACTAACACATAAATTTATAACATATTTAACTAATAACTATTTAAAATAAATAAGATATATACTTACCTCAGATAATTATGCCAATGAGTTTAGAAGAAGGAAGACCCGATCCAACAAATCAACGCACAACAAACAATCACCCTAAAAAAGATCAAATTAAAAGATTCTTAATTAACATTATTTAACTAATATTTTTAAAAGACTATTATTATTATATATTAAACTATACAAAACTAATTAACTACCTAAATAAAATACTTAATTAAAATAAAAAGTAATAATAAAATAAATTTTAGTTAATTAATTATGGGTTGGGGCGTACTAATTTTTTTTTAAGGGATGGGGGTTTGAATTTGGAAACATATATAGTAGGTGTTTATTTCAATTTTATAATTAATTTGTTAATTTAAAGTAATAAATAATAATACTAATAATTTATAATTAGTCATTTTTCTTAATTATCTCTTATATCACCCTAAAAAATATAATTAAATATTAAAAAAATTATAATAAATTTTTCTATTATAACAAGTTTATTTTACTAACTAATTTTTTTTACAAAACAAGTTAATTAATACATAATATTATTTAACTTATATTTTATAATATTAATTAACATTATTTAAACTTATATTTTTAAAAGACCAACATTATTATATTTAACTATATCAATTTATACAAAAATAATTAATTACTTAAACATATAATAATGTACTTAATTAAAATTTTAAAAAAAATAATGGTGGGGGACCGTAACAAATTTTTTTTAAGGGATGGGGGAGTTTTATATAGAAACACAGTGGGTGTGTTTCTTTCAATTTTTTTAATTAATTTATTATTTTAGAGTAATAATAAGTAATAATACTAATAATTCATAATTTGTCATTTTTCCTAACTATTTCTTAAAATATAACATGGTTTTTAAAGTATAAATTTTTATATAAACAATAATAACATTATTAGTACTACTAACCTCGAATAATATGATAATAGATCGATGAGATGAGAAAGAGTTCCGATCCAAAATATAGCAACAACAACAACAACCTAATTAAATAATAAAATCAGAAAAATGTGTTAAAAAATATATAATCACAAATATTTAAATAATATAAAAAATGTTAACATAATCTAACCTTGATTAATAATTAGATGAAAAAATAGAAGTAGATAAATATAATTTAGATGAAATTAGATAGGAAGATTTTGAAGAGAAGAAAATATTGTGAGAGAAGAATGAATGGATATAAGAATGAATGAATGGAATTTTGTGGGGAAGGAGTGTAATATATATAGGAGGAATGAGAGGGAGAGCGTCTGATATGCCCGTTGCGTAACGTTCGATTTGGTGGGCCCAACATTTGCGAGGAAACTTCACAAAAGTTTGTCGCAAACGTTATCGTGTCAGACACGTGTGATGCACGCGCAAACGGTCAAAGAATTTGTCGGTGGGCCCGCACATTTGCGAGGAAAATTTGTCGCAAACGTTAACGTGTCAGAACGCGTGTGATGCACACGCAAACGGTCAAAGAAATTGTCGGTGGGCCCTTTACATTTGCGAGGAAACTTTTTATAATTTCGTCGCAAATGTTATTCCCTTGGCAGACAGCTGGGACCCTCTACATTACCTACGAAATTTCGTCGCAAATGTTGGTAGCAAATGCACAAATTTCTTGTAGTGAATTGTACTTTATAGATTCATTAAAAACATAATGTATCTGGTCTATTAATGAATCGAAATACATAATTTTTAATGAATCCGAAATGCGCATTTGTCTTTTATAATAATAACGAACAGAGGTAGTAGTAAACATGTTTCTAAGAACATTGCGTTATTTTAAAATCACCTAAAGTTATGGTAGGTAATAATATTCAACAAAAATAATTTATGCCTCATGTTAATAATGATCCAAAGTTGAATACATTCATGAGAAAATGATATTATCAAGAAAATTCAAAAGTGTCTTACTATATTTTTGATAAAAAAAATGAGTTTATAGCTATGAATCGACTCACTATAAAAATTTGGGGAGTTAAATATGGACCCGATCAACTGTTTTGAATCTTAATTTGTTTAATAAAATTTAGATTTTAATAGAATGTTAGAGATTTAGTTTTCGATAAACAAAAATATATTTCACGCCATGTGTGCAATTGCAGTAATTAATCCTTCATGTTATTGAGATTTAGACCAAACTTTTCTATCATCAAAGTATTTACCACTTTTGGGACATTAGATCAAGACATATAGAGTATAAAGAATGAATATTGTCTATATTTCAAAGATTAACCGAATTATTCGATCTTTATATATGTATATAGGACGAAAAAAACAAGAATCATATTTATGTTTAATTAGGTTGAATGTTGAAACACTTTACAACATGAGAAAGAAAAGAAAATTGACTTTTGCTCAAGGGAAAACATTTTTGTTAAATGGAATATGTGGTTGGAAAACTATAGTTTAGCAAAGTTGTTGTCAGTAAATAAGATTCTCTACAGTAATATACACATAATAATGAATCTCAATGGTTTGATCTCAAGTTAGGGTTTAAATTGTTTTAATTCAAAAGATACCGCTTTCAATCTTTACCGTCCCATTTTTTATTAACGACTGAAATTTGAAATTGCATATATCTGTGTGTATTTATGAGTGCAACAAATTCTTATGTGTTGAATCACCATCACGAGCTTGCATGGTCTCCAAACAATAGGGTAAAATGCTATAACAATAATGATAGAAAAGCTGAGAATTAAAAATAATATTAGTCAAAGCAATTGAAATTATATAAAATATTGTACTAATTTGTTAATTGAAAAAGTTTTTTTTTTATAAAATATGTATTATAATATTTGTAACATTCATCTTTCTACATTAGAATTCCATGTTATTTTTATTGTAAGCAGGTATTTTGAATTAAAATTTCATCGAGTATATTATAAGCTATTTATTAATGAGACAATATAATTTTTTTGGAGAACTATTATGTATCATAGAGTTTAGTGGGATACAAATATCTTATACATAAATCTTAATTTTACAGAAATAATGCAATTATTTTACACAAATCTTAATTTTTTTTCCCTTTAACAAAAAAAAAACTTCATTTTGTTCCTTTTAAGTTTTAATGTGATCACTAAAGTGTTACTTAATATATAGTTATTAGATTTTATAATTAATTACTCTACATATATTTTAAGATATATTACAATAAAAAAGATATATTCATTTTTGAGAAAACAATGTCTGATATTTATTTTTAGAAGCAAAAAACACATACATTTATTGAGTGATTTTGCTTATCAAATTAATTAATTGTGTGATATAAATTTAAGAAAATATTAATATATAAACAATAAGAAACAAATATGATACTTTTTCAAAAAACGTTACATACCAATATCTTGTTATTTATTTTGTAAATTAATGTAAAGTTTGTTAAATTTATTATTATATAGAGTGATTTAGAAATACCATTTAGATTAAAATCTAAGTCAATATTTTAAGAAATTAAAATTATTTTGGTGAAATATATTTTTTATTCGTATAATTCAAATACAATATTTGTAAGATTGATAAAAAAAAAAGACACCAATGTTGTTGCTTAAAATAATTCAAGAATAATGAATCAAATTTCACCCTAGCATAAATATAAATAAAAAATTTCATACAAGAATATATCTATTATACAACAACCTACAACTCATTTTGTTATAATAAAACAAATGAAAATGCTTGACAAAAAAAAATGAAAGCATTAATTTTGATTACTTTTATCAAATATAAATTTTACATATCAATCTTTATACAAAGTATTTTACATATAAATAATAAAACGTATAACTTAAATTTTATCATCAACCAAATTCTTCCACCACAATCCTTCTAATAATTGTGGTTAAGTCTTTAGTTGTTGCCGAAGTTATAGGAGTTTCTGTTTTCCGTTTGTTCTCCATATAATCTTCTTTTAAATCTTTTGGCTCCTTTCAATGTCAAAATAAAAAGAGCAAAGCAAAATCAGTTGAGGCTTTGAATAAAAAATTCACACATAAAAAGGTAAAGAGATTAAAAATAAAATATATTCGATCACCTAAAAATATGAAATGGATTGCATGAAAATAATACATGAAAATATGAAATAAGAATAAGAACATAAAAAATAATAGAGTTCCAAAGAAGACTTACAAAAATGTTGCGTTGTATTTCAAATTTCATGCAAATAGTGACTCTAAGAAACATTATTTATAGGCAAAGAGATGAGAATACATGACAATGAATATTGAATAATGAATCGTAATAGTAAAACGAAATAAAAGGAATCATATCATAAAAGAGATCATAAAATGTAAATGCTAGTAAATGCGTGAATAATTTATTTTTTTGTGCTTAATTTCAGTTTTTAATTATTAGTACCATTTTTTTTGTCCGATAATATTGAATATTTTTCAAAGAAAAAAAATGATACTTATTTTTCTTATGTATATAGAATGATTGTAGATTGAATAATAATATTCATGATAATAATAATAATAATAATAATAATGCTAATAAATTTAGGTATGAAAAAATGCTATATATAATGTAACGGTAATAAATATGAAATCATTGTGAGAATAAGAATATTGTGAGGATGCCACATGTTCTCTAAATGTGAATGTAAGAAACCATTATAAAATGCCACTTGTACAATTGTCATGCAAAGTTTTTTCTTTTATAAAATTGGTTCGAATTAATAATAGTATAGATATAGATATAGATTACATGATATCATAGGCTTCACATTTTTTCCAAGCCATTTAATTTTTTTTATAATTGAATCATTATAAAATTAAAATAATAAATAATAATAATAATGGTTGATAAAAAAAAAACATACATTTTGAATGTGAAAATTACTTTTTTGTTTCTAGAAAATATTTTTGAATTCACCTTAAATATGAATTTTGTGGAATTTCTTAATATTTTTTATTTTTATTTGATGATATTTTACAGTTAAATATTAAAATTAATTATTTTGTAATAAAATATTCGAAATTAATCTTACAAATATTATTTAAAATACTATAGATGAAATACTTACAAATTCTCCAAATACTTACAAATTCTCCATTTAATAATATGTTCAATTTAATAATAATAATAATAATAATAAAAATAATAATAATAATAAATAAATGAATAAATAAATAAAAAGAAAAGATGGGGTGGTGATAGTGTGACACATGACAAGGAAGACATAAAAATGAATTTGTAATTAATAGGGTCATAATTACACCCATTGTAATTGTAAATAGTATAGATGGGCGTAATTATGATCCTATTAATTACAAATTCATTCTTATGCTTCCTTGCAATGTGTCACACTATCACCACCCATCTTTTCATTTTATTATTATTATTATACTATATACTATATACAATATTTATTATACTATATTACTAAATGGAGAATTTGTAAGTATTTCATCTATAGTATTTTAAATAATATTTGTAAGATTAATTTCAAAAAATTTATTCAAAAAAAATTAATTAATTTTAATATTTAACCGTAAAATATCATCAAATAAAAATCAAAAATATTAAGAACTTCTACAAAATTCATATTCAAGGTGAATTCAAAAATATTTTCTAGAAACAAAAAAGTAATTTTCACATTCAAAATGTAACCTAAAAATCAAATCAAGTATTTCATTCTTCATTTTGTTGTCTTACAGCCTAGTGCTAGAATTCCATAAGGTGGATAAGTGGGATTGGGTCCGAACTCCGGTCCCTGCATATAACATGCAATGTCACTACAAACTGAGTTACTACAAACTGAGTTATGCTCACAAAGACATCAAGTATTCAATTCTATCACTACCTTTAATAAAATCCCTCCCATATGCAAATAATAACAATCAGGGTTTTAAATAAAGGTTTGCAACCGCAATCTCGATTACTACATAACAATTTATTATATTGTCAAAAGCTCAATTGAGGCTATATCAGTTGCATTTAACCACGATTCTATACTATACAATATACAATATCAATAACAACACCGCAACCACTGTTGCAACAACTATTGAAACACAAATTACACAAACGAACGTACAATTGAATCTCGAATGTGCAACACATCATGACCTCATTGGTAACTGGAACAAATTGCGAGCAGATATAAGACATAGAAGTTACTCAAAGAAGCGACTATTAAATTGGATGGCTCTCATGTTTCTTTTCCCTATCAAATCGAATTTGTTTATCGAATTGGTTTATCACTTATTGTGTTGTAAAATTGGACCAATATAAAGAAAAGAGGGGAAGAAAATCAAGTTTGATAAAAAAATTCTATGAGTTCTGAAGACTGAACAAGAAGAAAAGTGAAAAAGTGTAAATATATAAAGGTGAGTCAAACATAATTGTTACAACCTGTCAAATGTTATGACACATGTAAAATATTTATTGGTCAACATATTTAGCGTACTGATACATGACATTTTCTCTATTGTACCGTAGAATTCCCTATGTTATTATTGTACGTCGTTTGAAAAATTGAGCTTAAAATATAACGTTTGAAAAAATACACTATGCCAAAAAAGGCTTTGGAAAGCGCCCTTTGGACAGCGCTTATTAGGATAAGCGCTGCCAAGGAGACATACGCGCCCTTAGACAACGCTTGTTGAAGGAAGCGCTGCCTAAAGGTCTAACATATGGCAGCGCTTTTTTCCAACAAGCGCTTTCTAACGTCTTAAAATAAATTTAAAAAAAAAACAATAACGAATTTCACCTTAGATAGCGCTTATCCTAATAAGCGCTTTCTTATGTACAAGATTAGATAGCGCTTATGAGTGATAGAAAAGCGCTATCTATTAGGGTAACATTAGACAACGCTTATAAGTGAATAAAAAGCGCTATCTATTAGGCTAACATTAGACAACACTTATTGGTAACCTTAGACAGCGCTTATGAATTAAGAAAAAGCGCTATCTTATATGGTACCATTAGACAGCGCTTACGAATGAAATAAAAGCGCTGCCTATTAGAGTAACATTAGACAACGCTTATTGATGAACAAAAGCGTTGTGTATTTGGTAACAACATTAGGCAGCGCTTATGAATAAATAAAAAACGCTGTCTATTGTTTTTAGCAATAATCAAATATTAAATTAGAGATATTTGATTCCTTAAATTATTTATTTGGATTCATTGGTGTTCCTTTTACTTATTGTTATATCTATTGGTTTATATATGAGCTAAAAGAATTTATGTTCGTGTAGATGCTTGCTTATTATGTAGGGTTCTTTGAGATGATAGTAGAATAAACAGTTTTATAGGTAATTTCTACTGGTGGCAATCAGTACAAAATGTAACCGCTGCTATTTTTTGTACAACTTCCACTAGTAGATAATTATGAGAATTTGTGTATTGTTTCTAAAATGGGTCATTCAAGTGCCATAAATCCACAGTGTATAGAAGAAAACAAATTTTGTATATTTTCTTTTGTTTTGTTGAAACAATATAATCTTTTTATTGTATACAAATTTTGTTTATTTTTAAATAAAGTTTGTCACAATTTTTTAGGAATAGATAATGTTTGTGAAAAAGTAGAAAATTATTGGTGGATTAAAAATATGATATATATTTATAAAAAGGGCATAATAGAAAAATAAGGTGCAAAAATACACTCTCCTATTTTGGTCTTTTTTTTTCTAAAACGACAAGTAAAAACAAAACGGAGGTAGTATATTGTTAGTATTTTTTTTAGTTAAAATTTTTTTTTAATCCTAAACTTTTATAAATATTTTTTGTTTTGGTAAAGACTGATATAAATATTTTTAAAAGATAAAATTTATATTGGTACAGACTATTATTTTTTTTTGTGTCAAAAAAAAAAGATAAAATTAATATTTGTTTTTTATAAAAGGAAAAACAGATTTTCCCCAAAACAAGAACAAGAACACGCATAGAAAAAGAAAAAGAAGAACATAACACACATGATACTCTGTAAAGTGTAAACCCAAACGTAAGAGCAGTCACCGTTTCTCTTCACGACGATGAAGAGGTTCCGACCACCGCCTTTCCTCTGTCACCACCTAACTCCTCCTCAACACAGGTTTCACAGCTAGCTCTCTCTCCCTCTCTCTCTCTTTGATTACAATTTAATTGTTAGGGTTTTGATAATTTGTTAAATCACTTCAAAGATCTCCGAGACCTGCACTTCAAAGCATTCCTGAAGAGTGGGATTAAGTTTCATTTAGATTAATTTAGGTGAAATAAGTTGATTTTGTGTTCTTGATTTCATACTCTAGTTTTACTTGTATTTTAGATTTGTGCCTCTGTGTTGGTCGGTTTTGGCTGCTTGATACTTTTTTTATGAATTGATAGCTGGTAGTTTTAAAGTATATCTTGTTTTGTTTTGTAGCTGGTAGTTTAACAAAGAATAAATTTGAAGTAAGGAATAAGCATCTTGTTTGTTACTAAATTAAGAATAAATTAACAAAGAAAAATAGAAAGAAAAAAAACTAGTGGACTTAAAAACTAATGGTGTCTTGATAATAATGTCGTCTGGTAGTTCTATGTCGTCTAAGTCCATAAACACCTTCATGAATGTCTGGTAATTGATTGCTTGGTTTTCTTGATACATTAGAAGATTTTTTGTTCAGGTTACATGTGCATTGTTCTTGCTCATTGCAAAGAATAGTTTCTTCTACATTTTCACCTTTGATTGCATAAATGAACATGTTCATTATTATAAGCCATTTTCACATAACACATTTAATGTATTGATGATGTTTTTGAATGAAATTCTTGTATTTTGGCTTCAGGGAGCATTGATAGGGTAATACTTCAACATTATATGTGGGTTTCAAGAGACTTTGTTGGCAAGCTTGTTGGCTACACTACAAGTGAGGTAAAGAGAATTTTGACGAAGGTCGTGTAGCTTATCGGAAGCCACCGAGTGGAACTCTTCCTTCTCTTAATTTTCTCTCATTCTTCACATTCTAATTGTCCCCTCCTCTCATTTTTGGTGTTTATTTTTGGTTCACAGGTGTTAGATGGAATTTGGTATTTCATATTTGATTGGTGGCAATGACTTCAAGTTAGTTTCACATACATTGATTTAAAAATTCCTTTGATTAATTAAGTAATTTCTCTTAAGTTCATACATTTTGTCCTGTATCAAATTTGAGCACACAGATGAATAAGTTAACAGTTGTGATAGTAAGAATTAAGAAATATAGCTAACCTTCGTTTGAGATTTATTTATTTAAGCACTAAAAATGTATGGTTTGATTGTGCTTTTGTTGTAGTTGCTGATGATTTCTACAAATAATGTAATCCTAGTTAGTTGGAGTGGCATGGACAAGGAAAAAAATAAGGATTGCATATTACATTACCAGGTTTGTATAGTGCCTCAACTAGTGTGATGGGAAATAGTTATAACTATCTCATATGGTTGTATGCATTTTTATGAACATTTGTGTGTGTCTTCATACTTAAATGAAATTGCTGCCCTTTTTCTTTCATTTTTATTAGTCTTATGATGGTGGATTTGGATTAGTTTATGATGTAGAATCTCATGGTGAGTTGAGTTGGTTTTGTTATTCTTGCTTCCTAGTCTTATTTCTTGTACACTATATAGAGTTCACGAAGGTATGGACCATTGCAGTTCAACACCTGTTGGAACTAAGTTTGTTTTTGTAGTGAAAGACATCATCCCTTCCTATAGAAACCTCTGAATCATATTCATTATAATTTATCCTAACTAAGTGCTATGTTACATGTAGGTTGTTGTGAACTTAAGCCATTTTGTCTTCAAATTATAAGTTCATACCCAGTTACTCACTCATTCATCAGGTCAAATAGTCGGGTTAAGCTTTGATTACTAGTGTCTTACTGATTAATGCATACCACGATTTAGCAAAGTAACCATGTGTTATTTGCTCTAAATGTTCCAAACAGAGCCGATTCAATAAAGTGATATTTTGAAAAGTAGTCCTACTTGGTTGTAAACATTAATTATTATTTTTTATATTATGCAGTACTTTGATGACTTCAAGTGTCCTACATACTCTGAAGATAAACTAACTGAAAGGATGAGCGGAGTTGGTATGTGCTTGGATTGAAAATTATATGATGGATTTTGCAAAAGGTGCGTTTTATGTTACTAATTATATTGTATTTATGTACAATATTTATACATGTAAATTTTAATTTAAAGTTAGTTTTAAGTTACTATATAATTTTATGATAATTGTACTATATATATTGTCTTTTACATGAGACCTGGTTTTAGTCCTATATTATTGTGTGTATTTACTTTGTCTTAGTTTTTATAGTATACTTTAGTTTTATCATTTGTTTTCTTTTATGATGTACATTGTTTGTTTAAATTTATGGGCACGACCTCATATTTGTTGAGAATAATAATTCATCTGAATGCATGAGTTGCTTTTTGTAATGCATGAGTTGTTTAAATTTATGGGCATGATCTCATATCCATTTGTTATGTTTTTGTATTTTTCTGTTCTCACCTGTTTGCCATCTACTTATTTATGCATTGTTAATGTCTGGTGCAGGTTAAATTAATGTAAGATGGGAGGCGGGTTTAGAGTTCTTCACTTAGTTTCTATCTTTCCATTTTGAATTTTAGACTGCTGACAGAAAAGTGCCATTTAAAGAGAATGTCATATGTTTTTGTTTTTTTTTATATATACTATGAATGGAAGAAATGGAAGAAGACATTATGGTAGATGCACATACTACTCTTTCATCTAAAATATATTATAGTCACGGATCAATTTTGTATATATATACATGAATGTATACGATTTGGATATGAAGTATTATTAATTTTCTGCAAACTTTATCTAGCTTATGTATTAATTTTACGTATAATTAATATATTTGAATATTTTCATATATATTACATTTATAATAACATAAAATAATACTTAATTTTTAGTAAAAAAGTGCTATTGAAACGTAATAAGACAACATTTATAAATAAAAAGCGCTAATTAAAGGCTATCTAAAGATAGTGCTTGTGAACTGTAAGCGTCGTCTAAAGCCAACATAAATTAGCGCTTATGAGTTGGAAGCGCATTCTAAAGATTACCTAAGCTAGCGCTTATTTCAATTAAGCGCTATCTAAGAGTAACATAAGATAGCACTTATTAACAATAAATGCTTTCTAAAGGTGCCTAAAGATAGCGCTTATGACTCATAAGCGCTTTCTAAGGGTCAAATAAGTTAGCCCTTATGAGAAAAAAGCGTTGTTTAAGGTCTACTTAAGATAGTGCTTATGAGCTAAAAGCGCTGTCTAAGGACTACCTAAGATAGCGCTTATGAGCTAAAAGCGCTGCTTTAGGACTACCTAAGATAGCGCTTATGAACTAAAAGCGCTGCCTAAGGACAACCTAAAATAGCGCTTATCAGGTAAAAGCGCTGTCTAAGGACAATCTAAGATAGCGTTTATGAGTTAAAAGCGCTGCCTAAGGACTACCTAAGATAGTGCTTATGAGCTGAAAGCGCTGTCTAATGTCCAACTAAGGCAGCGCTTATGAGTAGGAAGCGCTGTCTAAGGGCGACTTTAGGCAGCGCTTTTACTGAATTATTAAGCGTTGTCTATACAAAAGGCACCGCCAGATTAGGCATCGCTCAACAAGCGCTGCCTAAGTCCCAAAATAAGCGCTTTCTAAAGCCTTTTTTGGCGTAGTGATAATAACAAATATTATACCGGAAAAACAAAATGATGCAAACCGAATATAGTATCTGATTCAAACCGATCTATATAGTTTATTTTTTTTATAATAGATCCATATAGTTTTATAAAATACGTTCTTCAATAAACAAAAAAATATTCTTACCTTGAATAATTAACATATTTACTCTATAATATTATTTATTTTATAAATATTTACTGGATAATAATGATTAAATACATCAATTATTAGATAAATTTAAATTATTTTGTTTTGGTTGGTTTTTATTTAAAATAGTGACTAGAGTGTGTACAAATTTATACAAAAAAAGAGTGTACAATTTTCTTTTTGATAATAAAGAGATAAAAATAATAAATTAAACAAAGGATGACACCCTTATAATATAAAAAAAAGTACAATTAGGAGTGTTTAAAATTGGAGAGAAAAGAATATAAACATCAAATATTTTGTATGCTAGTATAATTACACATGATTTGACCTCTCTTAGACAATATTGAATAGTGTCATACCAACCTTAAAAGTTGGGTAATTCAAGAACCTCTTCTATAAGATGTTTGAGATAAGAGATGGTGGTAGAACAATTAAGGATTGCAAACAAAATAACACAATGAAGTTGGCGAACAATACACATAACAAAATAATTTTTATCTTTATCTTTATCTTTGGATTGTTGTGATTTGAATCGATCTAAAGAGTGAATTGTGGTATATAGTAACAAAGTGTGATTGAGATTTTTGAAGAGATTATATGAAATATTTTTTGAGGTAGAATCGATCAAGGGTCTGTTTGGGAAAAATAGCTTATAGCTTATAGTTGATGACTGATAATTTATAGCTTATGGTTAGCTGATGGTCTATGGCTGATAGCTGATAACCTAATTAAAGTGTTTGATAAAATTAGCGGTTGAACAAGCTGATAAATGTAAAATGACATAAAATGATATGTGTAATACATAATAAAATCTCCCTAACAATTTATAATAAAATCTATATCAAATTAATATTTAAAATATTTAGAGTTTAATGATTTAAATTTATTAATTTAAAATAACTTTTATATATTTAAAATATAATTTTATTCTTTAATTACTTTTTTATTTATTACAATTTTTATACTTATCAAAAAAATTTAAACATAATTTTTACATCAAATACACAAATGAAAAGAAAAACTTGTAACTAAAAAAAATTCAAAAGAATAACTCAAAATAAAATAGAATGGGTCTGTATAATAATAAAATAGAAGGGGATGGTAATATATAAGTAAGTAACATATGTTAAAAAAGAGCTTAAACGTCATTTTAGTCTCTGTATGTATACCAAATTTCGCTTTTAGTTCCTGTATGTAATTTTACTCCAAAATAGTCCCTGTATCGACCAAACTTTTTGCTTCTGGTCCTTAAAGAAAAAATCTGCAGGAAAATTCTCACGTTTCCTGCAGATTTTCCTATGAATTTTCCTGCAGATTTTTGATTTAAGGACCAGAAGCAAAAAGTTTGGTCGATACAGGGACTATTTTGGAGTAAAATTACATACAGGGACTAAAAGCAAAATTTGGTATATATATAGGGATCAAAATGATGTTTAAGCCTAAAAAAAAAGGTAAGTAACAGCCCCATTTATGACATTTTGTGGACCCTAGGCCAATCGTAAAAAGGTTAATATATTTTATTTAATATAATATGCTATAATATATAATATTTTGTTCAACTAAAGATTTACACCATAACAGCAGAAATACGGTAGTTCAACTGTTGGTCCATGTGGATTCGATATGTTTTAAAACTGTACGACGAAACTGTGCACTTGCGGTTTTAAAATATTTTTGATACACAAATCGTCGATCAAGTTTTTGGCGCTGTTGTCGGGGATCAATTTAGTCGATATCGTAACTGCGTTGTTACACCGTAGAGACTAAGGCGTTTTTAATTTTTAATAAAAGATAAAATAAATTCTAAAAAAAAGTTTGTGAATAAATCCCCGACACTTAGATTTAAATGTATAACCCGAACTTCTTTTGTAATGATTATCCCCAAAGTTTTAATTACCAATTTCAAACCTCCATGTGTCATGAGGGGCATGTAACATCCGGCGCAAGCACAAAATAATGTTGCAATGAAGCCGCCATCATATTTTATTTATCCCATGAGGGGAAAGGAAAATAATGACAAAACCTTTAAAAGTCGGGTTCGGGAGTTGGTTACATGAGGGGAAGACGTTAACACCCCCTCATATCCGTTGTACTCAACGGGAACCATTTGAGGAAATTTGGTTTGCATAAACAGAATTAACCGCATAAAAGAAAAGATTACCGCATATTGAACAAAAAGGAAAAAAAAGAGTTTTTTATTATTTGGCCTGACGAGATTACGATCTCGCTCCTACGTATCCCCCAAGTACAATGAGGAACTCAAAGCTCACGTAGTTCTTCCTGAAAAAGGTTTGTTTGTTGGTTGTTTTTAATGAACAACGTTTATGTCGCATTCCGCTGATACGACAATTTGCTTGTATGCTCGACTGAGGCTTAAGCGTTTGTTGGTATCAAGGGAATGGATAAAACATCGTACTTTTTAAGAAAAGAATTGATTGCGCAAGGGCAGTAAAAACAATTGAGTGAGTTGAGTCATTTTTATGATCAGAGTATTGTTTAGTGAATGTGGATAACCTCGATGTCACAAGTCATCCGTCAAGGACGAGGTTATCCAAGCAAAGACAAGTCAGTCGTCAAGCCCTACTTTTTTCATTCAGTTTATTATCGAATTAATTAAAAAGCGAAAATAAGCGGAAGCAAGTCATCCGTCAAGTTCCGTCTTATTCTTACATTTTTAATTAATAAGTATTTTAGTTTTTAGAACACAAATAAACTAAACGTCGCTAGTCATCCGTCAAGGACGTAGTTTATTCATATTCTATTATTTAACAAAAGATTTCCACAAACTCAAATCAGAGAAACAAAAATAAAAATCATACATCAATAAACTCGGATTTTAACATAGATTACAGATTTAGTCTTAGATTTGGCAAATAACACACAAACAGATCAAGATAAACAAAACAAAACTCGGATCCGAAAATTCAATAACACCAAATCAAAGCGAAACTCGCGAAAATACTTAAATGGAAGTGCTCAGAACGATCTTAGGAACATGAATCTTCATTTATTCACCTTCAATTGCAAGCGATATGGACGGATCGAGAGTTTTAACTTGGCCGTGACTTTGAAGCTCTGATGCGCTGCTTTCCCGTCGTTTTTTGGCGAAACTGATTGCGGATTTGGACTTAGGAGGGTTGGAATCTTAGAAAAAGTGTATTTCATTGTTGATTTTGAGTGGTTTTTTGGTCGCCGGAAAATGGAATTCCGGTGGTTGTTGTGGGTGGTTTTGGAATTCCGGCGGTGGCGCCGGAAAAGTGTTGGTGGAGGAAGGAGGAGGAGTTTTTTTTATTTTTCTTGGAGTGTGTGCCCAAATCTGATTATTTTAATGGTATATATAGTAGTAAATTAGGTTAAATGACATTGGTGTAATAATAGGTAATTTTGATATTAAGAGGGTAGATTAGTAGAAAATGATAATAAAAAAGATTATGAGGTGTAAGGAGTGAGATGTCAAAATTTGTTTGGTTCTTCGATAAAATGTTATCCGCGATGAAAGAAATATCTTTGATACTTTTTCTATTTCTTACGGTTAAAATAAAATGGGACGAATAAAAAAATGAGCGAATGAAAATGAAATGAAACATATTTTTTAAGATTTTATGCAAAAATAGCGAAGAACGCGAAAACAAAATTTTTTTGAAACTACTTTTGGCGTTTCCTATAAAAATAAAATAAAAATTTAAAAATAAAACATTTATTTAAAAAAAAGTACAAAATTAGGGTATTACAGCTGCCCCTATTTAATTGTCTTATACTCGAATGCATAAATGACTTTCGTCTATATGCGTTCGTAGTAAAAGGTAATTAAATACAAATGCCCTAATTTTGTGATGTGAAAGTGATGTAGTGAGATAAATGCTGATGAGATGAGGGTAGAAAACATATCTGGAGGAATTAGGAACTGGATACCAGAGAATGAAATGATCGTCTCCTGTCCGGGTGCACATGAGTATACACACTCACGAAGGGGCGCGCGTCCTAGTGCTTGTTTTTTTAGTGGGCTTTGTTTTATTATTGCCCAAGATTACATGAGTAAATACAAGAGTTACACAAGAAAGAAACTCTTGAGAATTTTAGCGTTGCAAAAGTTAAAAACCCTAAAATTATATTCCTCCCTCTCTATTCATATAAGCCTTCATACAAATGACCTAGCACTCTTTTGGTAGTTGTTCGTGTGGACTGGCTAGATGCGTTGTTTTTCGTCATCAACGCTCGTGGTCACCGTTCATGAGTCAAAGGTTTCTTCTCTACAAAAGGTAAACCTTAATTAAAGCGACCTGTTGGCCCGCCCTACCACTAAACCAAAACCAAGAAAACAATTTAATATTATCCAATAGAATCGAAGCATTTGTTGTATCCCCCTTGAATATCACCTTATTTCTATGATTCCAAACACACCAAGTAGTGGCTAACCAGATCAAGTGACGAACACGGCTCCCTTTATGCGGTTTAACCGAGAGAACAAAACATAGAATATGATACCAACCTTCCACCTCCGCTGGCATAGAAACGCCTAACCATCTGAATACCGTTAGACTACTTAGCTAACGCTTCGAGGCGGGTGAATAAGCGTGCAAAATCCAATTTACGATTTTTCGGATTTTATAAAGAGTATGCGCGGAATACACCTAGATCGGTAGTCTACTATGCACCTTTCGACCAAAGAAAGTGTAGTATAGCCTTATGTATGATAATGATAAAACGAGAGCCGAATTAAAGTATTGAGACAAGTAATCAAATACAATTTTAACTTTGAAAAATGTTCACAAGTAATTATATGGTCAACTAATCTTATTGCAAGCAAAGTATCGAATTCTTGAATTTTAGCGAACACTTGGCGTGCGCTAGAACTCAAGTTTTTCACAATTAAACAAAATTTAAAAGAGTAAGGGATCGAGAAAAACAAACAAAGGTGATCTGGGGGTTCCTTGGCGTTCGTGTCGTCCTCGCGGTCGGCCGACACGTCTCCCCCAAACTTATTAAACGGACAAGTTGAGATTTTTCACTAAATTCTCGAAAATACATACACAATTCACAAGAATACAATACACGAATATACTAGACTCGATCTTCCTATATCCGTTGTAGCTTCAACCCAATCACGACTTCTACCTCTTATTCCAACGATTGATCCTCCCACTATTCTTGACCCCAAGAAACCTTGTGACAATCGTCCAACCAATTACCTCGTCATATTGAGTTGATCCTTCAAGCAAGCACCACTCCTTGAATCCCTGATGAGAAATCAATTCGAAACAATTCAATCCGATCGCAATTCTGATTCACCGTGAACTGCACCGAATGTTGCCTTTCAATTGCATTAAGAACCCTTGATTGAACCCATATTCAACTTTTTGTTGATTGAGAATTGAAAGAAGATGATGAACTTGTCTTGAATGCAATTTGATCCAAAATTTCTCCAAAATTCTGATCAAAAAGTGTTTTCCAAATGTTTCTCATGATTACAACAAAACCCCATAGAGAAAATAGAATGGAGTAAATTTAGCACACAATTGTTGATATGTTTCCCACAATTGAACTTATATGTATCGAAACAAGTGTTGATATGTATCGATACAAGTCCCTGACATCATATAAAAATTGAAGTTTTGTATGAATGTATCGATACATCCACAGTTATGTATCGACACATGCACCAGTAAATTCAGAAATCTTGACTGATATGTATCAAAACAAGCCTTTATGTTTGGATACATAATGTTCTCTCTAGTTTCAAGAGCGACTGATGTGTATCGATACATGAAAGCATGTTTCGATACACAAAAGCTCCTCTGACTACTTTGAGAATAATTTGTATCAATACAACAGTGCTATGTATCGATACAAATTCGTCAAAATCAGTCTGAATAAATTTCAGAACATTTGTATCAATGGAAAGAAGTATGTATCGATACAAATACCTGTAATTTGGTTTTTCAAAGTTTAGAAAATATTTTTTGCTGTCAAGTCAATTATAATGTTACGAAAATATATTCTACTCTATTTTCAAGTGTTTTGACAATTATTAAATCATGGAGGGGAACTGGTAATTGTCAAAACTATTGAATAAACTAACTAAGCCTACCTAATTTGCAATTACAAATAGCTACACGATATAGACGCAAACAACACAAACAACAACAAAGCTAACCACTAGCGAAGCTCTCCCTGAGTTGATGCTAATTTGCGTATGAAGGTTGAACTAGACTCAAAAATAAACTCATAGCTTTTATCCTTAGCTTATGCTTGTAATTCTTCTCTCCCCCTTTGACAATATCAAAAAGAAGACAAGAATAAACACGTGAGAAGTATAGAAATTCGAGAAATTTCAAAAAGTATATTCATATCGTGCACTTACATTTGTCGAAATGCAATTTATGATAAACATCCAAATCAAATAATTAAGCATAATATGTCAAAATGTATTCTAATGACGACTAAACCAAATTATGACAAACATGACATGTAGAACAACAAGCCAAACCAATAAACATGATTATCAAAACATCGACATTATCAAGCATTTAAACATATCGTACGAAAGAATAATAAACATAACCGTCATGCAACAAAAAACAAATCCATACATGATAAAATCATACAACCAAAGTCAAATATTTCTAATAGTTGACATAGAAATTATCCGTACAACCATTTAAAATTTCAAAAACCAATATTGTGACCATTACCAATATTTCGAAAATTCAATTTAATACATTCTTAGGTAGAAAACTTATGCAATTTCTTTTAGGTTAATTACTTTTTATTTTTTGTAAAATAGATTAAAGTTGTTTTACTATTTTATAAATTTTTTTGTTGCTTTACTCCTATAATATAAGATTATGCAATTTAACATTTTATGAATGACATGACATCAAAACATTATATTAAATATTATTGAGTTGTAGGTACGTCTATATCACATCATTTAAAATATGATAAATCACCATTTTTAAATATAAAATATGATAAATTGACAATATCTATATGATTTTAAACTACGATGACCAATTTTGTGAATAACCATAAATAAAAGGACGCACCAAAATTACACTACAACAAATCTGGCATGCGGCGGCGGTTGCGAGAGCAAACAGCGGCGGTTTGAACCGCCGCTAAATTCATACAGCGACGGTCGATAAAGCGTCCCAGAAAGAGGCGTCGCTAGGTCATGTAGCGGCGGTTGTAGGTAACCGTTGGTATAACCGCCGCTAAGTCAATTGGCGACGGTTGATTGGGGTTTTGCGGCGGTTCACAACCGCCGCTAATTGTATTTGCGTTGAAAGTTTTTCTGAGCATACAGCAGCGGTTGGAACCGCCGTCGCTACCATCTTTTCCTGCTTTTTAGGAATATTTGTGTTTGCGACGGTTACAAACCGCTGCTAAAAATGTTACCAGTTTAGTAGCTAATTCGTAGCCGATCTGAGGCAAATAAGTTTAACTAAGACTAATGCAAGATTGTCTGGCAAATTTGCTATGAAATAGTTTCCTAGCTAATTTATAGCTAACTTTAAATTTCAAAACACAAAAAATGTTACTAAATGGATTCTTTCACATTCACTTCACTAACATTTTACTTCCAAAAGTGTTACTATATGCCTATTACACTATCACCGGCTAAATGTTACTACCAAATAATTGTTACAAAAAATGTTACTTCTAAACAACCCACCACAATACTAAGCAAACACAAAAAGCTAGGCTATAAGCAGCAAAACCTCAATCAGCTATAGTACAAGCTCTTCATTAAAAAACTGAAACCAGGACGGTGTACTTCTGTCTTCAAAGCCTACAAAAGTATTTTTGTTAATCAAACCAAATGTCAAACAATGACAGAACATCAACTGCCTTTTCATCACACTAACACAAGTTCAGAGCTATTTCAAGGACCAAAGACAAGTGAAAGTGCTCAAGCTTGTTCATTTAAGTTCTTAAAATATATCATCATACCCAAGGTTTAATCAAACTAAGGATATTACATATTACATAATCACTTCTATTTTCTAAATTATTACGCAGTATTTGTGTGCATGTGTCTGTATATGTATTGATGCTTCATAGACAGGAATAAAGCAGAACCGAAGACAGATTCTAAACAATGAAATCCACTTACTCGCATGTTCATGATTAATTTCCGGCACATCTGATCACAACTCCGAAAATACTTCATCCCCTGAATCTGTGATAACTTGCCTCAATTGCTCTTTCAGCTACCTAGTAAAAACGAATAGATACAAAAATAGAACCGCATTACTACAAATCCATTCCAACTTTTTAATTAAGAGAATTAAACACCAATAAAAAATTCAGACTTGTCACATCAATGAATGATATGATTCTACTTGTTACAAAACAACCCCAGTCAAGAACATTTACCAGAAATGTCAAAAATGCCTTCAAAGTCCAAAGTAAACATAATCACCTCACTAAAGAAAAGTAGCTACTAAGAGAGTAAGAAAAACATCCTAATAATAGCACAACACAAAGGAAATATTCAACAAATAATTATCTTAGAGAAATAGAATAGAAACATTCAACAAGTACATGCACTGAAATTTGAACAGTTTACCAAAATCAAAACCCCACCCCAATCAGCTATAGTACATAGGGGGAACATTACACAGATCATGCCAATGTAGCTAACTGCAGAGTAATGTAGTCCTTGACTGGTTGCCCTGAAACAATCATGTAAAAATATGCACCAATCAAAGGAAAATGAAAATATGTCAGTTTCAACAAGATAAAATTATCGTGTGGACCTATAACACACATCCTCCAAAATTATCATACACGTCGACACAGATAAGTTTTTAAGAAAAAGACATAATTCAACGTAATTGTAAGTAGTGTCAGTGTCGCGTGTCCGAGGGACACGCCTAATCCAAGGAGTGTCTATGCTTTTCATAGCGTCAATCAATATTAACATTAACAAAACTCACGGTTAGGCATGATGAAAAATGGATTCTTTTCAAAAAGCTAAATGCAATTTTTGAATCAAATAGATGTTAGAAACTAAGTTAGTAACAAAGATGAAAAGAGGCACAATTTGAAGTTACAAAGTAACAAACATGTTGTGAACGAAATGAACTGACCCAACTGAAATTAAGATATGTCATATCATAAAGTTGAAATATTTCCACAAAATTTCATATAAAAAGAAATAAGAAAAATAAACTTATTTTGTAGAACATACCAATTCGTTTCCAAGTTGAATGGCAGCATCTTGATAGCTACTTTTCTTGCCATGACTACCACCACAAAACACACAAACCCTCTTGAACTTTGATACTCTTATTAATTATTATCAAGCACAATATCAAGTATTCAAATATAGAAGATGTCAATGCCCTACTGAGTTAGGACTCCACAAATCACCTATGGCTAGTCTAGTTTAAATCGAGATTAAAGACTTATTCTATTAACTAAGAAAAATGCATAACCTGGTTAAGTCCTCAATAAAAAAAGCATACAAATACTCCCTCAAAAGTACAAAATCAAGAAACATCAGTCCCTTCACCGTGGATATCTTTGATTGAAATTATGTTAGGGACTAATGTGTCCAATGTTGGTTATTACTTATTATAGTGTACTCACTTTTTTTTGAAATTAGAAATGCTAAACTGAATACTCAAATTGTCACAGTATAACAACATATAGCACTGAGACATTGATTTCATATACACAGATGTGTAATCTATTGTGTTTTGCGTATATACCTGCGCATAGCAAGACCACCAAGAAGCTTGCAACGAAGAGACTCAGTCTGAGCAATGGCACAAAGTCCTATGTTGTTAACCTTCTCAGCATAAGGTTCAACTCTGTTCTCAGGAAACTTAAACCTCTTCTGTACCACTGAAGAAAGTTCTCCAATCCTCCTTCACTTCTCACCTATACATCACCAAAAACCAAAATCAAACAAAAATAATACTATATCATAATCATATATCACAAAATTAAACCCCACAATGAAAAATAAATTATATATTACTAGAAAACAATCAAATAGCATTATCATATATTATTGAAATAAAATCAAATTGAAACCAAAATCATACATTTATGCATCATTTTCACATATATCATAATATAAAACCTAAAATTAAATAAAACAAAAAATCATAATTTCATAACAATTGTTGCGTTAAAAACACACTTAGAGCAAGTGTACTCTATCGCAGAAGTAGTATAAAAGATTATGGTATCCACAGAGATTAATTAACAAATACCGAACTACTTAAGATTATTTATTATTTAGACTAATCGATGATTTGATTGTTTATAGTAGTGATATAAGTAAATAGCAAGTAATTACTAACAAGACTAAAATTGCAAAGAGGTAAATCAATAAAGAAAAGTCTGGGGTCTAAGTTTCACTTATAATCTTTGATTCCCTATGTCTAGTTTCACTTGAATTCCTTTATTTTAACTCAATTACCAATCCCTTTACTAAAACTATTAATCCGTTTGGTCATTCGTGATTAATATTCTTTTTCCTAAATTAACCCCTTGTTTGGTCATGCAAAGAGTTGAAATTCAAGAAAAGCATAGAGTACAAAAAGATTGAATGATCGGAAGACTAGAATTAAAGTTTGATCATGCAATAATTCTAATCTCATTTATCCTATAGGTCCACCAATAAACTGCAGTACGGTTGCTGATCAGATAATTGATTGTGAACATTCCAAAGTTTGGTCATTCCTAATCATGTGATAAAAACAATAGAATAAAATTAATTAAACTTAAAACTAGAAATTCAAAATAGAAACTAGAACATAAACTAAGACATAGTAAAAGGAATTTCAATTACAAGATCCACTAAAACCCTAGAAAATAGAATTTAACTATCAATAATCATGGAGAACATTAGATTAAGAGAAAAAAATAAAACCCCAAAAGATAGAAATGTTCTTGATCAAAGGCTTCAATCTCTTCTCCGTCTCCAAAACTCGTTTCTTCTCTCAGTCCCGCGTCTCCCTCCGAACTCCCCATCTCTGACCAAGAAGCTGTATTTATTATACTCCGTGTTCCATGCATTCTCCACCGATTAACACTGCCACTTGCATCTTCAATTTGCTATTTCCCACTTGCCTTGTTGCCGCCTTAGTTACTGTAAAAGATAAATTGATTTTCTTAATTGTTTAGACTTCTCTTCTAATTAGCCCTTGTCTAGATGCCTCTCCTATTTCTTTCCATTGGGCCAACGTGAATAAATGGGCTTGCATAATAAGAAGACAAAAAACGAAAAAAAAGTGAATAAAGGAAATCAGCGGCGGTTCCCAACTGCCGGTAATCAAAACTGCCAAAAAATAAAAAAGCAAACCGCGGCGGTTAAGAACCGTTGTAATCAGGAAAATAAAAAAATCAGTATACGCATTCGGCGGCGGTTAGGAACCGCCGGTAAACGTTTTCAAAAGCGGCGATCCGGCAGTTAAAGAACCGCCGGTAAATATGTCAAGCGGCGGCGGTTATAGCATAACCGCCGCTAACCGACCATAACCGCCGCTAACCGACCGCCGTTGTTTGCTTCTTTTCTTGTAGTGTTATAATTAAACCAAATTTTTTGTCATGTCAAAAAAAAACCGAGTTGTTCGGCAAGCATTACGAAGAGACACCATAGGGTATACGATGCTTTGAAAATTGAATACGTGTGATAATAGGAACAGAAAAGGAAAAGTCAAGTGATTCATAAGTGTCTTTGAAAGAAAATAAAATTTGAATTGCAAAAAAAATCTACAGAGTTGAAGCTTTGGGCAGGATAATTATTGCATTTAGGTGTATAAAATTGTTTAGTTTAGTATTGTGACTTAAAAGATTTCAGCAATTTATTAAGGATTTCAGCAATTTATTTATCCTCAAATATTTTTCTCACATTTTTTTGCTTACCAAAAGATGAGTTAGAAGATGTAACTAAAAAAAAATTACTCTCTTTGTCCCACAATAATCGACTTTATTGACCAATTTAAGTTTTTCGATACACAACTTTGACTAAATTAAATTATTTATCATTAAAAATTATAAAATTTGTATCTTAAAAATATTTATCGAGACAAATCAAATATCATAAATATTAATATTTACATTTACATATTTAGTAAACAAATATAGTCAAAATATTTTAAATTATTTGGTCTTATTAATAAATAAATATAGTCAAATATATATGATCGACTATATTTGGTCTTAAATTTGGTCTATATTTTGACTATATTTTTCACAATAATTGACTATATTTGGTCTATATATGATCGACTATATTTGGTCTATATTTTGAGTTATGACTATATTTTTCACATTAATCAACTGTATTTGGTCTTATTAAGTGCTTGTTT
Source organism: Trifolium dubium (assembly GCA_951804385.1). Taxonomy (NCBI): domain Eukaryota; kingdom Viridiplantae; phylum Streptophyta; class Magnoliopsida; order Fabales; family Fabaceae; genus Trifolium; species Trifolium dubium. The sequence continues at coordinate 35,508,254 of OX638067.1, forward strand.
GTTATAGTTTTTTTTAGAAAATAATCACTTTTTAAAAAATAACATTTGTTTGTTATAGCTTTTAAAAATAATCAGAATATGAAAATAATCTAAAAACTGCTAAAAATCTGAAGATGATATTAATAGCTTTTTCTTAATATATTTTTGTAGAGGAAAAAGAAAACAAGCGTAAAAAAAATTCGGACAAAAATATCCTTAATATTACTTTAATATTCGATTAATATCCTATTTAGAATTTATAGGATTGGTTTGTTATTTTTAAAAGATAAGATTTAAAATTTTGTTTTATTTGTAGCTATATATATAAGATCATATGACCATATGAAAAACTAGATCTGGAGTATTTTTCATATATTTATTTTATATGATATATTATGTGGACAATTGTACTTTATGGTAATTTGGTGATGTAAAATCACTTTTATATAGTTGCATTCAAACAAGTTAAAGATTATTTTTTTATAAAAAGTAATTTTTTTAATAGTAAACAAACACAAAATATAATTTTTTGTAAAATTTCTAGAAAATAATTTCTAAATTATTTAATGGTAAAATCACTTATTTTTTAATCTGTAACAAACGGGCATAATATATATGATATAATACTAGACCCATTAAATATAGAGTGATTTGTTATGTCGACCAACTCATTTCTTAACTTGACCCATTAAATTAAATTATTTGGTCTAATTAATACTCCATAGAATACAAAAAATAGAGCATTAGAAAAAATAGAAAATTACATAGGATAGGGAGCTGAAGAGTTTGCTTAGTGGGCAGTAAAGTGTATTAGGCGGGATTTAAGCACAGTAGGCGGCAAAACATGTTTACATATGTTTTTTGTTTTAATATATTAAGATAAGATAAGATAAGATAAGAAAATTAAGGATAAAGATTATTTTAATAAAAAATACTTTTTGGTTTGTTCTCTTTGTTTTGATAAGAAAAATAAAAAGTATATATTTTGAAAAACCATAAGGCCAACATGTTTCATGTTCTGGTTTCCTACCTACTACTACTTGTGTTGTTTTGGACGATACTAACATAAAAAAAGACTGGATATACAAGTCACTGATTTAATATTATTAATGTTTCCTAAAGTTTCCGTTAAATAGAGAAAAAAATAAAAACAAGCTTCCCTAAAGTTAGATCTGTTATTCTAATTTCAGAACATTAGAATGACTAATATTGCAGTTAGTGGAATAGTTCTTGAACCACTAACAAAAGACAACTATGATAATTGGAGCTGTCTGGTGAGGAACTATCTTGTAGGGAATGATCTGTGGGACGTTATCCTTAGTTCTGAAATAAGTGTGCAAGAAGAATGGAACAAGAAGAATGCGAAGGCTTTGCATATTATTCAACTAGCATGCGGATCAGAGAATCTTACAGAAATTAGAAATTTCCAGACTGCCAAAGATGCCTGGAATTACTTTAATTCGGTATACGGTGTAGAATCTAAAACCCAGCTGGACATTGAGCAAGGTATGTAAACTGAAATATAAAATTATTAACCAATTATAGTTAAAATCGGGGGTAGGGTCAAGTGCAGGTTTCATATTATTCGAAATCACCACCCTGACCCAAACTTAAACCCAAACCCAAAAATTATTCGTGTGGCAAAATAACACGAAACCCACATTTATTTTGCGGTATTGGAGTCTTGTTAGATTGAATGTTTCGTTTTACTTATTCTACAAGAGGTCTTAAAATCCAGAGCCTAGGGTTGGAAATGAGTCGAGTCGAACCTGTTTGAGCTCGGCTCGACTCGATAAAAATTGGTTCGGCTCGAAACTCGGCTCGAGTTCGACACAAACTCATTTTTCAGCTCAAGTTCGGCTCGTTTAAAGTTCACGAACCGTTCAGCTCGACTCATTAAGTTCAGTTAATCTTTAACTCAAAATTAACAATAAAATAGTAGCTCAAACAATCACACAAAAACACATTAAAAACTTCATTGCACATTGAGAACATTTCTTAAACGCAAATTTCTTTTAAGAAAACATACATCCACCGTGAACCGAACCTTGCTGTACATTAGATTAGATTTGAAACTCCACTGTATTTATAAGCAATTGGTCTCTTTATATTGAATAAAGTTTCCGATGTGGGACTTCAATACTAATGTATCCCTATTAGACTTTTTCTATGATTTCTTTTTTTTTTTGTAAACCAAAGGTATTCTCCGCGCGCAACTGCAGAGACTAATCCTCTTGAGGTAACTGAGATCATTCAATGAGTTGACCTCTCCCACCAAATGCTTTTTCTATGATTTCTATTTGAATATTTTAAAACTAATGTTAATTTCTCTTTTATTATTTTTAATAAATATTTTTAATGACTTGTTAATGGAACCAAATGCCTAATTATTCTCAACAAATGCAGATCGATGGATTTCAAGGATGATAAAAGAACTTAATTTTAAAATTAGGAAATTAAATTATGTTTCTTCTTACAAATATAAATGTATAAAATTAAATATATATAATTTTAAAAATACTTTTGAAGTATTATATATATAATTGAACCAGTTCATGAATCAAACGAGTCGAACTACATATAGTTCAAGTTCAACTCATTTAATTAACGAGCTTAATTTTCAGTTCAAGTTCGGCTCATTTGGTTCATGAACCAAGTTCAACGAATCAATTATCGAATCGAGTCTCGAACTTTTTTCGAGTTGGTTCGGTTCATTGCCACCCCTACTAGAGCCAGCCCGGTGTTTTTAGAGGTCTTGTTCAAAAATTTAAAATAGGCCTTAAAAAAATGTTAGGGTTAAAAAAAATTTAAAATAGGGTTAAAAAAATGTTATTTGTTTAAAATAGAATTAATCTTTAATTTAAATTATAAATAATATAAAAAATTGTAACTAGAATAAAAAATTTATAATCTAATCAATAACAATTGTAATATCTTCTTACATAAAACAAATCATTTTACCGAGACAACTATGGCAAATTAGTCTATAATTATGTTAAAAAAACAAATTAAAGCACGCCTTTTAAAAAGTTTAATAGTATACCTATAGAGTCTCATTTTTATTTCATGTAACATATTTTTTTTCTTTTGGTCTAGCTAATCGTCTAGCGCCTAAAAATTTCACCTATAAAATGCAATGTCCCCATGCCAACTAAGTTTAACATATTTTATAGTAACCTTAATTAATACTCTCCGTCTCAAAATATAATGTAAAATTGGTCAACCCAAATTAATGTATATAGTCCAATTTTTTAACCAAATACATCAATTTTCTTTGAGAAAATTTTATGTTTAAAAATGAACATGTAATTGTATTTAACTATAAAATATTGTCAGTTTACATTTTTTCAAGTGATGTTACTTCTTTGTTTTTAAAATAGATCACAAAGTTACTTATCAAATTAAAAATATGTCTACTAAATCTATTTCTTTAACAAAAACAAAATATTTTTAAACATTTTGTCAAAAAAATAATATTTTTAAGCAATAACAAAGTTATTATTTTTTTATACATATATTTAAATTTTAATAAATACATATAGATATTTAGAGGCCCCTAATTTTTTGAGGCTCTGGCATAATGGCTCACCCAGCAGACCCCACAGGATCGGACCTGTTAAAATCCTGGTAGTTATATTTTGCGGTAGTGTTATGTTGTTTGGGATGGGTTGCTAATGCCTTACTATTGGGACATGTGATGCTTTGTTTATGGTTGTCTGGGTGGGTATTGCCTTTGGTTAGTGGTGTGGGTCTTTAGTTTGAGTTATTGTGTCTTTGGGTTTTTGTTTGGTAGTTGTCATGTTTTTTTTTTATTATTTTGTTTGGTAGTTGTCATGTTTTTTTTTTATTATTTTGTTTGGTAGTTGTCATGGTTGTTTCTCTTGATTTCTTTTTCGCTTCTTTTAACATCTCCTGTATTTTTTGGTATTGAGTCTGCTTAATAAAAATTTTACCATTTAAAAAAAAAAAAAAAAACTACACCCAGATTCATTGGGTTCATTGGATTAGGATTTTTTATCCAAGCTCGAACCCACAAAAAATACAACAGTATCACTGAAATACAAACATTCCATCAAGATCTTTCAAAAAAATTAAGAAATTAAATAATATACGGCTTCTAGATTTGACCAAGCTTCATGATTAATAATTGATTATATTTTTTTTAATCAGTAATAATTGATTACTGTAAGTAAAAATTACCCTTGTAGGTCATCTCATAATTGATGGACTTTTAAGGGTGGCAAAATAATCCATTCATATAAAATTCATTTAATTTATCCATTAATTTCTTCATCCATAAGAACAAAAATTTGGTGATTGAGTTGGATCTATCCACTAATTGATTGGATGAATTTAATCTATCCACTTTAGGGTCTGTTTGGATTGATGGTATAGAATGGAGCGGAGCGGAATGGAATGGAACGGAATGGAATAGATATTTCATTCCATTGTTTGGATAGTGAACGGAATGGAATGTGTTATAACTTTTTTATTCAAATTATACCCTTTATTATATAGATAGGAATGTTTAGCAAAAAAAAAAAAGAATAGATAAGAATGAGAAAAGTCTTATAAAATATAAAATTGAGGGTAAAATTGTAAAACTACAATTATTGTGTATCATTCCATCCTTATCACCCCATATACCACTCAATTCCATTCCGTTCATATTTTATAAAATCAAACAACGGAATAGAGCTTCATCTCACCCCATTCCATCCCATTCCATCTCATTCCATCAATCCAAACGGACCCTTAGTGATCGTTTGTTATAGCTTCTTTTAAAAAAATAATTACTTATTTTTAAAAAATAATCACTTTTTATAAAATAACATCTATTTGTTATAGCTTTTAAAAATAATTAAAATCTGAAAATAATCTAAAAACTGCTAAAAATTTGAAATTGATATTAATAGTTTTTTTTTATATTTTTTTTAGAGGAAAGAGAAAATAAGCGTAAAAAATTCGGACAAAAATATCCTTAATATTATTTTAATATTTCAATAATATCCTGTTTAGAACTTATAAGATTAGTGTGCTATTTTTAGAAGATAAGATTTAAAAATTTGCTTTATTTGTAGCTATATATATAAAGTTATATAACCATAATGAAAAACAAGAACTTGAGTATTTTTCATATATTTATTTTATATGATATATTGTATTTGGAGGATTATACTTTATGGTAATTTTGTGATATAAAAACATTTTTATATGGTTGCATCCAAACAAGTTGAAGATTATTTTTTTATAAACAGCAATTTTTTTAGTGGTAAACAAACACAAAATAGCTTCTGATTTTTTGTAAAATCTCTAAAAAAAAACTCTAAATTATTTAATGGTAAAATCACTTAATTTTTAATCTATAACAAACGGGCCCTTAATTTTAAAATCTAATTAGATCATTAATTATAGGCTTAAATAATATTCAGATCCTTATAAGTTCGTGTTTTTTTTATATAAATTTCTGTAAGTTTTTTTTTTGTTTTAAGTAAGTCTTTACAATTATTTGTTTTTTTTTTAAAATTAACAAGAAAATCTGCAGTTTTCGCGCATATTTTCTTTCAAATTTTTTTGTGGATTTTGACTTTAGGGACTAATTTCAAAAAAAATATAACTGTTGAAAAAAATTTTCCTTCTCAATTTTATTATATTTTACCTTCAATTTTTTCTTTAAATTCTTTCCGATTTTGAGAAAAAAATTGTAATTTTATTTTTTTGATTTTGAGTCAAAAAATGTTGAAAATTTTCCAATTTCTAGAAAAAAATTTACGATTTCGAGAAAATATGTTCTCGTCATTTTTTCCAATTTCAAGTTCGATAAAAAAATATCGTTCAAATTTTTAACTTTTTTTCCTATTTTAAGGAAAAAAAATTTGGAAAGTTTTTCGATTCCCAGAAAAAATGTTATTAAAATTTTTTCCGATTTCGAGAAAAAAATGGATTGGAAAATTTTGTCGAAATTTTTTAACATTTTCAAAAAAAAAATTCCTCTAAATTTTCCCGATTTTGAGAAAAAAAATTATAATAATATTTGAAATTAGTTATTATATTTAAACCATCCATTAAAATAGTGGAAATAGATGAATTTTATTTTCAATGGATTGGATTGAATTTTTTTTAAGAATTTAATGGGTTGTTGGATTATTATAATCCATAGACTTCTTCACACATCACCTCGCGCGGCTATCACTATTGGGTTTGGTATGCGATTATGCGAATATATATAAGAACCGATATATATATATATATATATATATATATATATATGATTGACTGATTGTATTTCTTAAAAGAAATAAATGTTTATTTTCAGGTATGGGGGACGATAGTCTCGTTTACTTAAAATCACTCCATAGTTCTATTATGAACGGTGAGTATGCAAATGAGTTCTTTGTTGGGTATGAAACCGCTATTTATTCCACGGATCATATGGGAAGGTCTATTCTTCATGTTGCAGTGATTGTTGGGAATGAGGAAATCGTGAAAACATTGGTGAAGGAAGGAAAGGACAGACTAGTGAATATGCAAGACCGTCGTGGTTACACTGCCCTAGCTCTAGTTGCTGAGCTGACCGGAAACACCAATATAGCAAAATATATGGTTGAAAAGAAGGGAGGGCAAGTCATCAGGGATGATCAGTTATATATGCCGAATATTGGCGGTGAAATTCCTGTTCTTCTTGCAGCCGCTAAGGGGCATAAAGATATGACTAATTATCTTTATAGTATCACACAATCAGAACAACTAGCTGATAACATTCATGCTTTGCTTTTTAAGCGATGTATCAATGCAGAAATATTTGGTAAGTGATCACATATCTTTGACTTTTTTCCGTAAAAGAAGTACTGCCAATGTCAGTATTTAGTTAGTCGTCGGATGTTCAACATAACAATTTCAGTATTTTCTATCAGTTATATAATAATTTTCTTTTTTAATGGAGTGCTTAGTATATGGTTGTGAAAAATATTTCAAAAAATGTTGGCTCCTATACACCTTTTTATTAATATGGTTAAAATTAGGCAAAAAATTAAAGAGTTAATAAATATTTACTCCCTTTAATGTGAACGAGTTTCAATTTACTATTTGTAATATTTTTTTATAATTACCTATGAAATATAAGATTGACCAAATACATGTAGGGACCATTTAAATTTTAGGTTTGTATTACATAAGTCTTTTAAATTTTTTTGTAACAGATAAATTTTTTAAATGTTTAATGTGTTGCATTATTATTCTTTCATCAGTTAAACATCAAAATTACCCAATTGTTACAAAAAATACTTACATGACCTATAAGGATATATCTATTACTAAAATAACTTAAAGAATTTATGTGGTATAAACTCAAAATTTAAAAGCTTAAATATACTTTTGGTCCTCTAAATATTTTTAAGGTTTCACTTTGGTCCTTTAACTATTTTTCGTTCTGTTTTGGTGCTAAAAAATAAATAAAGGACCAAAACGGAACGAAAAATAATCAAAGGACTTAAAAGATAAACTTAAAAGGATCCATAAACGTATTTTTTGTCTAAAAGAATAAACAATGGAATATTTCAAATTACTGAAACACTCTTACAATAATCAATGGCTATTAACTCAAAATTAAATAGTTAAATTATAATGATATTATCCAGGAGAATCCCAACCACATATATAAACTCAATATTTTCGGTTGACCATGTTACAAAAAAGAATTGGAAGGCTAAGATTAGCACATTAATCCCTCATGTGGAAATCACACGGGAAAGGGATCTTCTATAGGTGAGTGTTATTGGTTGTCATATAACTCAAACTGTATCATAAGCTGTTAGATAAGAAGTTGTGTCAAAAGCTACTTCATTAGAAGATGATGCATCAGAAGCTACAACAATATCAGAAGTTGTAGCATTAGAAGTTGTTGTATCAGAAGTTGCAATGAGTTATGCTTCTGATGCATATGCCACAAGTTGTGTTAGTTAGCTAGATTTTAGAAAGCAGTTACATTCACTTCACCTATAAATAGGTGTTATGTGATCATTGTAAACTTAACACTTAGTCATATACTTTTTCAATAATTCATTCAATTCAAAATCTATCCTAGTAGTTCATTCTTTTCTTATTCTTTGTTTAGTTGTTCTTTGTTTAGGAGTTGTCTCCAAGAAAGTGGTATCTAGAGCTTATACGATCTAAAGGATCGATTCTTAATCTTTATTGAATCCAAGAAAGACTCTTTGTGGTTGTAGTGACTCAACCATGGCTGGTGCTAACAATTTCCATGCAAATTTGCCCGTTCTTGAAGGATCAAAGAACTAGGACATATGGGTAAAACAAATGAAGATTGTGTTCAATGTTCATGAGGTGTAGGATCAAGTTACAACTGCAGTTGCTCTATTACCAATAAATCCAAATGAAGAATAAATAACAACATTCAGACTTGCAAAGAAGAAATACACCAAAGGCCTATACCTTATACATCAGTGTGTGAATCCAATAGTGCTAGGGAAGATTGCAGATGAAGAAATTGCAAAAGGAGCATGAAATACACTAAAGAATATATATTGTGGTGATGCAAAGGTCAAGAAGGTGAAGTTGCAAGGTTTGAAGAGACAATATGAACTCTTTCAGATGAGGGATGATGAGAAGATTGCATATTACTTTACAAGATTAGTGACACTCACTAATAAAATGAAGAGTTGTGGAGGAACAATTGATGAACAAGAGCAAGTTGAAAACGTACTCATAACTTAAACCACAAGTTTCAAACACATTGTGGTGACTATTGAAGAAACTAAAGATCTGAGTGAAATCAAAATTGAAGATATGCAAAGCACACTTGAAGCACATGAACCGAAGCATACAGAGAAAGATCATGGCAAGGAAGATGAGCAAGTTCTCTTTGCAAATTTTAAGAAGTGGCATAAGAAGAAAGATTTCAAGAAAACCAGTGAAAAAAGTAAAGACAAGCCTGAATCCTCAAATGGAGGATGAGGGAACAAAAGATCAATGGAAAGAAGAAACCAATTGATAAAAGTAAGATTAAGTATTACAATTGTGACAAATGTGGTCATTATGCAAATGAATGCAAGAATCTAAAGAAGAAGAAGGTCCAAGTCAATGAAGAAGCAAATGTTGTAGAAGATCACTCAAGCACAGATGAAGATGTGAGTTTCATGGTTACCATCACTAAAGAAATTAATGAGTCCATGGAATGGTATTTTGATACTGGTTGTTCAAATCAAATGACTGGCAACAAAAACATCATGACTAATTTTGATAATTGTATCAATACCAAGATCAAATTACCTGATAGCAACTCCATAAAAGCATAAGGTATGGGAATGTTGGTATTCATAAAAAGAATGGCAAGAAGACAGTAATTGAGAAAGTCCTATGTGTCTGGCATGAAGTATAACTTGATGAGTGTAGGTCAGTTACTAGAGAAGTGATTCAAAATTGTACTAGAAGATGAAGCCTTGAAGCTCTATGATTCAAATAGGATTTTCAAGACTAATTCAAAGCCATAGAAGCAGAATGTCTCTATGCAATTACAAAAGGCAAGGACAGTGAGTTATGGCACATTTGAATTTCAAAAGCTTAACTCAGCTTAATAAAGAATATGGTTATTGGATTGCTTAGAATCATAACTCCAGTTGATTCTTGTACTAATGGTTTGTTGGGAAACATCCTAGAGCTTCTTTCAAAAATAGCTTATCTATGAGGTCTAAGGAATTGTTGAATGCGGTTCATTCAGACATGTGTGGACCAATAAATGTGTTATCAACTGGTGGAAACAAATATTTAATCACTTTTGTTGATGAATTCTCAAGATATTGAAGGTATTGAGAACTGATGAAGGAGGTGAGTATACTTCAAAAGAGATTGAGAATTTTTGCAAGGATGAAAACATAATTCATGAAGTTACTACACCATACACTCCTCAACATAATGGCCTAGCTGAAAGAAGAAAAAGAAACATTCTAGACATGTCTATAAATATGGTGAAGCAAAAACAGTTTCCTCACAAGTTTTAGGAGGAAGCTGTGTCTACAGCTGTATACATCCTGAATAGATGTCCAACCAAGAAGATAAAGGATGACATTCCTGATGCTAGAAGAAAGAAACTATATGACAAGAGTGAGCCTATGTGAGGTGTGTGAGCAGGTTTATGAGCAAACCACTGAAGACTCACCTGATGTTAGCCAAAAGGATACTCAGGTACATTAATGACATCATTCACTTTGTTGTTCTATTTCCATTTGCAAACGATAATGGAAAATTAGAACTAATAGGCTTCTCAGATCCTGACTGGTGTGGTGACAACGTAGATAAGAGGAGCACAAATGGTTACTTGCTTAAGTTGCAAAATGCTTCAGTGTCATGATGTTCAAAAAAGCATAGTGTCATAGCACTCTCCATCTGTGAAGCTGAGTATGTGGCAGAATCCTTTGTAGCTTGCAAAGAAAATTAGCTTCAATCACTTCTTTGTGAAATGAGGATTGTGGAAAGCATGACTGTGATGTTGTACATTGACAACAAATCAACAATAACCTTGGCTAAGAATTCAATTAGTCATTGCAAAAGTTCACACATTGAAACTAAGTTTCATTTCATTAGAGACTAAGTCACTAAAGGAAAATTGTGTTTGGAGTATTGTGCTACAAATGATCAACTAGTTGAAATCCTAACCAAAGCAATGAAAATGGATCAGTTTCTCAAGCTTAGAAGGGAGTTTGGGGTTGTATCCTTTGACAGCTTGAATTAAGGAAGAGTATTGGTTCTCATATAATTCAAAATATATCAAAAGTTGTTGGATAAGAAGTGTTGGTGTTTTTGTGTTGGTCTCATTTTTGGCAAAACACAATGTGGAGGATAATGTGCGCACATCATTGAAGATGTGGAGAACAATGTGCGCACATCATGAACTCCGAAAGATTTGAGCTTATTTACGCGTCATATCTTTCAAGAAGATTCGCCTTGCTTTTATCTCGCCTTTCTTGCTGACCAAGACGCGTGCTCTATATGAACCATCATGATTACTTGTAACCCTAATTCTTTTTGTAAAAAGCATTTTCCAATTATGGAAATATTTTATATGGTTCATTTTTATATTTGTTGGGTCTGAAACATCTTTATCAAGAAAGCCCACGAATCTCAAGTTATTTAAAGGAAGATTCAGAACCTGAGAACTCACGGACTAAAGCCGTCATGTGCCTGATGATAAATCTAGGGTTTTAGGGTTGTCTAGTGTGAGTCTTTGCTTGTGTCTCCTTGATGCTTGCATAAGGACTCTGACTATTGAGTTGTAAACTCCTGTACTCTGAAGCTTTTAAGCAAGGAGTCTTTTCTATAAGTCACTCTAAGCCTCTAGGTATGATTGAGGTTATTTCCATTGGAGTTAGTTTCCTAATTTGATTGTATTGAATGTAAGACCGAGGCGAAGCTCAGTAAACATGAGGTTGTTTATGCAAATCTTCAAACCGAGGGAAGTGAGATGAGTTTCTCATATCTAGGTGGTCTCCTAGGTAGAAGTTAGCATGGGTATTGGCGAAGACCTAAGTTGTAAACTGAGGAGTAAACCGGATAGCTTAGGGATAGCATTACACTAGTGGATTTCTTTCCTGGATTGGTATCCCCAGATTAGGACGTTGGGCTGAACTAGGTTAACAAATCACTTGTGTACTTTACCTTCCTGTCATTTATTCTTTTACTTGTTCATTGTGTTTTTTTGCTAGTAAGATGTGTGCACATCATGCACCACATCTTTTACTGATGCACCATAAATTTCAAGAAATTATGTTAGAAGCTATTGCATCAGAAGCTACAATAGTATTAGAAGTTGTAGCATCAGAAGTTGCAAGCATTTATGCTTCTAATGCATATGTGTAGGTTTTAGTTTGTTAGTTGATCAGTTTTAGGTTGTCTTTCATGCCACATGTTGTGGTAGTTAGCTAGATTTTAGGAAGCAGTTACATTCACTTCACCTATAAATAGGTGCTATATGATCGTTGTAAACTTTAACACTTTCTCATATACTTTTTCAATAGTTCATTCAATTCAAAATATTTTCTTTTAGTTCATTCTATTCTTATTCTTTTCTTAATCTTTGTTTAGTTGTTCTTTTGTTGATGAGTTTTCACCGGCAAGTGTAAGACATTAACACAAAAGAAACTCAATCTAAGCTTTTCTTTCAAGTATGTGTCAATTGTAGATTGAATAATATGTAATTTTTTTTACAAAATGCAAATATGCTGTTAATTAGGTGTGGCTTTGAGTCTAATCCAACGCTTCCCAAAAATGGCACTTGCCCAAAGACCCGAATTCAACAATGATTTAGAAGGCGGTCATCCTTTGTACACATTGGCAAGCATGCCTTATGTGTTCCCCAGTGGCAGCACATATGGACCCATCCAACGATTCCTTTACAAAAGTAAGTCTATATACATTTTGTTGAAGATTTTGTTTTCTTAGCTTAGAATATAGTTACGAAGGTAAAGAATACAACTAATGGTGGTGTTGAATCATGTTATTTAAACTTTTTCTATGTAAATTGTTTTTATAAGAACACACTTTAGTTTTAAAAAAACATTTTAAAGAGCTTTGAAATAATAGATTGGAAAACTTAAAGGTGGTTAAGGGAAAAAAAAATATTGTGAAGTATGCAGGTTAAATAATAATGTCAATGAAAATTAAACAGCTCAATCAAAATAACATAGCAACATATCTCAAGTCAAAGAACAAAATAAAGAGAATAGAAGAAAAAACACAAGATTATTTATTCAGTTCAGTCTATAATGATCTTCTTCATGCGTGCTAGGCTATTTTGTTGTAGTATGTGTCACGGTTATATGTCTTTTTAATTTATGTCTTATTTTTCCTATAGCTCATTGAACTGATCTAAAACAAACTTTACGACATTGTCAATTTTTAACACTTTGGGTCTAGTTCTAATTTGATTTTTTACAAGAGTATGTCATTTCTTTTTCAAATGTCTCACATTTAAGTATTAAAATGTGCACTCATACTATATTAGAGAACAAATTCGGCTTAAGTACTTAAGGAACATAAGTCACATTCCACAAATGAAATTCATGGTTAACACACATCTATATTTTGAATCTTACAAACCTTGTAATTGGCAAGGCAAACATTTTACCTTCTTTCAGCTCTAAGGTCTCAAAGTATTCATTATTTCGTTACTTGTGATAAGAGCATTTTGTGCCATTACCAACACTTATATATTTCAAACAAGTCATCACTAGTGCACCCACACTCTCACATGATTGAATCTTCTACTACTCTTTCTATTGTGCCATCCATGCAACTCTTCATCTAGTGACTAATAGTTATAAGAAACCTTTTTAGAGAGAGAGAAACATAAATGAACGGTTGAGATAATGGAAGCACAGACAGCAAGAAATGATGAGCCGGAGAGGATCTAGATCCCACGCTCACACCCTCATCCAAGGCAACCACAATAAAATCAATGTGCTTCCACCTTGATGTTTTTTAGCTTATTAAGCTCTTTGGTTCTAACTGCCAATTGCACATCCTCCAAGTTGTAGTGTCTTGTTTCTAGAGACTGAAATGTTCAAAGGATGTATGTAAATAACTCAACAAGAGTAGGGCTCTGTCCTCATCATCAAATTTCACATAATGTTGTGCAAATCATTAATGAATTTGTTGAACTTCTTAATTGATCCATTGTGGATTTGGAATCTACATTCCTAAATGAGTAGAGTCATTGTTTCAAGCATTATGAGCCAATTATTTACAATAATTCGAGTTTCACCTAAATCTCCTTTGTTTGTTTTCTTTTTCACCTACAATCTTCTTTTCTCATGCTAGAGTGATTACATTTCAACTTTCCAGAATTAGAAATTATTGTTTCTAAGAAAACATTTTAATATCTTATTTTGTAGCTTTGGTGCACATTTGAATTTTGAACAATTTACTGCCTTGTCCTTTAGTATACATAGGCGTCTGTTGTTGTGAATTTAAACCAAATAGACCAAAATAAAATAACTTAAATAATAATAATAATAATAATAACAACCAAATTGTTGTGAATTACATTCCGCTAGTTAACTCCATTTCATTTTATTCTATCAATCTAAACAGAGCCTAAAACTTAAATCTCCCAATTGAAGATGATGGCAACTTCATTAGTGTCATGCAAAACTTTTTTAGTTGATGTTTGATCCTCTCTTTCGATATTTCTCTCTATTTCATAAAAACAAATGTATAACTGCGCATTGGCGGGTGAATGTGCTAGTCTTAGTTCAAGAAGGCTTTAAAATTTTTGTTGAAAAAATCAATTTACCAAGGATAAGTTGAAAACAAAGTTGGGTTTTGCTTCCAATTGGAAGTTAAAAATGAACATAAATGCAACTGGACAGATCCTGAAATATAAGGTCACCGTAGTTGTGTGTTTATTTTTTAACCAATAAATATACAAACGGCGAAAAAAAGTACAAAAGTGCAATAAAATACAATAGATCAATAACCTCACATATAGTCCTACCAAGTGGCAGAGCCAGAAAACATATAAAACCCGGGCAAAATTTAAAATTCAAACAAAATTTTCAATTTTACATTGTAAATTTTCAAATTTAAAAAAAAAAACTCAGTTTTGCCTTAAATTAATTCCTTCGCTCGAATCTCAAATTTACTCTAAGTTAACTCCTAAAGCACCAAAAAAATTATTTTGCGTTGAAAAATCTGAGTTTTGAACTCAAAAACTTCAATTTTGCTCTAAATTAATTCCTACCACAACACCATTTACTACCAAAACCACCAAAACCCCGCAAAACATTACCTACTTGTCAGTCCAGCCTCTCCCGCTTGGTAAGGGGAGCTCAAAATTTTGAGAAAAACGTGGTCAACTTTGATAACAATTGATAAGAACATTAGGAGAACTACAACACAAAAACTAGCTATGGTGGTGGACTTTGTGTATGTTTTTCAGCAAGACATTGTTGTACCATTTATTTTTCTTAAAGTTAAATGAGAGTCAATTGTAATCTATTTTTATTTTCAGTTTTGAGATTACCCAAATCAAGTGTTGCTATAGAGAAAAAACAACTCAAAACAACTTTGACAGGTACGAATTGCACATTTCTCTAACTTGCAAATGTTCTACTGTATATTTTCATTGTTTTACGTTTAGGTGAAAATATGTTGTTTCACGTATATAGTTATGTTTATACTCAATCTCTTAATTTATTTAAAAAAAGAATCAACTTAGAGTAAATTAGGGTGATTGTTAATTTAACATATGTTATTGTATGTATGGATTATATGGAATTCCCGTAATAAGATAATCTTTTCAAAACGAAGGGGTTTTTGAGTAAATTTTCTAATACCCCCAATTTCTTGTACTAGTGAAAGATGCACCCTAAATTGGTATGTGTTGGAGTGTGGAGTTAGGTCTCAGAGGTCTTGGTTGATTAAAGGGTTTCTTGATGTCTGCATTGCCTTATTGGTTGATCAATTTTTACAAAAATTCAATATAATTTGATGTTATTGAAATCTATGAAAAATTAAGAATTTATGATTTTTTATGGAATATCGTTAATTTTGATGGATCTCAATAACATATTAAAATCAAATATTTTTCAGTTTCTATAAAATTTAACAATAAATGAATTATATGATATATACTTTCAATTCAACCGTGAATTTTATAAATCTCGTATTCATCATAGTGTGTATGTTGTTGGGATCAAAGTGCATAGCGGAATATTCAGAAGTGTTAAATTAATCTCTTATTGTAAAACCTGAACAACGTAATTACCAAGTATAACCAACACCAACCGCAATAACAATTAAAAGGAGTAAAAACTGTAAATAAATGACACCTCAATTTTACGTGTAAAACCCGAGATTAAAGAACCACGGGTCGTCTAGACCAAAGAAATAACTAACAAAAGAGTACAATCACCAATATCAACAAACATAAAATAGTCACCAACAAGTGGGTATTGTTCGTGTGAAATGTGATACGCAAGTATACGCAGTCCACTGTAGCAAGTAATAAGTAAGAGTGTGTCGAACCCACATGGATTAGTCTAAGGGTTATACATTCCAAGTTCAAGTAAAGTGTTTAGTCTATTGTAATGGTAACAAAACATAGTTGATTCTTAACACAATAAATAAAATAACAGTTATATAAAGTGATGGTTGAATACAAGATTAAAAGGGTAGTTGAGATTAAGATCCATTTAACGCATGAACGAAGCATAGTGAATGATAATTACTGTCGTGTTATCTGTGAGCAAGCTTGCCTTGTGGTATATGTCTACAACGTTAGATATTAAAACGGGGTATAATGGATTGACTCTGTCGAGGTCACTATTAATCCCAGTAGAGTTCAGAAACGCACTTGCTTGTTTGGTTTCCCACTAAGGCCCTTAACTTATCCATAAGAAAAGGTAGGGTTTACATGTCTGCTCCCACTTAACCTTATTAACTTTATTATTTCCATTAACATGCTAGATGTCTCTACACATGCAACTTGTATTTAAATCTAAGTTGATCAGTCAAAGAAATAAATGTATTTTCATAAAAACATAAAGTTAAAAATGACACAAGAACAATCATTCATTCACATAAATACTTCATTCATTATATTAAACTTCACATAATCTCAACTACAAAGAGTTTAGCTCAGAATGAGCATAGAAACAACTATAATAACAAGTAAAGTAGTGATACCCATTACAATGCAATAGATACTCCTACAGACACTGTCGTGCCTCTCGTTATCACCAGCCGCCTCCTGCAACTGAGTAGCTGAAACGGCGTAGCAGCTCTTCTTCTTCTCAAATCTCTTCTTTAGGTTTCCAAGCCTTTATTTTTAGGTTTAGGGACGTGTATTTATAGGACAATCCTTCTTGGATCGGGTGCAACCTTAATTGTGACTACTAGGCCCAAGGAATAAAGGATATTCCATTTGCAAGGACCACTTAATCATAGTACAATCATTGTGATGCTGACAGCTGGCAGGCCAGCCATTCATCCTTATCCTCCAAAGATGCCTTCTACAATGTTCTAGCACGTTCCCAGGTTTTGTCTTCTAGCAATGCTTGACTTGAGTTGACTTGTACGGAACATGATGTCTTGACAGTCATTATCAGTAGATGCATTTTGATGACGATCTAGAACCAAATAACATGCCTTGACATAAATTTCCTCTAAACTAACTCTTTTTCATCCAGATTACATAATTTATTCCTAATACATAATTCTAGACTCAAAAGTAAATAAACTAATGAAAGTGAATTAAAACATGGTTTGATCACCATATTGGCAAGAAATAATTCATGAATAAAGGCCTAAATAACACACAAATAGCGCGTCATCACACCCCCAAACTTGAATCATTGCCTGTCCTCAGGTAATGGTAGAAAGCAAAAACTGTGTTCAACTACTCACAATATTGACATGTAAACAACACATTTAAGTAAAGAGACTCAGACCCTAGGAAAGTTTTCAAAAATTGGTACAATTCTCATAAAATCAACCATCAATGATGACCATGCGTGTGTGTGTGAACTGTTTAGCACTGTCAACCAGATTAATGACTACATCCCACTCTAAAACTACTCATTCTAAAGGCTAAGCTATCCTTTTTTTCCTATAATTTTGAATTTACTTAGAATTTCAGCAAAGAGGGGGACTATTTCTTTTCAAGAGTGACCAAGGCATTTTGATTATAGCCAAGGAGAACTGCTGGGTTGCTTTTTCATTATCAATTATATATATACATTAGCTTTGGGGACACTCTATCTTTTCACTGAGTAGATCCTACTTGTAATAGGTCTAACCTGCTAATAAGAGTAAAGCACCCTACTTACTTGTCTCACAGAGACTTATTCATCAATTATTTTTTTTAGCTAACCAACAGCCTCCTATTAGGAATTATTGTAGCAATGATCACCAATTCAATACTCTAGTCCTTTCCCCCAAACTTGGTTCTAATCATACTCTCCATTATATTCATTTTTAGAGAACTTAGAGTAGAGAATGTGTATTTCAAAGAGTTATCTAGCCACTCTTAAGTTTGACAGTATTCAACAGTGTGCATTAAAGTGCAGAGATCATCAAATCAAGCATCAAACATAAGAATTTCCAAAAATTTCTAAACAAACCTATGGTCATACATCTAAAAACTCTAACCTCTATTTTGGCATGTCAATAAAATGCTTACAAGAACACCTTAAAAGCGATCTATTTTAAAACATTTTCAAAAGTTTTTATTTGATGTTACCTCTCCCCCAAACTTAAACTAAACAGTGACCTCACTGTTGACACTAAGGAGAGGCAACGACTGACTCAACAAAAAGTTTTCAAAAACAGAAAACAGAAAATAAAAACTTAAACTAGACTCGATCCTACAGGAAAAGTGTGTTAAGACATACCATTAGGTCTTGAACCTCTTGCTTCTCCTCAGAGCAGAGTCAGCTTCTCTTTTAGATTTTTCTTCTCTCTTGCATAGGGGTATGCTTTGCAACATTCGCACCCTTCAAAGGCGTGCCAGTACTTTTCTCTGGGGTTGGGTCTTGTCTGTCTGACCCATTGTCTTCCTCTTCACTCTTCTTCTCCTCCAACTAGTTGATTTCTTTCTCATTTGGATCATAGTTTGCATCACCCTCAATGTAGTCACTGTCAGCCCTCTCATAGTACTCGTCCTCCTCATCTTCCAAAGCTACATCCTGTTTCTCACCAATTTGTGGTGAGGCAGGAGTTTTCTCCATTTGTATAGCAGGGGCTTCCTTGTCTTCCACTACCACCTCAGCTGGTAGCTTCTTCTTCTTGTGACTCTTCTTCTTTTTCTTCTTTTCTTTCTTCTTTTCTTCTTCCTTCTCTTCTTCCACAGCTTCTTCTTCCACAATAACCTCCTCAACAAATGCCTTCCTTAATTTCTTCTTTTTCTTCTTCTGCTGCTTGCTGGAGCTCTCAGGCACATCAATGGTTTCCTTTTCTGTAGGTAAGTCCGGATTGAACTCACCCAAGATTTCCATTGGAAAAACGGGTGCCCTCATGAATTCAAAGTTTGGGAAATGGGTGGACAAGTTGCTGATGTACCATGCATGCATGTCAGCACTCCACTTCCAAAACCTCTGCATATCCCTTCGCAATTCGGATAGCAGGTCTTTCTCTCCAGAAACACTAGCACCAGGTGTGCTAGGTTTAGCAGCAGGCAACTGTTGGCTTGCCTTTCTCCCTGTGTTTCCTTTGATCAGCACATTAATAGCCTTGGCATCAAAACCAGCCACAGGCTTCTTCACTTCATCTCCCTGTCTATGGGGAACCACATTCTTCTTGCACAGCGCAGTGATGAGACAGGGGAAGTATAGCATACCTTCCCTAGTTGAACACTTTTGGATCTCATCAGATATGATCCTCCCAATGTTGATTGGCTGCTTCTCAATGATGCAGTGCAGCAGTACTAGTCTTGCTTTACTCACAGTGTCATTGTGAGTTGTTGGGATGATGCTGTGCTTCAAAAATTGGTACCAAACCTTTGGTACAGGCTTCAGGTTCATCCGCTGAACAGTCTTCTCATTCTCACCTACTCCTAGATTCCATTCAGTTCCAGGAATAGTGAGACTCACCATGATCTCCTCCAATCGTTCTTCATCCATGGATTCGAGGGTAGCAGAATAGGCATCCTCTGATACGTCAATGCCATACAACCAGTTGATGTTCGCCTCTGAGTAGAGGATTGCTTTGCCTCTCACCATAACTTCTCTTCTCTTCTAGTGAATGTTGGTAAGATTAGAGTAAAACTCTTTCACTAGTTGAGTGTTGTAACTTGAGGGATGTGCAACAAACTTCTGCCACTTGAGAGAATGGATGATCATCTCAAGGTCTTCTTTAATCTCCAAACGCTCAAAGTCAGCGTTGAATATGAATCCACGTTCAGTATGGATTTGTTTAGAGTTGAAGATCTCATAGCGTTCAGCAGCATCGCTATTAACAAACAGATCATAATCTTCTTCATCTTCAGGCATGGCAGCAGTGATCACTTGCCTCTTTCCAGTTGACATGATTGCGTGATAAGGATTGATGAAACGGTGGGTGTTTTGAAATGTAAGGGTTTGTAGAACTTGTTTGCAGAAAGTATAGAGAATAGTAGGTTAAGAAATTTGCGGTGTAAAGGGTTTATGAGTGATAAGGGTTGGTTTATATAGAAGGTAATGAGTGGTTGTATTTTTTGTTACGGATATTAATGGAAAAAATATGGAAAAGTTTTATGGACGTTGGGATAATGATGAATGATGGCGGATGATGTGGGTTTAACCGTTGGAAAACCGGTTTACACGCTAAATCAATGCAACGGCTAGTTCAGCGCGTGATATCACTTTGTCTGCCAAATGCCACGTGGTAACTTCTGATAACTACTGGCTCATCCTTCCAGCTTCCTGTTGATAACCTCTGGCATGCCTTTTTCTCAATCTTCTTCTTTGGTTCATCTGGTTGGCATAGAGCTTAAGAATGGTGCCAGTCACCGTATCTGTCATCACTCAGCCAACTAGACAAAGGCAACTAGAGATAACTAGTGCCTTGCCTCCCAACAGCAATATATTTTCACACATTACCTGAAATTAACAAAACTAAAAACAACAAAAATATATTAGAATGCTGGGTTGCCTCCCAGCAAGCGCTTGGTTTCAGAAAGTCCTCAGCCTGACTTGTAAAATCATGATTAAGAATCATCAAGGGTGGTGGTGATTCTCTTCCTTGAGTCATCATCCCAATAGCTTTTAACTCTCTGACCATTTACTTTAAATTCTTTACCACTTGTTTCATCAAGAAGGTCAACAGTACCATAAGGATAAATTTTCAAAAGTTTGAATGGTCCTGACCATCTTGATTTTAGTTTTCCAGGAAACAACTTAAGCCTAGAGTTGTAGATCAACACATACTGACCCTCTACCAACTCTCTTTTTTGAATCTTTTTGTCATGCCAGGCTTTAGTTCTTTCCTTGTACATTTCAGCATTTTCATAAGAAAACAACCTATGTTCCTCCAACTCAGCCAGTTGCAAAAGTCTTGCCTTACCAGAAGCTTTAAAATCAAAATTAAGTTTCTTAGTAGCCCAAAAGGCCTTGCATTGAAGCTCTATTGGTAAGTGGCAAGCCTTTCCAAAAACTAATCTGAATGGGGACATTCCCAAAGGTGTTTTAAAAGCAGTTCTGTAGGCCCACAGAGCATCATCTAACAGTTTTGACCAATCTTTTCTTGATGGATTAACCATCTTTTCTAAAATCCTTTTAATTTCTCTGTTAGACAACTCTGCCTGCCCACTTGTCTGTGGATGATAAGCAGTAGCAATCCTATGTCTCACACCATATTTGGCCAGCAACTCCTCAAAAATTTTGTTACAAAAATGTGAGCCTTCATCACTGATGATTGCTCCAGGAGTGCCAAATCTAGTGAAGATATTTTTCTTTAAAAATTTAGTCACCACTCTTGCATCATTAGTGGGGCTTGCAATTGCCTCCACCCACTTGGACACATAGTCCACATCAACTAATATATATAGATTACCAAAAGATTGAGGAAATGGTCCCATGAAATCAATACCCCAAACATCAAATAATTCAATTTCTAAAATGTTTGTAAGAGGCATCTCTTGTCTTTTGGACACATTTCCACTTCCTTGGCATCTATCACAGTGCTTCACAAAATTATATGAATCTTTGAACAAATATGGCCAATAATAGCCACATTGAAGCACCTTGGCAGCAGTCCTTTCACTTGCATAATGTCCACCATAAGGTGAAGCATGACAATGTGATAAGATCTGTCTTGCCTCTTCCTCTGCCACACATCTTCTCATTATCTGATCAGCACACTTTTTGTATAAGAAGGGTTCATCCCAAAAATAATGTTTCATTTGAGACAAAAATCTTTTCTTTTGTTGAAAATTAAAATCAGGGGATAAGTGCTTTCCAACCAGATAATTTACAATGTCAGCATACCAAGGTGTCTTATCAGTAGTTATCATTAGGAGTTGTTCATCAGGAAATTGCTCTTTAATTACATACCTGTCAGAGCTTTGCACTTCTTCAGGTAGTCTAGACAAATGATCAGCAACCTGATTTTCAACACACTTCTTGTCTCTAATCTCTAGATCAAATTCTTGCAGCAGCAAAACCCATCTGATAAGCTTTGGTTTAGCATCCTTCTTTGTAAGTAGATACTTGATAGCTGAATGATCTGTATACACCACCACTTTTGTACCAACAAGATATGATCTGAATTTGTCAAAGGCATACACAACTGCCAATAACTCCTTCTCTGTAGTAGTGTAGTTCAGCTGAGTTTCTGTCAATGTTCTGCTGGCGTAGTAGATAGAATGGAAAGCTTTGTCATGCCTCTGACCCAACACAGCTCCAATGGCAAAGTCACAAGCATCACACATCAATTCAAATGGTTTTGTCCAGTCAGGAGCTACAATCACAGGTGTTGTGATCAGAGCAGTTTTCAATGTTTCAAAGGCCTTGTGACACTCCTCAGAAAATTGAAATGGCACATCATGCTGTAGCAGTTGACATAAAGGCTTTGTTATCTTGGAAAAATCCTTGATAAACCTTCTATAGAATCCAGCATGTCCTAGAAAACTTCTGACTCCTTTAACATTTGTTGGTGGAGGCAACTTCTCAATCACTTCCACTTTAGCTTTATCCACTTCTAATCCTTTCTTAGAAATCCTATGACCCAACACAATTCCTTCTTTTACCATGAAGTGACACTTCTCCCAGTTCAGCACCAGATTACTCTCTTCACATCTTGTCAAAACCAATTCCAAGTTGTCCAAGCATCCTTGAAATGACTCTCCAAAGACAGAAAAATCATCCATGAATACTTCCATAGCAGATTCAATCAAATTAGAGAATAATGCCATCATACATCTCTGAAAAGTAGCAGGGGCATTACACAATCCAAATGGCATCCTCCTAAAGGCAAAGGTACCATAGGGACATGTGAAAGTAGTCTTCTCTTGATCTTCAGGAGCTATAGCTATCTGATTATATCCAGAATATCCATCAAGGAAACAATAGAACTCCTTGCCTGCCAATCTATCTGATGATCAATGAATGGCAGAGGAAAATGATCTTTCCTTGTGGCCTTGTTAAGCTTTCTATAGTCCATACATATCCTCCACCCTGTTACAGCTCTGGTGGGGACTAACTCATTCTTCTCATTGGCAACTACTGTCATGCCTCCCTTCTTAGGAACACATTGAACAGGACTAACCTACACACTATCAGAGATAGGATAAATAATACCAACGTCTAACCACTTGATTATCTCCTTCTTCACTACCTCTTTCATAATGGGGTTCAGTCTTCTTTGACATTCCATACTGTTCTTGGAATTTTCTTCAAGTAAGATTCTGTGCATACAAACAGTGGGACTTATACTCTTTATATCAGCCATTTGCCAAGCTATGGCTCTCTTGTATCTTCTCAGCAACAATATTAGGCTCTCCTCCTACTTGTTAGTCAAATCAGCAGAAATGATAACAGGCAACTGCTGACTTGTCTCTAGAAATGCATACTTCAAATGTGAAGGTAATTGTTTCAATTCTAAAGCAGGTGGCTTCAAAACTGAAGGAATGTTATCCTTATTAGCATCAGGTGGTATTTCCAATACTTCATATCTTCCAGCCCATTTGACAATAGACTTTTACTTTGTAACTTCATCATCTACCAATTCCATATCTTCATGAGGAAAGGGAATCTTCTTCAAATGATCAGAATCTTTCATGAATTGCTTGTGCACCAGAGAATCCCAACTTGGCAGTTGTGATACAACCTCCAACTTCTCAGTAGGAAACTTCATAGCATTGAGAATGTTGAACTTGACTTCTTGGTTGTTAACTCTCATGGTCACTTCTCCTTTCTCTACATCAATCAATGTTCTTCTAGTAGCAAGGAATGGTCTTCCCAAAAGTATGGGAGTATCTTCATCAGCAGTGAAATCCATAATGATAAAATCAGCAGGGAAGACAAACTTGTCAACCCTAACCAGCACATCTTCAATCTTCCCTTGTGGGTAGCATATGCTTCTGTCAGCTAGTTGAAGAGTAATGGTTGTTGGTCTAGCAGCACCAATACCCAACTTGTTGAAAATAGATAAGGGCATCAGATTGATGCTTGCTCCTAGGTCACATAGAGCTTGACCTACATGTACATCTCCAATGGTGCAGGGTATAGTAAAGATACCAGGATCTTTCAACTTTGGTGGTAACTTACCCTGAACCATTTGGCTACACTCTTGTGTAAGTGCCACAGTCTCGAACTCACCAATCCTCTTCCTCTTTGTTAGCACATCCTTCATGAACTTTGAGTAATTAGGCATCTGCTGAATTTCCTCTATGAGTGGTATGTTGATATGCAGTTGCTTCATCATCTCAATGAACTTGTTGTACTGTTGTACTTCTTTAGCTTTTCTCAGCCTTTGAGGAAATGGAGGAGGTGGTCTCTCATTCATTAGCTTCTGAACATCAATAGGACAAGGATCTGGAGGTAATGTCATATCAATGTCAGCCATAGTCTTATCAGGCCTCGTCTTCTTCTGTGGTACTTCCATCTTCTGTTTGGTTATAACTTCAGTAGGTAACTTCTGGCTTGCCTGTTGAATATCGTCATTCACAGGTGCAGAGGCAACTTGTGTCTTGCCTTCTGAAGCCAGTTCAGGCATCTTGGGGGCTTCATACTGTGTTCCACTTCTTAATGAAATAACTTTGCAAGTTTCTTTCCCTTTATCTTTTGAAGTAGAAGGAGGTGATTCAGTGGTACTTGGAAGTGAACCACTAGCTCTTGAAGTTAAGGCAGTAGCAATCTGCCCCATTTGAGTCTTCAAATTCTTTATACTAACCCCTTGGGCAGTAATTTGATTTTTTGTCTCAGCAGCAAAATTCTTGGTCTCTTGCATAAATGCTTTCAAAATACCTTCTAGTTGATTAGTGTTGGCAACTGGAGGTGTTGCCTTTTGTTGATTGTTAGACCAAGAAAAATTTGGATGGTTCTTCCAATTAGGATTGTAAGTGTTACTATATGGGCTGTTGTTCCTAGCCACATAGTTTACACTTGTAGGATTTGCAAGACAGTCTTCAAACATATGAGAACCAGCACAATACACACATGAAGCTTCAGCTCCACTAGTCAATGCTTTAGCAGTCTCAGTAGCAGGCTTCTCTGGAGTAGTAAGCAAATTTTTCAACATGGTATGCATAGAAGCTATTTGAGCAACTAGTGCAGTAGTTTCACTGACTTCATGCATACCAGCAGCCTTCTTAGTTGGTTGAGGGTTAGCCCTCACAGTTGGCCACTGATATGTGTTAGCAGTAATGCTCTCAATCAGTTCAAAACCATCAGTATAAGACTTTGATAATAGGGATCCACCAGCAGATGCATCTAGCATATTCCTTGAAGCAGGTACCAACCCATTATAGAATGTCTCAAGTTGGATACACACAAGAATACCATGGTGTGGACATTGTCTCAGCATCTCTTTGAATCTCTCCCATGCATCAAACAAAGTCTCATCTTCTCCTTGTCTGAATGAAGTGATTTCATTCCTCATTTTTGCATTCTTGACAGGAGGAAAGTATTTGGCTAAAAACTTCTCTGCTAGAGTATTCCAAGTAGTAATGGAATTAGGCTCTAACTATGCCAATGTTCATAGAATTATGATCAAACACTGCATAATCTCTTATGCTCCTCCCTCTATCATTGGCAATACCAATAATGTCAGGATTTTGAGGTTCAACAGGAGGGTTCTGCCCTCTTGCAGCTGGTTGTACTTCAGGATCAGCCATGGTTACTTCTTCTTCTAAACTAGAGCCAGAAAATTGAATTTGTTCACTTGTGTCTTCAAAAACAAAACCAACACCAGTGTCTTGCCTCTGATTGCCTCTTGTATTCTTCCTACGAATTCTGAATGTTCTTTCTATCTCAGGATCTGGTCTGTACTCTGGTGTAAGTAATCTACGCATGCAATGTCAAAGCACCCTGTAGATAAACCACTTGACAGAAAAGATCAAATAACAACAATAAGCTAAAACTACAGTAAATGAAAATGGAACTTAAAACTACGCTATTCCCCGGCAACGGCGCCAAAAAATTGTTCGTGTGAAATGTGATATGCAAGTATACGCAGTCCACTGTAGCAAGTAATAAGTAAGAGTGTGTCG
This sequence comes from Trifolium dubium, assembly GCA_951804385.1. Taxonomy (NCBI): domain Eukaryota; kingdom Viridiplantae; phylum Streptophyta; class Magnoliopsida; order Fabales; family Fabaceae; genus Trifolium; species Trifolium dubium. Next base: position 35,534,427 of record OX638067.1, read on the forward strand.
AACCCACAGGGAATAGTCTAAGGGTTAGACATTCCAAGTTCAAGTAAAGTGTTTAGTCTATTGTAATGGTAACAAAACATAGTTGATTCTTAACACAATAAATAAAATAGCAGTTATATAAAGTGATGGTTGAATACAAGATTAAAAGGGTAGTTGAGATTAAGATCCATTTAACGCATGAACGAAGCATAGTGAATGATAATTACTGTCGTGTCATCTGTGAGCAAGCTTGCCTTGTTGTGTATGTCTACAACGTTAGATATTAAAACGGGGTATAATGGATTGGCTCTGTCGAGGTCACTATTAATCCCAGTAGAGTTCAGAAACGCACTTGCTTGTTTGGTTTCCCACTAAGGCCCTTAACTTATCCATAAGAAAAGGTAGGGTTTACATGTCTGCTCCCACTTAACCTTATTAACTTTATTATTTCCATTAACATGCTAGATGTCTCTACACATGCAACTTGTATTTAAATCTAAGTTGATCAGTCAAAGAAATAAATGTATTTTCATAAAAACATAAAGTTAAAAATGACACAAGAACAATCATTCATTCACATAAATACTTCATTCATTATATTAAACTTCACATAATCTCAACTACAAAGAGTTTAGCTCAGAATGAGCATAGAAACAACTATAATAACAAGTAAAGTAGTGATACCCATTACAATGCAATAGATACTCCTACAGACACTGTCGTGCCTCTCGTTATCACCAACCGCCTCCTGCAACTGAGTAGCTGAAACGGCGCAGCAGCTCTTCTTCTTCTCAAATCTCTTTAGGTTTCCAAGCCTTTATTTTTAGGTTTAGGGACGTGTATTTATAGGACAATCCTTCTTGGATCGGGTGCAACCTTAATTGTGACTACTAGGCCCAAGGAATAAAGGATATTCCATTTGCAAGGACCACTTAATCATAGTACAATCATTGTGATGCTGACAGCTGGCAGGCCAGCCATTCATCCTTATCCTCCAAAGATGCCTTCTACAATGTTCTAGCACGTTCCCAGGTTTTGTCTTCTAGCAATGCTTGACTTGAGTTGACTTGTACGGAACATGATGTCTTGACAGTCATTATCAGTAGATGCATTTTGATGACGATCTAGAACCAAATAACATGCCTTGACATAAATTGCCTCTAAACTAACTTTTTTTCATCCAGATTACATAATTTATTCCTAATACATAATTCTAGACTCAAAAGTAAATAAACTAATGAAAGTGAATTAAAACATGGTTTGATCACCATATTGGCAAGAAATAATTCATGAATAAAGGCCTAAATAACACACAAATAGCGCGTCATCAGGTATCTTAAATTAACTCAAAGAGAAACAAACTTACTATGAACAATTTTCTAAGTAACTAACAACATGACATAAACAACATACTCTGATTTTAGCCAAAACTAACAACGTTTGCCGAACACACTTTGTCGCCGGAGTTTCAAACCCTTCTTCTCTATGTTCATGTTGCTGCTACCTTTATCTTGTTTTATTGTGCCAATATTTCACGCACTGCACATACAATTGCACACACTAGTAGTTCACATTTGTTGCACACTGTGTGGCTATTTCGCAAACAGTCACGTTACTCTTGTAATCCAAGGCTTATTTATATTCCTTTTGCAACAACGGATTTTAAATATCCCTTTCAAATCTCACGTGGGCAATGCCCATAGTCACACACAAATCCTTTTATTTTTATTTCCAATCTTTTTCTTTTTCTATTTCTTTTATTTTCTTTTCTTTTGTGTGTGGTCCCAGTTGAGGAGGGATCCACCCAACATTTTTCTCCTTCACGAGTTAAGTGAGACAATATGTTGTTCTTCCAACAACTATGCCGCAAGTCTCAATCATCTTGTCATCTGCATCTTCAACCAAATCGGTAACTTCAACGAGTCTCTGATACTAGAGTTAAGAAACGACGGGGTAGCCTTGGGGGATCATTGACATTGGGGTCCAAGAACATCGATATAAGTGAATTGGACACCACACTCTTAACCAAAACATTTTATTTTCATTTCCAATCTTTTTCTATTTTTTTACTTTCTTTTATTTTGTGTATCGTCTCACTTGAGGAGGGAAACACCCTACATTTTTCCCTTCACGAGTTAAGTGAGACAATCTATTGTTCTTCCAACAACCATGATAATATTAGGTACAATCAAAGCTTTCCTCGTTTGAACCTCGCCCTTAACTTGAAGTCTTGATTATTTCAGATTGATTGGAACCAATATATAAAAGATTAGATGAAACAAAGAAAAAATGTGGTTTACAAATCGTTTTCAGATATAATTGAGGGGCTCTGGTATCAATGTGATTGACAAATAACACTCAACTAAATAGTCTAGTTCTGGAATCAATGTGATACAAGAGTGGCAAACAATCAATAAACAACATTGGACAAACTAAAACTATAATGACTTTTTTTCTCAAATGACGTCTTCAGTAGTCTTTTTAGGTTTTATGTCTTCCTTTAAATAGCCTAAGAACTGCTTGAGCATGATTAATGATTGAGGCTAAAACCATGCACACAATCATAAAATCTTCAGCGTTATATTTTTGAAACAAATATAGGGTTTTCTTAAATGTTTTGACATGCATCTTAATAAGAAACACGCGATGCAGACCAGCTATTGAAGGTTCTAGAAACACACGTTTCTTAGCCCACAAAGTAACGCAAAATAAACTTCAATCAAATATTCGCGCTCAAAATAAAACTTTCAAGAGAGCAAACTGAAGCATGTAAAAACTTTGTCAACATTACTTCAAAAAAGTCTTCAAAAGAAAGTAATACACAAACAAAAAGAAGCACTTCACCAAATTATTAGTGGCATGCATCAGCGGAATAGTTGTCACAAAAAACTTCATTGCAGGGAAACAAACGTACTCCCATATTAGTCTAACCCAGGGAGAAATAAATTATCAAAAACATGATGTCTTGACATCAGATACAACATCAACATATTAGTAAGAAATACTATAATGGTTGAAATTTTGACTTATACTCCCTCCGTTCCATTTTATAAACACCTTTAAATATTATTTACACATATTAAGAAAAATGGTTAGTTAATTATTATGTACTTTTTGTGTATTACAATTACTATAAAGTCCTTATGAAAAGATGTATTTATTGTTTATTTTTTGTATTTCAATGCTACCTAGTGTAATAATTAAGGGTATGTGTATGGGAAAAAACAAATAAATGTGTAGTAATTTATAAAAAATGCTTATATATAGAGATTAAACTTTCTTTGAATAGATACTTATAATTTGAGACGGAGGTGTAAATATGACCTCAGGAAGTATATATCAATTCTCCTCGTTTGCCGAAACCTTAATCCCACCAATTTTTTTGTCATGATTTCTTAGAAATTAGAATGCATTTATATTGTGTAATCAGAGTGGATTAAGCAATTCTGTTTACATTGGAACTAAATAATATTCTCTTTTTCATAGTTGTATTTTTTACACTTGAATTTAAAATTTCTAAATCTTATTCTTTTTTTTTTGCTTTAGGGAGGATCTTTGGATGGATGTTCAATATTTTGATCAAAATATCTCAAGTACAACTCATAGGTAAGTATTTTTCAATTCTTACGGATTATAACCACACATTAATGCCACAAATATGAAAGTGAATACATGAATTGTATATAAATTCTAAGGTTAGAAATTAAAAAATAAAATCTTTAAAATTTGTGCATATAATTCATTAAAAATTAAGTTTCAAAATTAAATGGAATGATTCACAAATTTTAATATAAAAGAGTACAAGGGGTACTCTCCTCAGGACCTGAACATAAAGAGACTCAAAGGCTCAAGTCAGTATGTGTGCAAAATGAGAGAATTAGAATAGAAAATCATACCATGAGGTGGCATGATGCCACATATTTATAAGAGTATTATGAAAGTGCACTTCTCTAGATTCAGTCTCATGTTATATTCTCTGACTCTTGTGAAAATAACCTCTAAGTGTGAATTGTACAAAGCCTCATTTGTTGATTTGATGATCATGTAATCCTTGTAAACTTCCAACATTTCCCAATCTCTCTTTTTGAAAACTTTGTTCATCATTATCTTATTAGTTGCACCGACATTCTTCAATCCAAACGACATGACGTTGTACCGGTAGTTAGCTCCTTCTATCATGAAAGCTGGTTTGTGTCCATCCTTAACAGACATTGGAATCTGGTTGTAACCAGAGTAAGCATCTAAGAAACTTAGTAGTTTGTAACCTGCTGAATCATCCACCAACTTGTACATATTGGGAGAGGGTGAGAATGATTTGGCCATGCTCTATTCAAATCAGTGTAGTCTACACAAATTCTCCATTTTCCTGACGATTTCTTCAATAAGACCACATTGGATAGCCACTTTATATAATGAAGTTCTTACATGAAATTTGATTTTACCAGTCCATCTAGAATACTCTATGCAACTTCTGTTTTCTTCAGAGACTCTCTCTGTCTCCTCTGTGCGACATATGAATTGCTTTCGTTGACATTTAACTCATGACAAGCCACCTTAGGGTCAATTCCTAGCATCTCGTTGGGTGAACAATAAAAGAGATCTGCATGTTTCTTAAAACACTTAATCAAATCATCCCTTATGCTTGAGAGCAAGTTGAGATCAATCTTGACTTTCCTTTCTGGATTTTCGTCTAGCTACACTACATCAAATTCACCATTTGGCGTCGCCCTACTAAATTCTCTGAATAGTAGTTTTGTTCGGCACTTCCCATCGTCAGATTCACAATCATCGGAGCGTATATCAAACCTCGTGACATTGACGTCTCTTGATTGACATCTTGACGGTGTTAAGTTCTTTGGCACATCTATCTATTGAACCAATTCAACGTCGACCACTTTTTGTAGTGTCTTGTTACACTTTTTATACGGTTACCACTTGGTTATTTCTCCCGTTATACAATTGTATAGGGATCGACATGGTTCCACCAAGAACTAGACTGATACCGTCTTCTCTAATTTTTTTGATTTTCCATCTCTAAAAGTTACTACAAGGGTCAGAAATCCCCATGGTATTGTTACAGTTCCATTGAATCCTTGTAAGTCTGATCTGTTATAGGGGGCTAAGTTTTCCTTCTTCAAGCCTAACTTCTCAAACAAGTCTTCGTACATTATATCACATGAACTTCCTTCATCCACCAGTATTATGGACACGTCATAATTGGCTATTATTACCATTATGATTAGTGGAAAAATGTCATTGGGCTTGTTGTTAATTTTTTCTTTATTAGTGAATCATAACATTGGCCTATACGACGTTGCTTCTAAGGAAGAAATCTTTCTTTGGTCTATGGATAATATTTTAGCTATTTTTCTCTTAATAGTCCCCTTTGACGGTCTGTTTGAAGACGAATATCCTCATGTGATGGACGCAATGTGTGTGGACGCTTACCTTTGCTTCTAACAGTCTCATCATCATTGCTACTAGTTTTGTCATTTTCTTTACCTTTTTTTTGGTTACCTCCTCCACTGCTTTTCCGGAAGGTTCTTCTTTCTAGGGGAACGTCTCCGCTCCGTAGATTCACTTTGATGCCGGCTCCTTTTGTTACTTTTTGTGTAATGTCGTCCATCTCCCCTGTCCCTATCTTTCTGTGCATCATTTGTGAATCGGCTCAACCTTCGTCTCTTAATAAGTTCGTTGATAGCAACTTTGGAATCTATAATATTTGGTCTCTTCCGCCATCAGTGATTCTTTGATGGCATCTTTGAATTCTGCATTGATACACTCTCCCAGGATCTTATCTCTGGTAACTTTCAAAGGAGTGTATTCTAAAAATTTTCCTCTAGGTATCTTTTTGTTTCTATCCGGATTTCCCCTGTCACTTTTGTCTCGGTCTTCCTTCTTTTTGTCGTCTTGATGTCTAGACGGAGGTTTTCCTCATAGTTGATGTAGGGTTGAGCACACGTGAGAAAGTCATGCATATTGAATGGCTCTTCCAACCCTAGCTTTTCCAGGAACATTGACTTCGACTTCAATCTTTTTCAAAGATCCAGCACTTAAGCTTATCATCAACGTTTTTTACGTCCACGATAGCACGAGTGAACCTTTAAATGTACTCCTTGAGTGTCTCCTTTTTCCACTGCATTATAACACTTAGTGCAGATACAGTCTTTTGATGTTTTTGTCTAGAAGTGAAGTGTGATGTAAATTCCTCGCACAAGGTTCTCAATGAATTTATGGAGCTTCCAGAGAGTGTTTTGAACCAAGTCATGGCAGCTGCTTTCAGGGTTAATACAAATTGCTGGCATTTAACAGTATCATGTGTATCATAATAAGGAAGTATAACATCTATGTGCTCTACGTGCTCATTAGGGTCACCAGTTCCGTCATAACTTTCCTACTTTGGAGATATTTCTAGTGATTTCGGAATTCAGTATACGGAAACCTTTTTAGTGAAAAGGCCATGACAACGAGAAGGCCATAGAGGATCAGAACGTCCTTCTCCTCATTCAGGTTGGTGGGAAGGGGAATCTTCGTTCACTCCACTATCTCCTCAACTGCATCTCTTGTTGTATCCGCAATCGTTTCCTGCCACGTGTCCTCCACTGTTTCGGCGTTATGCAGTGGCTTATTGTTATTCGTGGTTCCTTGGAGCTTTTAGCATTTCTGCTTCATCATCATGCTTGGATTTTGATTTAGTCTTAACGGATTGACTTCGAGTGGACTCCGTGTAAGTTGAATCGTTATTTTCTCTTTTTGGGATTCCTCTACTCTTCCAAGTCTTTCTCCCCGTTGTTGTAACATGTTATAGATGTTAGTTAACATCTCATTTGTTGTGATTGTAGCTGCAACGGCTGCGAGTTCATCATTTCTTCCTCCTTCACGAACTCGGACATTAGGGATCTCTTGATTCTATTAAATCTCTTTGTTAACCAAAGGTTCCTCTTGGTTAACTTGATCCCTATAGAAGCTGAGTATGTTTCCTCAATCACTAGTGATAAAACGCTTCCTTGAGTTGGTGGATCTGTGAAGATCCTCATGCAGGCAGAAGCTCCCTTAGCTGCTCTAGTGGTTTTAGAAGCCACCATGGTCAAAACAATATTCTTGTTCGTGAGTTGATCATATCTATGTTGATTGATGGGTTTCAGGAAGATCAATAAAGTGATCTTCCCACACATGGTGCCATTGTTGTGAACGGTCCAAACTGTCTTGAAGTTTTGGTTGTTGCAATGGCAGTGATCGGAAAAGATGAGGGTGGCTCAACTCCTCAAGAGCGAGGGGGAGGGGGGCTGGTTGTTGCATAGAAATGGACTTCGACGCTGAAGTCATTATGTGTGCAAGATGACAATATTAGGGTAGAAAGATCGTACCATACATATTTATTTTTAGGCGGATGGGTAGGGATTATGTGTAGGAGTGTGGACTATTGATGTTTTATCCAACAGTTAATAATGTGTCTCACGTTATATCCGTTTAGGGTAAGCGTACAGTAACATTGTGGTGGAAAGCCGATGGAATCTTCACCGGTCTCCACATGTATTGGACCTAAACTTATGTATTTAATAATCTGCACCATAACACTTTATTTATATTCTCTTATCTTTTCTACTTTTTTTTTTGGTACATTGAAATTTTTTTGTTCTACTTTTTGGTGACTCATCCGTTTTTTTCTTTTTCAGGTCGAATACTTATATATATTCACATCTCATTTCAGAATTTAATAATATTAAAGTTATTTGGTAAGTAAACCGAAACTGAAATCTTGTTTGTCATTTGCTTAATTTCTATAGATATAGGATAGGGGCACTATCTATCGTCCATAAGTACACCAAGTGGTGCACCACACATAAGTTGTTAATTATATTATAACAAATATAAATTTTATAAAATTTATTGTTAGATTGAAAGTTTATAGTATTATGTAGATCATTCATATAAAATTTTATAAAAAGTTAAATTTTTTTGATATATTATTGAGATTCTTTAAGATTAACGGTATTCAATAAAACTCATAAAACGTTAATCTTAATGATTGTCAATAAAATATCAAATAATTTTCAATTTGTTTTTGATATAGATAATCTATATGATGCAAATTTTTCAATTCAACAGTAAATTTTATAAAATTTATTTTCGTTATAGTGTAATTAGCAACTTGTGGTGGAATGCTCTTGAAATTCGTAATAAATCCATCAATGTAATAGACTTGGTTCGCAATGGTTATGAGGCCTTTGATTAGTCCAGTACAAAAGTCATGTTTACTAACATGCATGGCATCAAGTTTAGTTGACTAGTTTGAATGTCGAATATGGGCCCACCTGTTTCTATTTTAATGATATTGTACTTTATTCTTTTTACTAATATATATATATATTATCGATTTGGATACTAATTGATACTCTCCTTCCAACGTGATCAGGAATAAGAGAAATATATAATCAGAAAATGACCCACCATCAAGTGCTTAAAATATTGAATTGCTTGCACCTAAATATTCAAGAATATAATAAATTAGAACTGAGAGAGGCTTCAGCATACGATGCAATGTTACAGGCATCGAAACATGGAATTATTGAGTTTGTTGATGCAATGAGGAAAGCTAACCCTGACCTCTTGTGGATTGTTGATAAAGACAGAAGAGACATATTTTCTCATGCAATTTTGAATCGTAGAAATGCTGTTTTCCAACTCATACATGATGCAACTTTAAATGGACCAAAGGAGATTATTAGATGTAGAGATGATGCATTTGGTAATTCATTGTTGCACCTAGCAGGAAATTTAGGGCCTTCTTCTGATCACCGTAGATCTGGTCCAGCTCTCCAAATGCAAAGAGAAATTTTATGGTTTAAGGTATGTATTGTTTGTGACTTTTGTGCACACATAAGATACTTTAATATAGGTGGCTCTGAACTTGATGACCGAACTTGTCTAAACCAGATTAAACTAGTGGTGAAAATAAAAACTAACTATCGTGGATTCAATTTCCTTTAATATGTGAAATGGATCAATGCAGGCGGTGGAGGCAATGGTGCACCCCAAGTGTAAGGAAGCTAAAAATGCTGATAACAAAAAGCCTCGTGAGATATTTACAGAAAGTCACAAGGAGCTAGTGAAAGAAGGGGAAAAATGGGCGAAGGAGACAACAGGTTCCTTTACACTTGTGGCTACACTCATCACAACCATTATGTTTGCTGCAGCATTCACTGTACCTGGTGGATACAATCAAAATAATGGAATTCCCATCTTCTTGCAAAACAAAATATTTAGTGTGTTTATTATAGCAGATGCAATTTCTCTTTTCACTTCTTCAACTGCAGTCGTTCTCTTCATTGGAATTCTCACATCACGTTATGCTGAAAATGATTTCCTAAAGTCTTTGCCGATTCAGTTACTTTTGGGCCTCATTATGCTATTTTTGTCTGTGGTGTCTATGATGGTTTCTTTTTGTGCTGCACTTGCTATGCTCTTAAAGGGACATAATGAAGTCATAATAGCAGCAATTTCATTTGCTAGTATTCCTATTATTGTTTTTCTACCTTCTCAATTGCGACTCTTCATTGAGATTTTCAAGTCCACATTATTATCTAATCCTCTCCTAAGATCTAGATAATAAAGTAGTTTCACGTCGTCATTGATATGGACCGTTAAACGGTGAATCCTATTGAAGAGGACTATACACACTTCAACAATCAAGTTAATTAGTGAATGTCATAAGTAAGAAGCATTATTGATTTGAGTTGTAAAGATTTGTTATTGTATATTTTTAGATTGGGTTTGGAATTAATGGTTGTGTCATCAATCCTACATATAAATCTGGAGGCTTGAATATATATTACGGGCACTTCAATACAGTCATATTTATAGGTATATGTAATTTGCCGTTTATGCTATTAACACAGATGTTGTGAGTTTGTTTGCGATTTCATCTGTTATGTATTTGACAATTTTAAATTTATACTGTTTAATCTATCAATTTGAATGAATGTAGATGCTTTATTTTGTGTAAGAAAAAAAATTGTTTAAAATTACAATCGCTCCGAGTACAATTATTATAAATTGACTATTACTGTTACTTTAATAACTATATCGTTGACATGTGTGTTGCAAGGGTTTAAAGTACTATTTAAATATTATATGAAATTATTTTTAACATAGTGTCAATTATATTATCATCAGGTTTAGCAAACATAGCGATAGAAGCATTAAATAGTATGTGCATGCACTATCAATATCATCTACTATAAATTATGAATCTTTCCTATTAACGATGAATTAGTATCTTCACCATCTTGGTTTACCAGTGGGAGCTAATCCGCGAAAGAGAGAACCTGGACACCTCTTTGGATACTATAGCCAAAAGACTGGGTGATTGGCATTGGAAAAATTCCTTATGGGGAAGTATAATTAGTCAAATTGCAAAGACAATTCTTATGGGGAAGTATAATTAGGAAGTGAAGATTCTTTGGGTTAGTTTGTCCAATGTTTGCAAACCCAAAGTTGATGAAGGGTTAATCTTTATGTGTCTCAATAGTATATAAATTTTTAATTTAATGGTGTATTTTATAAAACTTGTATCGATTAAAATATTATTGAGTAGTGTAAGGCTAAATACCCCCAAATCTTGAAGGGGTACAAAAGTTATCAAGGAAAAAATATTAACAATATTAATTGTGAATTCTGTGGAAATTCAGCTGAGTCTGTGGAACGACAATTATTTCAGAATAGGATCCCATCTCGCCAAAACCTCTTTAGGCGAAAGGTGATTACGAATATTAACAATATTAATTGTGTATTATGTAAAAATTCAGCTGAGTCTGTGGAATACCTTTTCCTAACTTGCAATGTTTCCTCAGCGGTGTGGTACTCAATTTTTAGGTGGTTAGGTGTTCATAGTGCTTTGCCTGTGGGATAATAAGTATGTTTGAGTTATTACTTGGGATGAGTATTGGTAGAAAGACTTATTTAGGGTGGTTTTTAATTTGGCATTGGTCAATATGGAATTCTAGGAAAATGACTTAATCTTTGGTGGAAGATCTTCATCTATTGAATACCTGGTGGATAGGGTGAAACTTTTTTCTTAGAATGGCTTAATCTTTGGTGGAAGATCTTCATCTGTTGAATACCTGGTGTATAGAGTGAAACTTTTTTCTTGGATGTGGTATTTGGTCAAAAACCCTGCCAACCCCTGCCTTCTTTATGAGTGGGAGGTGCAACCTTTCTTGTGTTGGAATCGTTAAGAGTCTTGGGGTGTCGGGTTGCTTTTTGTTTTCATTTTATTGTTTTCTTCTCCTTTTCTCTCTTTTTTCCGGTCGAGTGCTCTGAGGATTGGTGGTTCTCAGTCTTGTCAAATACACCTTAAGAGTTTTCTTTTAAGGAGTTCATTGAGTTTTTTCTTTCCATTAGAGGTTTAGTACTTCTTATACTCTCTTTTTTGGACTCTTTCGATGTATCTGTTATTCATTTTATTCTATATATATATATATATATATATATTTGTACGTCATTGAAAAAATATCTTTACCATCTAGATCCGCTACCAATATACTTGATGTCAAAACTGACCCCCAAAGCAGATTAAACTGGTGCTGAAAGTAAAAAAAAAGAGTCATAGGTGGTGTTGCGATGAGCGGCGTTGGGCCCTCTGCACCGCCTTCTTTCCTGTTCACTAGCGAGATGTCCTTTGTTTTGCGGAGGATTTGAAAGGTGTTGGGGTGTTTTGTTGCTCCAGCAACGGCTTTTTTTTTTTGGACGATTTTGTTGTGCTCTGGCGTGGATCTGATAGTTTTTGAGCGGGTTTCGTGCTACTCAGTCAGTGTTGTGTAGTGGGGCTTCTGTTCTGGTGTGGTGGTGCTTCTTTTTTTGTTTGGCTGGCGGAGGTTTAGGTAGTGATGGTTAAAGTTTGGGTGGTGTTTCGGCTGGCGGCGCCACTGTTGCACATGTGTTGTTTTTGCGGCAGAAATGGAGGTGAAGCTAGTGAGTCTGTTTTGGTGTTGGTGTGGTGTGGTGGTTTTGGGATGTATGTGGTGATTTTGGTTATGTTGGTGTATGGTTGATGTCGTATGTGTTTGGTTACTTTTGATTATCTGACCATTTTCAAATATGTCGAGATTTGTAGGATTTTTTTTGAGACTCTGGGGGTTTTCAAATCTGATGAGATTTCAAGGTTTTTTTTGTATCAGATTGACGCGTCGATGTTGATTTTTTTTGGTATTTTCACTAAGGTTCCGCTTATACACGATGCTTTTATTTTGTAGTTTCTCTTTATCAATCTCCGTTCGTTTTGTGCAGAAATTTGGTCTAATTAATAATATATTTACCGTTCAAAAAAAATCCTTCCACGAAGATGACACCTTACATATACTCCTCTCACTTGAACAAAGGAAGAAAAGAAACCGGTAATAAGGACAAGACAAAATTGAGTAAGACTAACTGATAAAAAAAAAGTTGGAATACATTGATTTAAAGTGACCAAAATGCTCAAAATGTAACTAAGTAATGAATTTTTAATTGGTTAATGAGTTCCGTCAAAAGACAAATCAAATTTTGAATTCGATTCTTAAGTTGAACACTTTTAATCATAATTTTCAGTCACATTTCTGCCTTTTAAGTTCCTAACCAAATTTTGCTCAATAAAAAAAGTTCCTAACTAAATTACTCGTGCTTTGTGGTTTTGAATATTATATTTTTGATAAATTTTAATTGGTATCTTAAAAAAATATCTGTACTAAAAATAAAAAAATTAAATCCTAGACAAATTTATATATTCACTTTATAATTTTTATTTTTATAATGAATCAACGTAATAAGAGTATCACTTTAATTCACACGTGACGGTGGTTCAGTTAACAAACTCTTGCCACACAAATCAAATTTTAAATTTGGAGCCGAAAAACATAATAACCTTAAAATTAAGAATGGTCTTTTATCAGTTAGAATGGCTAATATGATACATTGATTTACTTACAAAGGTCAAATGATCATTTCCATGAGCTAGAGGGTTAAATAAAATGGACTGTCCTTTTGATGTAAATGCTTACAAAAGTTAATTGATACATAGATGAACTTAAAAGACAATTGATAAAACATGATTTTTTGGAAATGGTTTTTTGCAGCTCCTAAATGTTAAATATTTTTTAATTTCTCTAAATTGAGAGTGTGGGGGATTTTCTCATTATAAAATGATCAAACAATTTTCTGTTTTCTTGAGGGAAAAAAATAGTACAGTTGTTTGTGTATGTAAAGTGGAAAAATTATGAACAAATTTCCCAAACTGTTTTATGCTATGATTCTCCTTCTTTTCATTAATCTTGTTGTAACTAATGCCATGAAAGCGAGTAAGCTCACTTTTCTTTTTCAATTTATTTTTTATTTTATTACACAATCTTTGGGTGTTGCTACGGTACAATAGATAAATCATCATGTACCGGTACAATAAAATATATTGACAAATAATTACTTGACATGTTGGATAATATTTTACTTTCAATAACAATTAATTTTTTAAATATAATTTAAAAATGATGACGTGGACAAATAGTAGTTTTTTATTGGTTAAATCTTCTATTGTACTGATATATGATGATTTTTGTATTATACCGTAGAGTTTCCTATCTTTCATCTCCTTTAGATAACATCTTTTTAATCTTGCATGTTTTACATCCCGTGATTTTGTTTGATTATTTTTTACATTGATTTTCAAGGTGAACAGTGTATTCCTCCTCAAATTCCTATGTGCAATTTGCAAGGGTGTCATTGTGGGACGTGGGAGTATGGGACGTGGGAGTATAATCCCTAAGGGTTGTGTGTTTGGAAATTTAGGAGGGGAGTAGAGGACATTGAAATGTGGAAGGATGAAGTGGAAAGAATGCAGGGTTAAATAAAGGTTTTGAAGAGTTCAAAAATTATACGTATTGAATAAAGATTTTGTAGGTCTTTCACTATCATTTTTTTGGGTCTAGTTCTTTTGGCTTTTTGTGTCTTAGTTGTTAAGGTTATTTTATTTCTCTATGTGTCTCTAATTTCTTTGGTATTTGAGGTACTTGGTTTAATGTGTTTGTTGTTGATATATTTGTTAGTTTTTAATATCTAATGGCGGGTTTTCTTGTACTTCGTGTAATCTTGTTTTTCTATTTGGTGTTGTTATTTGATCATTCTCAACTTGCTTTAAGTTGTATGTGTTGGATTGTGCATTAATTCTGTACTTTACCACATTTGCGGGTTAACATCTACTCATCGGTGCAAGTGGATTGATTGGATGAGGGCTTGTGTGTTCGCCGGTAAATTATCGGTGTTGGTAAATGGCTCTCCCACTCTGGAAGTTAATATCAAGCGGGGGCTTAAATAAGGGGATCCCTTGGCCCCTTTTCTCTTTTTGTTAGTGGTGGAAGGCTTCGGTGGTGTTATGAGGAAGGCGGTAGAGCGGAATCTTTTCAAAGGGTTCAAGTTTGGGAGATCTCCGGTGGTCATCTCGCACCTCCAATATGCGGATATTGGGGAAGCCTCGGCGAGTAATCTATGGACCCTCAAAGCCGTCCTTCGAGGGTTTGAAATGGCTTCCCGGCTTAAGGTGAACTTTTGGAAGAGTGGGCTAATGGGCATTAATGTGGCGCCTACCTTCTTGGAGATGGCGAGTAAATTTCTTAATTGTAGACTTGGGTCTATTCCTTTTAAATACCTTGGTCTACCTATCGGTGCAAACCTGACGAGTGCGTTGACTTGGGAGCCAATGCTTGTGCATCTCCGGACCCGGTTACTTTCTTGGAGGAATAAGCAGATTAGTTTTGGAGGTAGAATTGTTCTTCTCAATTCGGTGTTAAATGCAATTCCAATTTTTTTCCTCTCTTTTATGAAGATGCCAAAAAGTGTGTGGAAAAAAGTGGTGAGTATTCAACGTCAATTCCTTTGGGGAGGAGTGAGAGGAGGTAATCAGGTGAGTTGGGTGAAGTGGTCGGTTGTTTGTAAAGAGAAAAGCAAAGGTGGGCTTGGAGTTCGGGATGTTAGAATAGTTAACCTTAGCCTCTTGGCCAAATGGCGTTGGCGGCTTATACAACCCGGCTTGCCTCTTTGGAAGTAGGTTCTTGTCGCGAGGTATGGTGGGCATATTGTTAATTTTGTTGATTGGAGGAATTTTAGGCCTCCGGCGTCTTCTTCAAAATGGTGGAAAGATGTTTGTCAGTTGGATGATGCGGTTCCTTCTAGAAGTTGGCTTGTGGAGTCTTGTGTGCGAAAAGTCAGGAACGGTAGATCTACTTCCTTTTGGTCGGCAAATTGGGTGGGTGGCGCGCCTTTGTCATCTCAGTTCCCTCGGTTGTATTCTTTGTCCAATGTGAAGGATGGTATGATCCATGATTTGGCGGTGAGGGAGGAGGTGGATGGAGATGGAATTTTTCTTGGCGGAGGAATTTATTTCAATGGGAAGTGGAGCTCCTTGGCGAATTGTGTTTGCTTTTGGAGAATGTGAGGTTGGGGGTGGAGGAGGATTCTTGGTGGTGGGTTCCGGATACGGAAGGTATGTTCTCGGTTAGAACGGCGTACAAGTCTCTTCTCGGAGATCTCCTTCCTACCATCGACATAGACCCAGAAAAGGTGGTAGTGTTCAAACATATTTGGGAAAGTCCGGCCCCCTCTAAAGTAATTGCTTTTTCTTGGCAATTGTTATATGTGTTAGATAGTATAATTATTATTAAGGATATTTTAGTCTTTTCTATTCTCTAGTATATATTCTTATTGTAAGACTATGCATTCACACTTTTGCTTATTATGTTTATGAAACCCTAACCTTCATGGGTTCTTCTCTTATTCCTCTTCAAATGTTCATGTTAGATTGTCTATGTTAACATGGTATCAAAGAGCTTGGTTGATTCTGTCAGGACCTTTTTAATATTTGACTGCTCTCATTGTTATTGGTTCGGTTAGTGTTTTGTTCCCCGTAATTCTAGGCGACTTGCTTCTGTAAAAAAATTGGTAACTATTGGATTTTGTGAGTGGAATTTTCTTATATTTATATTTGTTACTCGACCTTGTTACACACTTTGAACAAGTGGAATTTGTATTGTTTGGTTGTGCCATGTGCTTGTAATTTTTGTTGGCTTGGTAGATTCACCATTTAGGATTATTTCACAGGAAGCTACGATTCTTTTTCTTTGAATTGGAATTGGAATTGAAATTTGGGTACTACGATTCTTTTTCTTTGAATTGGAATTGGAATTGAAATTTGGGTTTGTGGCTATTGTTTTGATTTATTTGGTAAACTCTGAAGTGGTTTCTATTTGAGTGTTCCTTTGGTGTAATTTGAGATTTTTTAGATAATATTTGAGTTTATTGGAAGTTATTTGTGTGTGGACACTATCTCTACAGTGGACCTTTGTCTATTGCAATTTTTTTGATTGGTTTTGGTGTGGATTGATCCTCTTTATTGGTAGTTTGATATGACTAATGTTGTTGCTACTGCTCCTTTGGTGACTCCTTTCTCTGTTGGTTCTAGTATTGGTCATGAGACTTCATCACAAGTGATTGATCTTGTTGAGCATTTCCAAAAGTTTCTCGCCACTCAGCCACATGCCACATCTGTGTCGTCTATTAAAGGTTTGAGCCCCTCTAATCTGTTAGATATTTCTTCCTCTTCTATATGGATCCTTGATTCTGGAGCATAAAATCATATGTCACATGACCGTAAGTCATTTTTGTCTTTAAATCCTACATCCTCGATGTCAATTTTTACTGCTGATGGCACTCCTATGCCATTAGCAGGAATTGGGTCAGTGTCCACATCTAAGTTGTCTCTTTCTAATGTTTATTATATTCCTAATCTTACTGTGAGTCTTGCTTCTGTTAGCCAATTGTGCAATTCTGGTTACTCAATTACGTTTTCTTCCACTCATTGTCATGTGCAGGATCCACGATCTGGGAGGCTGATTGGGATTGGTCGTAGACAAGGGAGACTTTATGTTTTGGATGAGTTAAAAATTCCAGATATTGCAGCCTCAACTTCAAATTCTATTGTTGACTTAACATCTTTTCGGTTGAATTTATCATCTTCTAACTTTTATTTGTGGCATTCTCGTCTTGGTCATGTTTCTGCATCTAGATTAAAATATCTAGCCTCCACTAGAGCTTTAGGAAAATTGAAAATTAGTGATATTTCTGATTGTTGTGGTTGTAAACTTGCTAAATTTTCTGCTTTGCCATTTAATAAAAGTGTTTCTGTCTCTAATGCACCTTTCGATTTAGTTCATTCTGATGTGTGGGGTCCATCTCCGGTTACTACCAAAGGTGGATCTAGATATTATGTTTCTTTCATTGATGATTACTCTCGTTATTGTTGGGTTTATCTTATGAAAAAACGTTATGAGTTTTTTGGTATTTATCTTATGTTTCGTGCTATGGTTAAAACCCAACATAATGTTGTTACAGTGCTTTCGTTCTGATTTAGGTGGTGAATATACTTCTAATCAGTTCTCTGAGTTACTTGCTTATGATTGTACTATTCACCAAAGTTCTTGTACTGATACTCCTCAACAAAATGGCATTGCTGAAAGGAAACATCGTCATATTGTTGAAACAGCCCGTTCCCTTTTGTTGTCTGCTTCCGTTCCATGTGAGTTTTAGGGTGAAGCAATTCTCACTTCTGTTCATGCTATTAATAGAATTCCTTCATCCATCACTTCAGGTTTGTCTCCCTTTGAAAAATTGTATGGTGTCACTCCTGATTATTCTTCTTTGAAGGTATTTGGTTCTACTTGTTTTGTTCTTCTTCCAAAGGTAGAGCGTGATAAATTGTCTCCTCGTTCAACAATATGTGTTTTTCTTGGTTATGGGGATGGTCAAAAGGGTTATCGTTGTTATGATCCTTCAAGTAAAGAATTGTATGTTTCTCGCCATGTTGTTTTCCTTGAGCACATACCATTTTACTCTCTTTCCTCTGATTCTGATACTCCTAGCAAGTCTGAGTTAATTAATATTGATCATTTTTGTCCTAATAACGATATTTGCATTGATTGTAATGCTGAGAACTGCAGGGATGATATTACGGCTACTCTAGAAACAAATGTCCCCATGGCTATCCCACAGTCTCCTATGATTGTTGATCCCACTCCACCTCCGCCTCCACCTCCTCTTCCTCGTTATCCTTCTCGTGATCGTAAGTCTACTCAATTGCCCGATTTTGTTTATTCCACTTATTCTTCTTCTTTTGCTTATTTTCTAACCTCTATTCACAGTTTGTCTGAGCCATCTTCCTATAAGGAAGCTATTCTTGATCCTCTTTGGCAGCAGGCTATGGCAGAGGAACTTGGTACTCTGCATAAGACAAACACTTGGGACATAGTACCTCTTCCACCAAGAAAGCGTGCTATTGGGTCTCGTTGGGTATACAAGATTAAAACCAAATCTGATGGGTCTGTTGAGCGTTACAAAGCTCGTCTTGTGGCTAAAGGATACTCTCAACAATATGGTATGGATTATGAAGAAACGTTTGCTCCTGTGGCAAAGATGACTACTATTCGTACCCTTATTGTTGTTGCATCTATTCGGCAGTGGCATATTTCTCAAATGGATGTTAAAAACGCTTTTTTAAATGGTGATCTTCAAGAAGAAGTTTATATGGTACCTCCACAAGGTGTTTCTCATAATCATGGAGAAGTGTGTAAGTTGAGGAAGGCTTTATATGGCCTGAAACAAGCTCCACGGGCTTGGTTTGAGAAATTTGCCACTGTTATTACATCTCTTGGGTTCTGCTGCAGTGATCATGATTCTGCTTTGTTTGTTAGAAACACTTCTGATGGTCGTATTTTACTCTCATTATATGTTGATGATATGATTATTACATGTGATGATGTTGATGGGATTAATGACTTGAAATTACAGTTAACCAAGCAGTTTGAGATGAAAGACTTAGGTACTCTTCGCTACTTCTTGGGGATTGAAGTTGCCTACTCTCCTAAAGGTTATCTTCTTTCTCAATCCAAGTACATCGCCAACATTCTTGAACAAGCTCGTCTCTCAGATACTAAATTAGCATATACTCTTCTTGGGTTGAATGTGAAATACTCTCAGTCAGATGGTGTTCCATTATCAGATCCCACTTTGTACCGTACTTTGGTTGGTAGCCTGGTGTATCTTACAATTACTAGGCCTGATATTGCTTATGTTGTTCATGTTGTTAGTCAATTTGTTGGCTCACCCACCACAGTTCACGGGGCAGCAGTTCTTCGTATTCTTCGTTATCTTCGGGGATCTCAATTTCAGAGTCTTCTCTTTCACTCATCGTCCTCATTGGAATTACGTGCTTATTCTGATGCTGATTGGGCTAGTAATCCTACAGATCGTAAGTCCACTACAGGTTTTTGTATCTTTCTTGGAGACTCTCTTATCTCTTGGAAAAGTAAGAAACAAGACATTGTCTCTCGCTCATCTACAGAAGCTGAGTATCGTGCTATGGCATCCACTACCACTGAGATTATTTGGTTGCGTTGGCTTCTATCTGATATGGGTATCTCCCTCTCTATACCAACTCCGATGTATTGTGATAACAAAAGTGCTATTCAAATTGGTCATAACTCGGTCTTCCACGAACGCACTAAGCACATTGAGATCGATTGTCATCTTACTCGTCATCATCTTCAGCATGGAACAATCACTCTACCATTTATCTCCTCATCTTTGCAGATTGCTGATTTGTTCACAAAGATGCACTCCATAAAACGTTTTCGTTTTTTAGTTGACAAACTCTCGATGTTCTCTGCTGATGCATCATGAGTTTGAGGGGAGATGTTAGATAGTATAATTATTATTAAGGATATTTTAGTCTTTTCTATTCTCTAGTATATGTTCTTATTGTAAGACTATGCATTCACACTTTTGCTTATTATGTTTATGAAACCCTAACCTTCATGGGTTCTTCTCTTATTCCTCTTCAAATGTTCATGTTAGATTGTCTATGTTAACAATATGATCGTGTCCCGACTAAGAGCAATCTTGATATTCGACATATTTTAGCTCCTGAAGTGTCTAGGAATTGTGTGGCTTGTGTTGGGTGCGTCGAATCTTCCGTTCATCTTTTTCTCCATTGTCCTAGTGCTATATCTATTTGGTATGAGATTTTTCGTTGGTTGGATGTCATGATAGTTCTCCCCCATAATCTCTTCGTGCTTTGGGAATTGTTTAGGTCCGAGGCTAGGAACCCAAAGATTAGAAAGGGGTTTTTGATGATTTGGCATTCGACAATATGGGCGTTGTGGAAGGCTAGAAACGATTCGATATTTGCCAATGGAGTTTTCAACTCTAGGGAGGTGGTCGAGGCTATTAAAGTTTTGTCTTGGAAGTGGAGCTTAGCTAAGTTGAAGATGCCTCATTGTATGTATTATGAGTGGAGTTGGAACCTGAAGGATTGTCTTTTGCATAGATAAGTAGGGGTCTTTTTGTGTCGAGGGAGTTGTTGTTGTTGGTTCGGTGGGGCGGTCCTTTCCCCCCCTTATTTTTGCTTAGTTTTTCCATTCCTTGTAACTCTTGTATTCCCTGTTCTTGAGTTCTTAAATAAAATTTTGCCATTTCAAAAAAAAACAAAAACATCTACTCATGGTGGTGTAATATTTGGATTTCAAGCTTTTTGAATGAATGAAGTTTCTCTGTTGCCCCAAAAAAAAAAAATTTGGAGGTCTTTACATAAATTCTCTAAATTTAATCGTTGTTGTTTCTTTATATTTTTTATGTAAGAAATTAAATATTATTAGGTTTAATTAAGTTTTTTTTTATATATAAGACAATTACATATGGATCGAAAATAAATAAACAACAAGTTGTACTTTTTTTTTCAACTGCAAAAAGAAGTGTTATTAGATAGAATAGAATTGAATAGTACAAGGAGTACCAAACAATTTGGCCACAAGACTATAATTACAGATCAACAAGAACATAAGACACACAAGTGCCTATCCCAACACTATCCAGTAAGAAAGAAAAACGATTACTAAATAAAGGCAGTGAAAAAACCCGCAGCACATAACAAGAGACATCAGCAGATTAGAGACAATGTTATCGGTCCACAAAGAAACACCACCCACAAAGCAATGGGCCGAGACGCCGCAACCTATAAGCTCACCAAAGCATACAGTCATCCGGATTCCACTTCCACACCAACACTTCCTTCCACATTATTAAATAGTCGATCATTTCGGGTTTACCACAAAACCCAAATGAAAGCAAGCCACACTATAGAATATCCTCTTTTAACATTCTTACACCTACCACTTCCAACTAATATACCATAAGATATTGACAAATCCGGAGGAAATACAATAACAATTCCTAACCAACGACACACCGCATACCAAACATCTAGGGAAAAGTGGCAACGTAAGAATAAATGGCAAAAGGACTCAACGTCCCCGTCGCACATCACACACCTAGCATCTTCGACCTGTATAATACTTCTTCGGCATAAGTTACGGTTTTTAAACACATATGCATCCGCCGGATTTAACATAGGCTGCGGCAAAAGTAAATTATCAAGAGAGACATAGAGAGACTTGACCGAAAAACCGTCCTCCTCATTCGGACGCCACATCCATTTATCCTCCACCACCGACACCTCCACACTACCTATCAACTCTTCTAAATTCCTTAACAAAGGTTCCTCCCAAACATAAAAATTCATCCTCCAAACTAACTCCTACCTCCACTCGCCATCTTCTCAACGTCCCATCTCCCTCACCAAATGCTCTTTTTGAGTTGAGATACTAAAAAGACAAGGGAACCTAAGATAAAAAGGTTGATCGTCCACCCATGTGTCAGTCTAGAACTTGATAGTATTACCACAACCCAACTTCTTTACCTCCATTTGATTAAACCACCCAACCCCATGTCTAAGCGGCAAAGGTCACCCCACCACGTCGAGCTAGAGCTACCACTAAACGAAGGATACAATCTAGAATTACCTAACACATTTTCTCCATATCGAGCCCGAATTACCTTCTTCCATAGTTCCTCACCCTCCTCAAGAAGCTTCCATCACCATTTACCAAGAAAGCTCAAATTGACCAAGCGCAAGTCTCTAATACCCAACCCTCCCTCTTTCTTTGTCTTACATATATCACTCCACTTCACCCAACAAATTTTCCTCTTCCTCGATAGCCCTCCCCAAAGGAAATTACGTTGAATTCTCACCAACTCCTTCCAAATCCTCACCGGCATTTTTAAGAAAGAGAGAAAGAAAATGGGGATAGAATTTAGGACCGCATTTATCAAAATAATCCTTCCTCCCAAAATGATATATTTACTCCACCATCCACCCAACCTCTTTTTAATCATCTCCACCAAAGGTAACCACGTCGAAATCCTCTGAGGATTTGCACCCACCGGGAGGCCGAGGTATCTAAAGGGCAACCGGCCTATACGACAATTAAGAAAGCTAGAAGCCATAACTTGGAAATCATTTGACACATTTACACCAATAAGACAACTTTTCCAAAAATTAACCATCAACCAGGACGCCAACTCAAACCCTCTTAAAATCGACTTAATAGCCCAAAAATTATCCACCGTCGCTTCCCCAATACACAAAGTGTCATCCGCATATTGGAGAATTGAAATCGGCACACCATCTCTACCAACAATGAAGGGTTTAAAGCAACCCCTCTCCACCGCTTTCGTCATTATACCCCCAAGCCTTCCGCAACAATAAGAAAGAGCAAGGGAGCTAAAGGATTGCCTTGCTTAAGACCTCTCTTAATGCTAATTTCTTCCGTTGGTCTTCCATTTACCAAAACCGACATACTACCTGAACAAACACAAGCTCTAATCCAAGCTTTCCATTTTTCACCTAAACCAAATCGACATAACATATAGTCCAAAAACCTCCAATCAACCGAGTCATATGCATTTTCATAGTTCACTTTGAAAATGAGACAATCTTTACTTGTTTTCTTCACATAATCAATCACATCATTGACCACCACCACACTTTCAACTAATTGCCTACCTTTCAAAAAAACCGATTGTGTAAGTGGAATCAAACCCCCAATAACTTTAGCAAGACGATTAGCTAGGACTTTGGGAACCATTTTATATTTATAATCCGCTTATATATTTGGAAGACATAGGATTTTTAATTTATAAAAATAAAATCATATTTTTATTCATTCTTCTAAAATCTTCTACTTTATTTTCAGTCTTCTACTATCATATCCAATTGTTCTTGGATAGTGTTACTATTTTTGATACTAAGATATTAATAATAGAGTCCATTTTTTGCATAGTGTGTTGAAGAATTATATTAAGAATAATGATACAAGGTAGTTTCTGTTTTGATATTTTTTATTGTTGTTCCACCTAAATATGGCACATTTGTCTTGTAATTTGTTTTTTATCGTTCTCTGTTCGTCTTAGGCATAAATATGATTATTATTAATAATATATTTCTTGTTCAAAATAAAAGTAATGATATAAATACGATTATTTTGTGATAATTTTTGGACCAACTTTCTGCTGCCCTTTTTTTTGGGACACAAACTAATAACAATAGTGTGACTAAGTGAGAGATAGAGAGAGAACAAAACTACAATAAAAATATAAAGAGAGAGTTGTTTCAAAAATTATTTCAACAAGAGATTTGTTTCTTATAATATAATTTCGTTTGCAAACATCTCATACTAAATAACAACATTGTTTTCAAATGATGTTGTATAGTATGACATATTTACATACAAAATTCAACAAATGTGTGGGTAAAGTACAATCCTTAATTGAACATGAAATAAATTAAAGTATATGAAAAATACTTCTAACATACAAAAAGAATAATACAACTCTTAGGCCCATTTTGACCCATAAAATATAAATACTAAACAGAATAATATAGAACATCACATGATAAATGTGTAAAGTATTGCACAAGTTTTATCTTGAACAATGTTTACCGAAGAAAATATTATTTTTATGTTTAGACAATTTGTGCCGAAGATAAAATGTTATCTTGTGGTTTAGTTGGAGACAAGAATATAGATTTTTGCTTAATCCTTCACCTCCAATTTAACCAATCTCAAAAATAATTTTAAAATCAAACAAAAAATCTATAATTGTTCTGTCAATTATTTATTTTTCAGCATACCAAAGTCACTCTGATTCCTGATTGATACAAATTCATTTTCGCATTTTGCTCAACTTTGCGTTTGATGTATGAAATGATTGAAATCCCCACAAAAATATTATTGGAGATATTGTTTTATCTAATACTAATACTCTTTCAAACTACTACATCCGTTTCTTTTTACTTGTCGTTTTAGAAAAAAAGACCAAAATAGGAGATTGTATTTTTGCACCTTATTTTCCTATTATGTCCTTTTTTTTAAAATATATTATATTTTTAATCCATCAATAAATTCATACTTTATCACAAACATTATCTATTTCCAAAAAAAATTGTAATAAACTATATTTAAAAACAAATAAAATTTGTATACAATAAAAATATTTATATTGTTTCAACAAAAATAAATTATACAAAATTTAATTAATAAAATAAAATAAAAAAGAGGGTATAATGGGCAAAATGTAATTTAAATTATCAAAACGACAAGTAAAAAGAAACAAATATTATTTTCTAAAATGACAAGTAAAAAAACCGGAGAGATTATCTAATAAGTGGTAATATAATGTCTAAATAAGTTAGATGTAGTTTTATATTGTTTTTTTTTTTGATGTAGTAGTTTTATATTTTTAGTATTTGTATTGTTAGGAGATTTTATTTAATTGGGCTTTTAGCACTTTTGTTCAATTATCTATTAGTGATCTATATTTCTATTTTTATATAATATATTTACGGATGACTTTCTCTTGACCATAATTCTATGTGGCAAGTTATCAAGTATCCATATACTTATGTGGTAAACAATGAGACCATCTAAGTCTTCCTTATTGTATCACTCTTCGACTCCCAGTCAAGACACTTTCTCAATTATGAAATATTTTATTTTACTTTTTAGAGTTCCTTAATGTACTACCATTCGATTCCCACTCATGACATTTTTTCAATTATGAGACATTTTATTTTTTATTTTTGAATTCCTTAACGTACCATTATTCAATTCCCACTTATGACACTTTTTTAATTATGATGTACTTTATTTTATTTTATTTTTTAGAATTCCTTAATGTATCATTTTTTGATTCCCACTCATCATGACACATTTTTAATTATGAGACAATTTTCTTAAAGATGTTTTTGAGACACATATTCTATATAACTAAGATTAATAATCACTTATAGACAAAAACAAACAAAACTTTTGGATTAAAACAAGTAAATCAAATCAATTTTTAACAAATAACAATAATTTTTTAATAATAATACTTTTAATGAAAAATTTTCTTAATAACTTTTCCATAACTATTTTTTTTTAATCATCATAACTAATGATATATCATAAAAAATTTAGTTCATTAAAATGCTGAAATACTATTATATAAGTATAAGTACCCAAACAATTATTTGTATTAATTTTTTAAAATAAAGTTGTATGAATGAATATATACTATTACATAAATATTATTATGATAAAAAAAGTCATAATTTCTCAAATAAAAGTATATATTATTAATTTAATTTTTAACTTTTGTTCACATGCAAAATTAAACTCATTTCTATCTATCATTTTTTTATTAGTAAGTTGTATCAAATATAAATCATACTTATTCCTATTTTATTTGTATTTCATTAAGAACATATTTTTATTCCTATATTTATACAATAAACCCATTTTTTTGTAATTTTTATGATGACTTATATTTACACTTATATTAATACCAGTGCATGTCTTTATAATTTACACAAGATCAATATTAATAATCATATATTAATACAAGAGATATTTATTTATTTTTAAAAAGGAGACTTTATATTCACATATCAAAAGAAAGTCCTATATTTTTTTTAAATTGCTACGTGGATGAGAGAAAAAATATCATATTGAGAACGGAAAGTGGGAGATCATTCTACAAAATATTAACTATGACTTATAATTACACTCATGTTAATATGAATGTATTTTGATTTTGTAATTTATACAAGGCAATATTTATACTTATATATTAAAACAGATCCTATTAGTTTTGTAATTTCTACAAGGACGGAAAGAAAACACCATACTATTGAGAACGGGGAGTGGAATATCACTCTCCACCATTATCTATCCCTTCACAATCCCAAAATATATAATTATTTTTTATAATTAAATAATATAAATATTAAATCAATTTCACAAAAAATTAGAAAAACATAAATTACATGACAAAAAAAATTCATTAATTATAAATAAGATACAAAAAGTAAAATTAAACTAAAAAAATTAATATTTCAACGAATCTACTTTAACTTTAATTATATATATTAATATAATTTTGAATGTACGGGTTAGTTATACTAGTATGTAGTGTATGTCATTGACACAATTCGGAGAATCAATGAAAAAATGAAAAATGTTTTTTTTTTGACAAAAAAAAAATCAAGAATGTTTATCTTTTTGTTTTATTGTAGTTTTTATTGTTCTCTTAGATTAGTGTAGAATTCTGTAGATTCAAGCTTGGTAGGATTACCATTTTATTTGGCTTCAACCGAAAACCAAATCAATTACAAAACCTATAACTAGCTAGGGATGCAAATAGATCGGAAAAAACTTATTAAACCCACTATTTAAACCAATTTAAACTGAGAAAAAAATCGGTTTTTGTTGTTCGCATGAAAAAATGAACCGAACCAATTAACAATTAATGTGGTTTGATTTAGTTTGGTTTAAGGATTAAGTTTTAGAAACTGAAGAATCGATGATTATATTATTATCTGTTTATTGAATTTAGTCCATATAAACTCACACATTTTTTTTCATTTCGTTAATTTTATTTTTCTTTCCTTTCAATTTGAAAACAAATTTAATGTTCTATATTAAGGATGTGTATTGGTGATTCAAGTGGGAAAATAATTGAAATTTTATTTTAGTTGTACTCGGTTATTTGATGTTGAACTTAATTTCATATATATGGTTTGTATTTTGTTTTTGATGGTGAACTCCAACTATGGATCATATTTTGTATTATTTTTTTATGGTGATAATTGATTACATCAAGTGTTACACGTGATTGAAAAATAATAACAGGGAATACATCGAAAAACAAATAATAGCAGAGTAATGCATTGAAAAAAAAACATTGCAAATTGATTACATGGATATTTTTGGATATTTAGACGAAATGACAAGTCATTGAAAACTGACATACACAAAATGTATGAACCCGATCATAGATATTCTGATCTAATAATTTTGATATTTTCTATTAGTTAAATTATAATTACTTATGAACAAATATTATCTATCTATCTATCTATCATGAAAAGGTAAAAGATAAATATATATATAAAAATAAAGTGAAAGGTTGGTAAAAAATAGGAAAGAAAGAATGATCTCTCATAATCACCGATACTTTGATGTGAGACATTTATGAAACTAATATTATCATGATACTATATCAATGTACCTAAAAAACATTTAATAATGATTTTTTTTTAAAAAGGGTTTCTGGCACCTCCAAAATGCTAAAAAGTATTTAATTGTTGCAAATACAACGTGGAGAAGTTTCACATTATAAAGTGGTCATACAATTTTCTATTTTCATTATAAAAAAATCCAGTTTTTTTTCTTTCTATTATATATCCAAAGTGGAAAAAATATGACCAAATTTCTTAAAATGATTTATGCTATGATTCTTCTCATTTCCTTCTTTCTTGTTCTAACGGACGCCAATAGTAAGTCAAATTTTTTTGGCTTAAATATATTTTTGGTCCTCTAAATATTTTCAAGGTTTCATTTTGGTTCTTTAACTATGTTCCGTATTGGATTTTTAACTATTTTTTCGTTCCATTTGATCTTCTAACTGTCATTATGTTAATCTATTTGATCTTAATTATCGTTAGAAAAATGCCAAAAACGTTAAATTTCGGTATGTGACACTTAGGGACTTGGTGACTTTGGTGTGAGATCCAATAAGAAAACGCCACGTAGCTAGAGACTTTATCTTCTTCCTTCTTCTTCATCGCGTACAGAGCTTCCTTCATCACCGTCTTCATCCACATCACCGGTGATCTTTTCAGTCACGAAAGCTTACGAAACGATTTTTCAAAACCTCTCGTTATTCATGCTGAATCTAAATTTGATGTCCGTTTTCTCAATATAGGCTTCTACCTCTCGTTTTTGACATTTTTTTAACAGTTAGGACCAAGTAAGTTAACGGAATGAAAGTTAGAGGACCAAAACAAAACAAAAAATAGTTAAAGGACCAAAGTGAAACCTTGAAAAATACTTAGAGGATCAAAAGTGTATTTAAGCCTTTTTTTTTTCTTTCTAAATTACTCTTCTTTACCATATAAACAATTTTCATATCCTTTGAGAAATGTTCTTTTAATCTTGTTTTATATATTACATCATTTTGCTTGATTTACTTTGTACATTGATTTTCCAGGTTATGAGTGTATCCCTCCTCAATTCATGATATGGAATTTACGTGGGTGTTTCAAAAGAAATTTTCTGCGGGACATGGGAGAATACCTAAGTTTAAAAGTAATATTTTGAATAATGTTAATTTTTTTTTTAGTAATGTTGTAATGTTTTGATTAATGTTAATTGTAATGCAAATTTTGTATCCCTTTTTCTCCTTTAGAAAAAATAGGAGAGCTAATAACATCACTACATTATTACAATTAGCTATTTTAATAAACAGACATTATATGTTTATATAAAGTAGTATCTATCTACTATTTATCATGCTTGTTAAACTTGAAAATTAACCGTACCGTGGAAACGACTAATAGTTCTCGCCATC
Organism: Trifolium dubium; assembly: GCA_951804385.1. Lineage (NCBI taxonomy): Eukaryota > Viridiplantae > Streptophyta > Magnoliopsida > Fabales > Fabaceae > Trifolium > Trifolium dubium. Next base: position 35,563,269 of record OX638067.1, read on the forward strand.
TTTCAATAGTGATTCTCTTTCCTTCAAGCAATTACATTGAGGGTGGAATTTTGTCTCTGATCAGTTGTGAGTTCATCTACTCCAAAGAGCATTAAGTACAGATATGAGAAATGAGTAAAAATAAAGGAAATGTGCATAGATAAATTGCATAAATAACTTGACTAAATTGAGTATAACTTTAATATTCATAAGTGTTAAGCCCTATTGGGCATAAATCATGGCCTACAATTCCTTTGCCTTATTCTACTATTTGCATGCATAAATCTTCCCCTCCATAGATGATCGTGATGCATTGACTCTAAGAATAATTTTGAGAAGAGTTACTCTACATAATATTTAATTATTTATAATGTATTTTGCCAATTCAACCATCGATTATTATTATTATTATTACATATTAATGATCAAGTGCACATATTTTTATAAAAATCCAAAATTTGAATTTATGTTATCTAAACATTGATATTCACTTGTGATTTTAAAAAACTTATAACACATTCATTTAAAATTATTTGATAATGTATCAAATAATTTTAAAATTTTAAAAAACTTTTAGGGATAATCTATTCAATAAAAACTTTAAATTGTACAGTTAGATTAATGAAATTCATCGTGAATAGTGAGAGATTAAGTGGCGTGACTCATCTCATAATTACTCCTGGAGTCAACACAAATCTCTTCTTATATACTATACTAGTATAAGTTACCCATGCAAAGCACGGTTTAATTTTTACTTCTAAAAATATATATTGTTTTTTTTAATATGATATAATTTTCTTTTAAAATTATTTTAATAATAATGAAATTTAAATGTATATCTTTAAAAATAAATTTGAGGGTAAATTTTTAAACTTTTTTTTGAAGGTGTATATAATTTTTTGAAAAACAAATTGGTGCTCAACTTACATTGTTTGATACCATACCCCATTGAAAAAATTTAGCGACCTGACTATCTACCATTTCTCTCACATATAATTGACATTTTATTTCTTTTTATTGATTTTAATAATAATAATAATATAAAAATTATCATATTTTGATTAGTTAGAATTTTTTGTGCAATAATTCATATGAATATAATTTAATTAGTTGGTAAGAGACGTCGCAATTTGAAGGATTCAGAATTTGAAATCAGGATACTCTGCTCATTCATTTTAAGAGGTGAATATTTTGCCACTAAACTACATACTTGGCAGGAGAGAAAAAAATTGTTCACAATATTTAATTTTTATATTTAAATTTTTTTAACCTGTCCCTTTATTTTAATATTTTAACCATATAAAAATGAATATTATGTTAACTTAAATTTATATATATGTTTGCATCGATAATTCAACTGATAAAAAATTTCCACAAAGATATTTTTAAATAATGGAGAAGAAGAAAAACTTTATTAATTGATTAAAGTGATTTTAACTTCTTAATTTCACAATTGCTCGATTTTAGTCACCTAAATTTCAATTGTTCTATTTTAGAACTCAAGTTTACCCTGTTTTGCATTTCCAAGCTCCGATTTCTTTTTTTTTATATATAAAAATTACTTATATGGTATTTTAAATAAAATATACTTTTAAATGTGTTTGTACCCGGTATATTTTCTTATAATTTTTTAAATGTGTGTGTATCCTGTATGTTTTTAAATGGTATATTGAATGTGTGTCTATCCTGTGTATTTTGTTATAAATTTTAAAAAAAAAAATTTAAGATAAATTTTTTTAAAAATAAATAATTATAATGAATGGTATCCCATGTGATTTTCTACATAGATTTTGCATCCAAAATTCAATTACTTGATTTTAACTTCTTAAGGTTCACAATTGCTCAATTTTAATAACCTAAATTTCAATTGCTCGATTTTGGCAAAGTTCTGTTATAATAAAGTGAATCTTGAGGATTTACGTCAAAAAAAAAAGTGAATCTTGAGGATGACATAAAATAGTTTAAAACACTTTATACTAAAAATAAATTGTGTCATAAAAATCGAATATTTGAAGATTGTTATAAGTTAGAAAGGATTGAAATCAGATAGTAAATACTTAAACTAGATTTAATCATCAATCGCTTACCCATTAGCATAGAAAGATCATATGGATTTCTTAAGCTCCAACAATTGACGAGGTCGTTCTATTTCAGTCATCATGATCTCGTCTACTATTAACAAGACATTGAGGGTGAGGAATTCCCCAATTTAACAATAATAATGATCAAATAAATAACTCAATTATATATATGTTAGATAAGATAAATAAATATATAATATATCTTATATATGTAAATAATAAAATTACCATTACAAGAGAATTATATTTAATTTGTTATAAATTTAAATTAATATCTCTATTTTGCAATATTTAACAATTATTTTACTTTTAAAAATTGTAATTCTAGTAGAGTTTTGTAGATTATATAAACTACAAAATTACCCATGTGAGAACTAAAATCGTGAATATATATATTTAAAAAATAATTATTTTATTTTCAGTTTAATATCAAATTATTTTATTATTTTTATATTTTATTTATTTTATTTTAAAATATATTTTATAAAATAAATCAATAAATTATTTTCTTATTCTATATATCCTGCTGCTAACCTAATGCAAATTTAAGATAAACTTTTTAATTAAAGAGACTGGGATAGGATAAGTTTTAGGATAAACTTATCGTATCCTGGTATCTCATCAAACACTCAATTGAAACAGATATAATATAGTTATTCTTTTTTTGACAAATAATATAGTTATTCTAGCATGCCACAATTGGCAATTCATTGCTTTTATAAATAAATAAATAAATAAAAGATGAATGTGTAGATATCTCCTTTTAAAATATATGATATTTTTATAAATCATGAAAATTAAAAAAGTTGATTGTTGTTAGTGAAAAACAAAACAAAAAAGTTGATAGTTAATTATACGAGGTTTTATTTCTGTCAAAAAACAATTATATAAGGTTTTATAAAATAAATTAAATAAAAAACTGAAGAGAAATATTCATATATTTTAAAACAGAAATATATATTTAGGCCTCTAAACCTAAGAGCATTTAGATAAGATGTTAAGAGATCTCTTCCAACTTAACCAGAGGTCATGAGATCAAAAACAACTTTAGAAATACATCAGTATTAAATTCTCTTGAAGGAAAGCTTTAACCACCATTTGTGATCTTACCCAGCTCGAAGGATTAATCTATGCAGTTGCATACAAATTTGGCATGCAGTCATTTGGCTGTTATGCAAGAAATGAAAGAATATTTCGTGACAAAATTTCAGTGGCGGAAGACGTTTTTGAAATAAATTAAACAAATATGTTTCATGGAAGTGGTTGCTGACAAGAAAGGGAAAGTCATGGTGCTTGTTTTATGAATGGTATGTCAACTCATTAAATTGTATTCTTAATAGTTGTTCTAGCTAAATGGGTGGGTATAGTGCAGTAGTTTGTTTATACTTCTTTGGTATATCGACTTTTGGTTTGGTTTGAGTACTTTCTGTATTCATCTTTTAGGAGTGTTGACTGTTGAGTACTTCTTATACTTTTTTCCAATTATATATATTGTTTGCTGTAAAAAAAACCGGGTTCAAACCAAAAAAAAATTTAGCCCCTAATTCTTCTACAAAGTTATTTTGCTTTAATAAAAAAAATTAAGTCATGTTACGAATTATCCTAAAAAGATTTGTTAATGAATTAAAAAATTATGTTATAAGAATAAACACTAATTTTTTTTTCCAACATAGTAATATATTATATATTATCATATTTTTTGCCTTATAAGGAACCTAAAGGTATTTGTTATCATTTTCTAAGCTTTTAGATAAGCTGCACGCCTGCAACGTATACACACGATATTCAAAGTTGAGACATATGTATAATGTACTTACTAGGAAGGTTCGTGTAATTAATTAAACATAATTTTTTTTTTTTTTTGACAAAAAACCATAATGTTATTATAAAACGAACTTCACATGGTGCCCAAATTCACAAGAAGTAAGAGATAAATTTCCCTTAAAATTAAGCTAGCTAGTAGCCAATAGATTCATGGCATCATCAACCTCTTCCTCTACTCCTCAACAAAAGCATGAAGTGTTCCTTAGCTTTAGAGGCGAGGACACCCGCTACACCTTCACTAGCCATCTTCACGCCACTCTAACCAGGCTCGAGGTCGGAACATATATAGACTACAATCTTCAAAGAGGAGATGAGATATCATCCGCACTTCTCAGAGCCATTGAGGAGGCACAACTTTCCGTAGTTGTTTTTTCTAAAAACTACGGAAACTCTACGTGGTGTTTAGACGAGCTTGTGAAAATACTCGAATGTAGTAAGATGAAGGGGCAAATAGTTTTGCCTATTTTTTATGATATTGAAGCCTCCCATGTTCGCAACCAAACGGGAAGTTATGCAGAGGCATTCGTTAAACATGAGGAACGATTTCAGGGGAATTTGGGGAAGGTGCAAAAGTGGAGGGAGGCTTTGAGAGAAGCAGCTAATGTCTCTGGATGGGATTGCTCTGCAAATAGGTAATCAATCTCTTGGTACATTAGAAGCTTTCTTTTTTGTTTTTTTAAATGATATGAACTTAAAATATACCTTTGGATAAACATTCAATTGCAAATCTAAGATTTAAATTCATAAAATTTGTCCAATTTTTTTTATTGAGTTTAACCACTGACCTTATAAAAAATTAAATTATTTATTTTCATAAAGTTGTATATATTTTTTTAGAATGTCTAACAATTAAAATTGATTTAGAACTCTAAAATTTAAATACATGGTAAGAAAACAAAAAAATACATATAGGTAAGCCTTAAAAAGAATGTGTTCTATGGTACGTTTTTTCTCTTGCTTGATTCCTATATTCTAAAGGCTCATTGACCAAAATGTCAAATGACAATGTTGTTAGAAATTTTTTAATTGAAAAAGGGAGAAAAATAAAATATGGTCTAATAGACCATATGTTTTTAACGATTATTTCGATTTTCACAAGTTAATTAAGTATCAACTGGGTAGTAATAGTTTAAGATTATAATTGATATTAAATTGTTGTAAAATAGTCATCGGTACAAATAAGAACATAACTCCATAAAACATTAATATAATACGGGTCAGCCGTATAACACTCATTATAAGAGTGTGTTTCATCCAAATATCTTTTAAATATCTTTTATTGGAACGTTCGGCGATTTGGTAATCTTAAATCACGTGTTATATATTTTGAAGAACTTTTGTTCCACACATCAGTTTGATACAATATGTCGCTTTATTTAACTGTGTTACTTTTTTTCTTGGGGTTTGGTTTAGCCCCCCACCACACACACTTTTGTATATATTTTTTATTTATTAATATATATTATTATGAGCTATAGGTAGAAGACGAATGTGTCTAAAGGTATTAATTTGGTTACTATGTCTATTCATTGCTTGATGTCTAAACACTCTTAATTTATCTTAAAAAAATAACAAATATAAACATAATTGTCATAATCTACTATCAAATTAACCCATAGACTAAGTTGATTTCAAATAATTATATTTTTTTTTTGCCATATTGATAGAACTAATGGATTTGAAAGTTTTTTTTTTAACGGCGGGATTTGAAAATTAACTGTTAGATTTTTCTTGCAATGTTCAGTACATTAACTTTTACCATGATCATTATGACATACCTACAGGATTGAATCTGAACTGCTTGAGAAAATAGCAAAGGATGTAATGGAAAAATTGAATCGAGTATATGTTGGTGACCTAGATCATCAGATTAGTAAGTTAGAGCAACTTGCAAAGCTCCAACATGACTTCTTCCAAAGCATTCCTGACACTGCAAATTTGTACAAGTATCAAGCCACTGTGCGACGTATCACCGAACTTAATATGGAGAGAAGTCTTCGCTTGCTTCGATTGTCACCTGATTTGATTTCACATTTAGAAGAATCAAATGATAACAATAGATTTCCGTTTTAAATTAATGTACTGGATTTATGAGAAATCAATTGTTTTAAAATTTGTACTATTTATATGAAGTTTGATTTCAATGAGCATTATAATAAAAATTCTTAATAAAGTGAGTATTTTGTAAAATTAGAAAATCAAAGTTGATATTTTAACGCATAGATTTTTGGTTTGATTTTGTTATAGAATTTTTTTTTTTGAATAAAATATATTAAGATAATTACACTTGAACAAAAGGTAGACGGGCAACAAGCTGCACCTCTAAATCTTTTTGTATAGCAAAGTTTAACCTTTTAAAAACTACATCCTTAGATCTAGGTGACACAACGTTGCAATGCATGACCCTTTGACCTTGTTTCAAAAGGTTTACAACCTCTGATGTTAAGAAATCAAAGGTGCCGAATGCAAATAGTATAAAAATATGTTAATTGTCAGAGCATGTTTTCTCATGTTTGACTATTTTGCTTGACGCAACTTTGAGAGCTGTTCGTCCCACTGTAAAATCTCCAACCCAAGTCCCACAAGTGGAGAAATTCCAGTTCCACACAAACATGTTTTCCTACTATCCATCTATACACCATAATATATCTACAGGCTAAAGTGTTTGATTTTGTCCAAATTTTATGAATTGTAAATGACCGAAAGTAAATTACATTAAAATAAATATAGAGTTTCATGTATCAATCGAGAATATAAAAGTCACATGAGAAGTAGTGTATCCTTATAAATAATAAATTTTGAATATAACAATAACAAAAAAGTTTGTACCAAAAAAAAAACAATAACAAAAAAGTATATGTGAACAAAAAATAGATTGATCAAAGTGATAAAGAATTTGAACTTCATAAAAAATTGGTCCAAGGTTTGATCATATATTGATTTTTGTGGGAAGAAAATTTAGTTGAGAAGAAAGAAATTATTTTGTGTGTCCAACAAATTTAACAAAGAATAATCAAAATTATATAGTTTTTTTGAGAGCTGTTCGTTCTACTGTAAAATCTCCAACCCCAAGTCCCACAAGTGGGGAAATTTCAGTTAAGTCCACACAAACATGTTTTCCTACTATCCATCTATACACCATAATATATCTACAAGTTAAAGTGTTTGATTTTGTCCAAATTTTATGAATTGTAAATGACCAAAAGTAAATTACATTAAAATAAATATAGAGTTTCATGTATCAATCGAGAATATAAAAGTCACATGAGAAGTAGTGTATCCTTATAAATAATAAATTTTGAATATAACAATAACAAAAAAGTATACGTGAACAAAAAATAGATTGATCAAAGTGATAAAGAATTTGAACTTCATAAAAAATTGGTCCAAGGTTTGATCATATATTGATTCTTGTGGGAAGAAAATTTAGTAGAGAGGAAAGAAATTATTTTGTGTGTCCAACAAATTTAACAAAGAATAATCAAAATTATATAGTTTTTTTTTTGTTTTTTGAACAGCGCAAAATTTATTTATAAACAAAATGGAAAAAAGTACAAGAGGTAGGTACTCCTCCCATACACATAGGAAAAGTACAAGAGGTAGGTACTCCTCCCATACACATAGGAAAAGTACACAGGTAGTATTATATCCACACATAACAACAAGAAAAACCCCAACCAAGAGACTATCTAAAAATACAATCTAATGGCGCTACACACCATTCGTAAAATAAACAAGGCGAGTTTTTCTTCTATGATAACAACCACTTCCAAGATGTGTACTTGATCAATTCCATGATATCGTCCACCTATCAAAACTATATAGTGATAAAAGAACCCAAAAAATATGGCTAAGTCTATCATGCACAACCATGTTTTGTGCATGGTGCACAAGTAGTCTATAATATTACATCGAATATGAATTTTACAAAATCGATCGTTGAATTAAAATTTTATATCATATAGGTTATCCATATAAAATTTTAGAAAAATTGAAAATTGTTTGATATATTATAGGGACACATCAAGATTAACAGTACTTAATAAATATTCATAAATCGTTAATCTTGATGTGTCTCAATAACATATCAAACGATTTTCAATTTTTCCAAATTTTTTTATATGGATGATCTATGTAATATTAATTTTCATTCCAACAATAAATTTTATAAAATTCGTATTCATTATAATATTATGGACTACTTGTGCACCATACACAACTTGACATGATTGTGCATTGTAGACTTACTCCTAAATAAAATGGCATGTGATTTCTTTTTGTGGTGAAATAAAAGAAATTTGGCGCAGAGAAAAAATATGTGATTGACGTTTCATTATTGAGGTTCAAACATCAATTCTTCCAATTTATATGTATGAGTTTTTATGATTGATCATTATATCTATTTTACCATAAGTGTGTTTATCGACTTCTTATATATACCTCATTAAAATATCAATAAAATATGGCAAAAGTTAACATGGTGCCCTAAATAAAGAGTTTAATATAGAAATATTTCTTTTAAAAGATGTACATTTAACTTTTGACAAGATAAATAGTTATATTTTTCAATACATAAATTTTATTTTTAGATTTCTTAACATGTGCACACATAGATTAGCAGCAATACTCATAAAATATTACTACGTCTTTTTTATATTATTATATTACTAGCGGGCCAGACGGCCACGTTCCGTGCCCGTCTGTGTGATCTGCATTTTCTATTATCCACTTGCTCCACCATCTACCGTTTTCTATGTGAACTCAATATATTAAAATTACAATGATAATTCTAGGTGGGAAAATTGAAAATCATACACCAAATATACAGAGAACTTACTTTCAAAGTAGAAATCAGCCAATAGAGTGAGACTTTTGGTATTAACCGTTCCTTGTATGTGATTAGCATCGGAACTTCTTCTTTAGTTGTTCCGAAAAACAAAGAAACCTAAATGAATATGTGATCCTTTAAAATATTCTTCAAGTGTCGCTCGAGTCACACATGTGGTTTGAAAGCCAGTTATGAGGACTTCTCTTATTTGAAATTTGTTATAACAAAAACATGAACAACAAATAGAATAAATATTAAATATCAACATAGACCAAGAGATAAAATATATATGAAATTAATATGTTTTTCCTTACATCTTAATTGTAGTATAGATTAGTCATCACCATCAACAATCAGTCTTTTCCCTTCACTCTTTCTATGATAACTCTCTGTCATAAAAAAAAAGAGTGAAAATGAAGAACAATAAAAAAACAAAACGAAAGAAATGATAAAAACAAATGAATTAAAAGAAAAGTGAAAAAGATACTAAAATAGTCAAAGAAAATTGAAATGAAAGTACAAATGTGCAAAATAGTTGGTTTTGAATATTCCACTTTCACCAACAAACTATTTCCAATTAATTTTGTAATTCATAATCACCCCTCTTCTAAAATATTCTCTTTTGCAATTTTTGAAATATATAATTTGTGATTCCAAACCTATTTTAACATTAGCATTTCATTCAGAATATAAAGAAAAAAAAAGGTTACATCAACAACATCATCATTACTGATCAATATTATTTCATTGCCCCCATTTAATTTTAGGCACAAATTAAAGAATATGCCACCAAAACTCTTAAGTACTTACAACACTTCTAACAAAGACAATTATAACTTCTTTGTTTATTGTTTATTTGTTAATATTAAGTAACTTCATGTTTTGAAAAGAATCATATAAAGAGAAATAGAAACCATTAATAATTTAATATACAGAGAAATAAGAATAAACAATACCGTAATTGTTAGTGTGACTCCTACATTCCACGCTTCTTCCTAAATCAAATATTGAAGAAAGATGAAGGCAAACCTATAACACAAATGAAGAAAAAGAAAGAAATGAGTAGAACATAATATCAAGAATATAGGTGAAGAAAAATTTGACAAAACATATATAGGACAAATTGATTCCTAACAATATGACATTGACACCGTTACCAAAATTAAACATTGAAACTTAAATGTGAAAGGTTGTTTTTTTAGTTTCTTATATGGGAAAAAAATCTAACAAAAGAGAACAATTTGCATGAAATAGAATTAGGAGAACATAGAATCTCCAAAACAATAGTACTTGTTCTTTATTTTGTGCAATTGAACATAGACATAGTACATGTCTCATCTCTACCACAAAGACAAAACATAGATATATGAAAGAGAAAATAGAGAGTAGGAAAAAAAGAAATCAACATAGCCATGTGAATATAGAATGAAGAATTAATGCAAGAAGGAAGATGAATAGAATTGTGGAAAATGTTTGTCCGTTAGTACAAACTTTGTTCCTTACTTTTTGATATTAAGGAGCAATACTTTTTTCAAATATGGTAACCGATTTTTACTTTGTATATTGTTGGAATAAAAGCAAAAAATTAAGGGTATAATGGGTAAAAAAAATCCAGCCCAAAAAGTTGTATCCTCTTTATATATTGTTATAGATGTCACATACAATTGTTTTTTTAAATTTTTTTAACGCAAAATTATTATTATTACTAGCGGGCCAGACGGCCACGTTCCGTGCCCGTTTGTGTGATCTGCATTTTCTATTATCCACTTGCTCCACCATCTACCGTTTTCTATGTGAACTCAATATATTAAAATTACAATGATAATTCTAGGTGGGAAAATTGAAAATCATACACCAAATATACAGAGAACTTACTTTCAAAGTAGAAATCAGCCAATAGAGTGAGACTTTTGGTATTAACCGTTCCTTGTATGTGATTAGCATCGGAACTTCTTCTTTAGTTGTTCCGAAAAACAAAGAAACCTAAATGAATATGTGATCCTTTAAAATATTCTTCAAGTGTCGCTCGAGTCACACATGTGGTTTGAAAGCCAGTTATGAGGACTTCTCTTATTTGAAATTTGTTATAACAAAAACATGAACAACAAATAGAATAAATATTAAATATCAACATAGACCAAGAGATAAAATATATATGAAATTAATATGTTTTTCCTTACATCTTAATTGTAGTATAGATTAGTCATCACCATCAACAATCAGTCTTTTCCCTTCACTCTTTCTATGATAACTCTCTGTCATAAAAAAAAAGAGTGAAAATGAAGAACAATAAAAAAACAAAACGAAAGAAATGATAAAAACAAATGAATTAAAAGAAAAGTGAAAAAGATACTAAAATAGTCAAAGAAAATTGAAATGAAAGTACAAATGTGCAAAATAGTTGGTTTTGAATATTCCACTTTCACCAACAAACTATTTCCAATTAATTTTGTAATTCATAATCACCCCTCTTCTAAAATATTCTCTTTTGCAATTTTTGAAATATATAATTTGTGATTCCAAACCTATTTTAACATTAGCATTTCATTCAGAATATAAAGAAAAAAAAAGGTTACATCAACAACATCATCATTACTGATCAATATTATTTCATTGCCCCCATTTAATTTTAGGCACAAATTAAAGAATATGCCACCAAAACTCTTAAGTACTTACAACACTTCTAACAAAGACAATTATAACTTCTTTGTTTATTGTTTATTTGTTAATATTAAGTAACTTCATGTTTTGAAAAGAATCATATAAAGAGAAATAGAAACCATTAATAATTTAATATACAGAGAAATAAGAATAAACAATACCGTAATTGTTAGTGTGACTCCTACATTCCACGCTTCTTCCTAAATCAAATATTGAAGAAAGATGAAGGCAAACCTATAACACAAATGAAGAAAAAGAAAGAAATGAGTAGAACATAATATCAAGAATATAGGTGAAGAAAAATTTGACAAAACATATATAGGACAAATTGATTCCTAACAATATGACATTGACACCGTTACCAAAATTAAACATTGAAACTTAAATGTGAAAGGTTGTTTTTTTAGTTTCTTATATGGGAAAAAAATCTAACAAAAGAGAACAATTTGCATGAAATAGAATTAGGAGAACATAGAATCTCCAAAACAATAGTACTTGTTCTTTATTTTGTGCAATTGAACATAGACATAGTACATGTCTCATCTCTACCACAAAGACAAAACATAGATATATGAAAGAGAAAATAGAGAGTAGGAAAAAAAGAAATCAACATAGCCATGTGAATATAGAATGAAGAATTAATGCAAGAAGGAAGATGAATAGAATTGTGGAAAATGTTTGTCCGTTAGTACAAACTTTGTTCCTTACTTTTTGATATTAAGGAGCAATACTTTTTTCAAATATGGTAACCGATTTTTACTTTGTATATTGTTGGAATAAAAGCAAAAAATTAAGGGTATAATGGGTAAAAAAAATCCAGCCCAAAAAGTTGTATCCTCTTTATATATTGTTATAGATGTCACATACAATTGTTTTTTTAAATTTTTTTAACGCAAAATTATTATTATTACTAGCGGGCCAGACGGCCACGTTCCGTGCCCGTTTGTGTGATCTGCATTTTCTATTATCCACTTGCTCCACCATCTACCGTTTTCTATGTGAACTCAATATATTAAAATTACAATGATAATTCTAGGTGGGAAAATTGAAAATCATACACCAAATATACAGAGAACTTACTTTCAAAGTAGAAATCAGCCAATAGAGTGAGACTTTTGGTATTAACCGTTCCTTGTATGTGATTAGCATCGGAACTTCTTCTTTAGTTGTTCCGAAAAACAAAGAAACCTAAATGAATATGTGATCCTTTAAAATATTCTTCAAGTGTCGCTCGAGTCACACATGTGGTTTGAAAGCCAGTTATGAGGACTTCTCTTATTTGAAATTTGTTATAACAAAAACATGAACAACAAATAGAATAAATATTAAATATCAACATAGACCAAGAGATAAAATATATATGAAATTAATATGTTTTTCCTTACATCTTAATTGTAGTATAGATTAGTCATCACCATCAACAATCAGTCTTTTCCCTTCACTCTTTCTATGATAACTCTCTATCATAAAAAAAAAGAGTGAAAATGAAGAACAATAAAAAAACAAAACGAAAGAAATGATAAAAACAAATGAATTAAAAGAAAAGTGAAAAAGATACTAAAATAGTCAAAGAAAATTGAAATGAAAGTACAAATGTGCAAAATAGTTGGTTTTGAATATTCCACTTTCACCAACAAACTATTTCCAATTAATTTTGTAATTCATAATCACCCCTCTTCTAAAATATTCTCTTTTGCAATTTTTGAAATATATAATTTGTGATTCCAAACCTATTTTAACATTAGCATTTCATTCAGAATATAAAGAAAAAAAAAGGTTACATCAACAACATCATCATTACTGATCAATATTATTTCATTGCCCCCATTTAATTTTAGGCACAAATTAAAGAATATGCCACCAAAACTCTTAAGTACTTACAACACTTCTAACAAAGACAATTATAACTTCTTTGTTTATTGTTTATTTGTTAATATTAAGTAACTTCATGTTTTGAAAAGAATCATATAAAGAGAAATAGAAACCATTAATAATTTAATATACAGAGAAATAAGAATAAACAATACCCTAATTGTTAGTGTGACTCCTACATTCCACGCTTCTTCCTAAATCAAATATTGAAGAAAGATGAAGGCAAACCTATAACACAAATGAAGAAAAAGAAAGAAATGAGTAGAACATAATATCAAGAATATAGGTGAAGAAAAATTTGACAAAACATATATAGGACAAATTGATTCCTAACAATATGACATTGACACCGTTACCAAAATTAAACATTGAAACTTAAATGTGAAAGGTTGTTTTTTTAGTTTCTTATATGGGAAAAAAATCTAACAAAAGAGAACAATTTGCATGAAATAGAATTAGGAGAACATAGAATCTCCAAAACAATAGTACTTGTTCTTTATTTTGTGCAATTGAACATAGACATAGTACATGTCTCATCTCTACCACAAAGACAAAACATAGATATATGAAAGAGAAAATAGAGAGTAGGAAAAAAAGAAATCAACATAGCCATGTGAATATAGAATGAAGAATTAATGCAAGAAGGAAGATGAATAGAATTGTGGAAAATGTTTGTCCGTTAGTACAAACTTTGTTCCTTACTTTTTGATATTAAGGAGCAATACTTTTTTCAAATATGGTAACCGATTTTTACTTTGTATATTGTTGGAATAAAAGCAAAAAATTAAGGGTATAATGGGTAAAAAAAATCCAGCCCAAAAAGTTGTATCCTCTTTATATATTGTTATAGATGTCACATACAATTGTTTTTTTAAATTTTTTTAACGCAAAATTATTATTATTACTAGCGGGCCAGACGGCCACGTTCCGTGCCCGTTTGTGTGATCTGCATTTTCTATTATCCACTTGCTCCACCATCTACCGTTTTCTATGTGAACTCAATATATTAAAATTACAATGATAATTCTAGGTGGGAAAATTGAAAATCATACACCAAATATACAGAGAACTTACTTTCAAAGTAGAAATCAGCCAATAGAGTGAGACTTTTGGTATTAACCGTTCCTTGTATGTGATTAGCATCGGAACTTCTTCTTTAGTTGTTCCGAAAAACAAAGAAACCTAAATGAATATGTGATCCTTTAAAATATTCTTCAAGTGTCGCTCGAGTCACACATGTGGTTTGAAAGCCAGTTATGAGGACTTCTCTTATTTGAAATTTGTTATAACAAAAACATGAACAACAAATAGAATAAATATTAAATATCAACATAGACCAAGAGATAAAATATATATGAAATTAATATGTTTTTCCTTACATCTTAATTGTAGTATAGATTAGTCATCACTATCAACAATCAGTCTTTTCCCTTCACTCTTTCTATGATAACTCTCTATCATAAAAAAAAAGAGTGAAAATGAAGAACAATAAAAAAACAAAACGAAAGAAATGATAAAAACAAATGAATTAAAAGAAAAGTGAAAAAGATACTAAAATAGTCAAAGAAAATTGAAATGAAAGTACAAATGTGCAAAATAGTTGGTTTTGAATATTCCACTTTCACCAACAAACTATTTCCAATTAATTTTGTAATTCATAATCACCCCTCTTCTAAAATATTCTCTTTTGCAATTTTTGAAATATATAATTTGTGATTCCAAACCTATTTTAACATTAGCATTTCATTCAAAATAGAAAGAAAAAAAAAGGTTACATCAACAACACCATCATTACCGATCAATATTATTTCATTGCCCCCATTTAATTTTAGGCACAAATTAAAGAATATGCCACCAAAACTCTTAAGTACTTACAACACTTCTAACAAAGACAATTATAACTTCTTTTGAAATTCCTGGCAACATAACAGAACAGATAACATAAAAACAATAAAGGACATAAACATAAATAACACAAGTGTTTGTTAACCCAGTTCGGCGCAACTGCCCTAGTCTGGGGGATACCAATCCAGGAAGGAAATCCACTAAGTAAAACGAATTCAAAGTCAAACTCCTCGTTTGCACTTCTCACTTCCTAACTACCCGTTTAGACTTCGACCTAGGAACTCCTAGATATGAGAACATCTGCTCACTTCCTCTCAGTTTGAAGACTTCCACGCAAACAACCTCTGGTTCACTGATCTTCGCACTGGCATTAAGTTCAATACATAAACACTTAAACGAGAACACTCTCAAACATAGAAACAAACTTCGTACCTAAAGGCTTAAGAGCAATCTCACAATTAACAATACAAACACCCTACGTCCTTAACATGTATCAACGTGACACAGAAAAGGCTCACAAGTTCACTACTTAACATATAAAACAACGCACACTTTAATGAACTCCAAAACAACCAACTCCGTACTTCATAGTTTAAGAGTGGTACACAAGAACAACCAACTCCGTACTTCACAGTTTAAGAGTGGTACACAAACAACTCCATACTTAAAAGCTTAGGAGTGCACACGTTAAAGCACAAGGCTTTAACCACGAAACCCTAAAACCCTAAAGACTACATCTTGTAAATATTGGCTTCGCTACTGACTTTATGTTTTACACATGTATATATAGAGTCTTCAGCGTAGCTTGACTTGTTCCTTAAGAAAAGGCGTCTTCAAAAATATATCCAATAAAAATAAACCGAATCCTAAAATATTGGAATTATATTTTAGAATTAAATCTTCTGATAAAGGATAACTTGTGACATAAGGCGCGTTCTGTTATGCCAGCTATGCATGATAAAATATATTTTTAAAACAAATCTTTCCAAGATATATTTCAAAAATAAAAACGCGCACGCGCCTAAGCTTCAGGGCTCAACATACTCAGATGCTTCAGCATGTCCTAGAGCATCTGGTCCAACATCTGGCTAGTTAGTGTTTTAGCAAAAATGATGCCAATACAAAAACACCAACAATCTCCCACTTTGGCAAATTTTTGGCTAAAACAATCTTGGGCCATATGTGAAAGCCAGAGAGATATACATAGCACACTCCTTCTAATCAATCAAAACATTGCAACTTTGAAGGAGAACAAGCAACATCTTCACATAGTAGATTTCCAATAATATTGCATAAAGATAAGCTTGAACACACAAACATCAGAGGCATACATCAGCGGATGACAGAAAATAGCCTCACACAGAAAAACATCCGAGAAGATATACTTCATCACAGACAGTGCTTCACACAAAACTGAATGCTTCAACATCTGATATAACATTATCATGCAAGCATAAGCGTAACACTTTCCTTCAACATCAGCACTCCCCTGAGAACAATACCTCATGCATATCATAAAGGAACAACTCTCCCCCTAAATGCATGGCAGAGCAACATAAACTACTCCATATCACCATATAGAAAGATGTGTCAACATCATGTAGGACCTCAAGCATATCAGCCCATATCAACTAACTCTTCCCCCTTTTTAGCCACAAATATTGCCAAACTTCATATGAGAATTTGATATATACCAGGGTAGCATAAACATCCAAAGAACACAAGAAAAGGAAACACAAAGGAAACATGCGTAGAAATCTGCTCTGCAATTTCACATTGCACCATAGAACACTTGTGACAATATCATGCATCTCCACATATTAGCATACTCAGATAACCACAACTGCATAATCCAACACAATACATTCCTGCTCCATGTAACATGCTGCAGCATCAGCAAGCACATCATGCGACTAACATCATAACAAGTAACAACTAACAAGTTCATGAAGTAATTACTACTACTCCCTCTTTTTAGATAAAAAAAATAGCATGTCATACCAGAACATCTCAGAGGTAAAAGGCTAGCATTTTCACATAGCTAAGAACCAGAAGATATCATAGCATTGAGAAGAGTATGGATAATGCATAAAGTGCAGAGTTATGATTCTACATAGTCAGTGATAGGCACCTCTATCATAGAGTGTGAACCTCCTTTCATTCTTAGAACCTTGCGTACTACAGTAGTAGACGAATTTTTTGTTGTTGAGAAAATAATAATGATTAGAAGATGGAGAATAATGATGTAGATATGAAATTCAGTTTCTCCTAAAACAGTGTGCATCGTAAAGCATCATGTACAAGTTACCCATATTGCTATGATTGTGACCCTTCTTTCATTTCATCATACTTGCTTCAGAGTGAAATATTGTAGAGATCCTCTTTCAATATAAAATTCTTCCTCTTATCAGAATATTCATTTTCAACCAATCTTCTCATACAGCAATAACATGCAACGTGAAAATGAAATACCTTACAAAGAACACCATGTCATCTTAGATACTCCATAATGTAACTGTCTCATGGTTAGCAACAACATAAGTTTCTTCAAGTTCCAAAGCTTTGCAGGTTTCTTTCAACCCAGCTATCATATCCTTTCTTGACACATGTCCAGCTGCAACTTTCTTAGATGTTCCAACAATGTCTGAAGCATGATTCTCGCTGTATAGCTTGTGGTGCAGAATAAGTGGAGAATCACTCTTCCTAGCATGATCATCAATCAAACATTACCATGTTAGCATGTTAGCATAAAGTCCCTCAATATGTCAGATCAGCAGATAAGCATGAGGACTTACTACTTCTCATATATACTTGCACTTCATAGACCAAAACTTTAGGCAAAACGTTGTCATGGGTAGTATTTCAAACTTCATTCAATTTGAACAATGTGATAACAATAGAAGTTTTTCAGAACATAGTCATTCATTACCAGCACCATTCATTACCAGCACCATTCTTCAATTATCAGAGTTATATTGGTGCGCCAAAAATTAGTCGTTCATCATGCAATCATTCACATACTATTGTAGAGTTAACAACAATTTAAATGACAAGACTAATGAGGATTCTGGAAGGATCATACATATCAATATTATCCAGGAGAAATTTCAACCCCAGAATCTTAGACAAAAGTCAATTTTGACCAACATGCATAATAGAATAATCTTCAAATCAACATCAATACACAAAATAGAAACTTCAAGACAAATCAAGCTTAAGGACTAGGAAAAATAAATTCCTCCCCCTTAACTCATGCAATCAGCAAAATGTAGTAGAAACTAATTCTACTTAGTCATCATAACACAACATGCATCATCACAAAAGATGCATATACTCCCCCTCAAAATAAGCACAATCACGCCACTCATAGATAGATAGGTAAGAGACATATACTACACATAATATTCTCCTTCAGATAATCAACAGATAGATAGGAGTTAAACAGATAAGGGATAAAGCAAAGCATACTTCACTTCCCCTGTCTTCATAGAAAATAGCTATAGCAGAAAGCATAGCAATCACAGAAATCATAGCAAGCATACATGCAATAAACTTCAAAGGAATAATCTTCAACCTTCAAGAAACCAGACTACTAACTACTGATATGGTATCAGAATAATAAACTTCAAACTTCAACTTCAGTAGCACACTTAATAATACTCCCCTTCACTTCATGAACATATAAGCAGGAGACATGGTTAGAGGAACATAACCACATGGTGCATATTACAAACAAGTGCACAAGCAGGTGCATAGAAAATCCAGGGCTTAACCCATAAAAGCAACATAACATCAGATGCAAGTTGTCAGAATTAACACATAAGATGAAAATTCGGCAGTATCCTTAGAGTCTTCCACCACCAAATCATCACCCTTGTGAGCAATCAACTCTTCAGTTTCTAGTGTTTGAATAACACGATCCACCAAGAATTTCTTGTCATCCAGAACTTTACTCATAATCTTAAGATCATAAATCATCTGTTGTCTGCTTATCATGGCAGATGTGCCTTTGGCAGATGCTAGAGCAATGTCTGCAGCATGTGACTTGTCCAGAAACCTTGGATCTAAAGTATTGTATGACCCTCGTTGACTAGACTCATCAGATTGATACATATCTCAGAATATTGATGCAAAATGATATCACAAATCAAGGTAGAAAGAAAAACAATAGGAATCTTTGTAGCATTAGATTTCCTATGAGCTATAGTCTGATAAAAGATATATTCACCAAAATTAAATGTAGACTTTGTACCTACATCATAGATGAACTTACTCAACCCCCTTGAGACATCAGTAGAATGGGTAGTTGGGACCCAATTAGCAGCTGCAATCTTGTTCAGTATAACATACTTGGTAGAGAGCTTAGCAGCAGACAAGTTACTCTTCATAGGCCACTCCTTAACCAGATCACCTATAAGGGTTTTGCAGATCTGATACTGAGTCACCTCCAACTCAGGTACATCCTCAAAGCTTCTGCCTAGATATTCATTGATCACTGCAGAAGAGAATTTAACACATTTTCCACGAACAAAAACCTGCCTATATTCAGGACTCATAGGATCATCACAGTCAGTTCCTATGTTCACAATGAACTCTCTGACTAGCTTCACATAGCATTTACCCAGCCCTTTCACAGTCTTCATTAAACCAACTGCTTCAATAACCTCCATAAGCTCTTGGAGATTCAACAGATCATGATGTAGATTCCTTTCCACAGCTACCCTTCTTTCACAAATGAACTTCCACCTAGAAGCACCTTCCTCATGGTGAAAAGACACATTGTCTAGAGGAACAGATGGTACACTCTTAGCTCTTTTCTTCCTTGTATCAACTGGCTTGTCAGATGTGCCAGCATCCTCTACAACATCCTCTTCAACAACAAAGTCACTGTCATCAGATGACTCATGCTTTTTTCTTCAAAGCCTTTTTCTTAGGCTCATCATTTGGAATGTGTTTGCTCTTTGTTCTGCCAATGCCATATCTCACTAGCTTCAATCCATCAGTAGCTTTGGATTTCTTTGTTGACATTGGTGGTGGTGTGGGTTCTTTTCTTGCTCTACTCCTTAACCTCCCAACAATACTAGGTTCAGGAGTCTTCTCCACCATTTTGTTCATAGATGACAAAATTTCAACATCAGGTTCATTGTTTAGTAAACCTGTTTGGGGATCAGACACAGTGTGATCCTCTATTTCCACATGAGCAGCCTTCATGCTCTCATCATTCTGAGAGATTTCAACAGTATCTCCAGACACAACGTCATCTGCATACTTTGAAGTGTCTGAGACATCAGATGCTCTAGCATTTGTTACAGCATCAACACTATCAGGAAGATTAGTACCTTCATGATACTCAGCCTCTTCAGAGGCAATAACAGTTGGATCATCTTCTTGTGTTGTCTCCAGCACAACATTCAATGTGGTCTTTGTGGTAGCACCACCATCAACAACAACATCATCAGAATCATCTAATCCTAGGGTTTGAGATTCTTGTACTATCTCAATAGGAGAATCAATACCCTTTTTATCCAAATCTTCTACATATAAGGATTCTATCAAAGCATTGATTATGGAATTAAGGACTTTGTAAGCTATGTTATAGATAGAGTAACCAAGAGTAATTATTTCAGAGGACCAGAAATCAGAGAACTTGATATCTTTAAATTTCTTCCCACGGTCACTTATGATCCTTACAAACACATTTTCATTCTTTTTCTTTCCAAGACTTTCAACTTTCAAAGAACCCATCACATATGTTTTCTGATCAGATGTTACAGCATTATCTGAGACATGTGTCCCTTCATATATTCTACAGTGCAACTTGATAGCCGATCAAAATATCAAGATGCTGATCAGGAATAATACCACAGAGCAGCGTGGGAAGTTCTATTAGCATCTTCACATTCAAACACTTAACATACTTTATGGTTTGATCAAGAACATAAGTGTCAAAGTCATTGGAGGTCTTAGTACCAACAATATAAAGAGACTTGTCCAGACCTGTAGCTATGTCAAAACTGTGAGAAGTGAACATCAAGTTGATAGCTCCATTCCTGTTCAAAATTGCATATTTCACCGTGAGCTTATTAGATGACAACTTGCCCTTCTTTCGCCAAACTTTGACCTGATTACCAGTGATGGTCTTGCATATGGCATTGTCATTAACCTCAATCTCAGCCTGAGCTGCTAATAATGCCTTGATAGATGAGAAGTTAACCTGTTTACTTCTTACATAGACTTTTATATACCCTTTGTTAGAAGAACTATCACAATCCTCAAGGATATTCATCAGGAATTCATTCACTCGGTTCTCATAATAGCTACCCAGCCATATTATAGTTCTCTTCAAAGCAGCAAAATCAATGAGAGTCATGATGTCCTTGTTCTTCAGCTCATTCTTGACCAGTTCCCTTTCCTTGATTGATCTCCTGGTGCACACAAACTTCCACCTCTGTATATTTTCAATGGAGTGGAGGAATAATTTGTCTATGCAAATATCAGGGACATTGAGGGGAATTTTCTTGTTGGTTGTTTTTTTATGTGCAGAAAACATAGATGTTGGAGCATCTTCTGCCACATCATGATTTGAGTCACTTGTAGGTGGACTCTTTCTCTTCAAACTTTTATTCCCAATTGACATGATAACATGAAGAATAATCTTGCTCCATCCTTTCTTATAATCCACACTAGCAGATTGCCTCATTACCATAGTAGGGGTTTTGATAGATTGGCTTGTTGAGACAATAGCTTTACCACTTGGGTTCCTCAGCCTTTTAGTAATATCACTAGTAATCTTTGAAGTAGGCTGCTCAGGAGCCTCATGATTCTTCATATCAAAAGTATCTTGGTCTTCAATATCAAATTTATCCGTGTTAGGCTTACCAAGAAAGATAGACTTCTCATTATTAGAAGAATCACTAAATTTACCCACATCAAACTTGCATAGTCCAATTTCTTCTTCTTTAGAGTCATACTTATCAGACCAGGAAACATTTATACCTTTCTTTTGCTTCTTAAGATAGGTAACACATTCTAATTTGATGTCTCCATAACATTCACATTCATGACATTGTACACCTTTTTCTTGGTTAGATTTTTCATCAGATGAGATGTCTTGAACATTAGGTCTTCTATTCAGCTTCTTCATAATTATATTAAACTCTCTTCCAAGAAGTACCTCATCATCTGATATACCTTGGACAATTTCAACATTTTGTCCAGATTGATCCAAGAATGTGTCAACATCTCGTGCAGCATCACACTCATGATTTGTTTTCTTGAGTGAATTGAGCTGAGTTTTAACAGATGCTTCAACATTCAACATGGCAGAGTGCTTGACATTGGACCTTTGATTCCTTTCAATTCTCATTGATATGTTCTTGAATTCTCTTCCAAGAATTGAATAAGAAATACTTTCCTCAGTGTCCACAAAATATGTCCTATTAACCAATCCTCCTTCCTTGTCCATATTGCCAGAAAATACTTCCCCTTGATCTCACTCTTTTAAAACCAGAACAGGTAGAGTGACCTGCTCTAATACCAATTGAAATTCCTGGCAATCAGTAGTAAGATGCTTTAGCAATTGCTACAGCATCTACGCACATAACAGATAACATAAAAATATTAAAGGACATAAACATAAATAACACAAGTGTTTGTTAACCCAGTTCGTCGCAACTGCCCTAGTCTGGGGGATACCAATCCAGGAAGGAAATCCACTAAGTAAAACGAATTCAAAGTCAAACTCCTCGTTTGCACTTCTCACTTCCTAACTACCCGTTTAGACTTCTACCTAGGAACTCCTAGATATGAGAACCTCTGCTCACTTCCTCTCAGTTTGAAGACTTCCACGCAAACAACCTCTGGTTCACTGATCTTCGCACTGGCATTAAGTTCAATACATAAACACTTAAACGAGAACACTCTCAAACATAGAAACAAACTTCGTACCTAAAGGCTTAAGAGCAATCTCACAATTAACAATACAAACACCCTACGTCCTTAACATGTATCAACGTGACACAGAAAAGGCTCACAAGTTCACTACTTAACATATAAAACAACGCACACTTTAATGAACTCCAAAACAACCAACTCCGTACTTCATAGTTTAAGAGTGGTACACAAGAACAACCAACTCCGTACTTCACAGTTTAAGAGTGGTACACAAACAACTCCATACTTAAAAGCTTAGGAGTGCACACGTTAAAGCACAAGGCTTTAACCACGAAACCCTAAAACCCTAAAGACTACATCTTGTAAATATTGGCTTCGCTACTGACTTTATATTTTACACATGTATATATAGAGTCTTCAGCGCAGCTTGACTTGTTCCTTAAGAAAAGGAGTCTTCAAAAATATATCCAATAAAAATAAACCGAATCCTAAAATATTGGAATTATATTTTAGAATTAAATCTTCTGATAAAGGATAACTTGTGACACAAGGCGCGTTCTGTTATGCCAGTTATGCATGATAAAATATATTTTTAAAACAAATCTTTCCAAGATATATTTCAAAAATAAAAACGCGCACGCGCCTAAGCTTCAAGGCTCAACATACTCAGATGCTTCAGCATGTCCTAGAGCATCTGGTCCAACATCTGGCTAGTTAGTGTTTTACCAAAAATGATGCCAATACAAAAACACCAACATCTTTGTTTATTGTTTATTTGTTAATATTAAGTAACTTCATGTTTTGAAAAGAATCATATAAAGAGAAATAGAAACCATTAATAATTTAATATACAGAGAAATAAGAATAAACAATACCGTAATTGTTAGTGTGACTCCTACATTCCACGCTTCTTCCTAAATCAAATATTGAAGAAAGATGAAGGCAAACCTATAACACAAATGAAGAAAAAGAAAGAAATGAGTAGAACATAATATCAAGAATATAGGTGAAGAAAAATTTGACAAAACATATATAGGACAAATTGATTCCTAACAATATGACATTGACACCGTTACCAAAATTAAACATTGAAACTTAAATGTGAAAGGTTGTTTTTTTAGTTTCTTATATGGGAAAAAAATCTAACAAAAGAGAACAATTTGCATGAAATAGAATTAGGAGAACATAGAATCTCCAAAACAATAGTACTTGTTCTCTATTTTGTGCAATTGAACATAGACACAGTACATGTCTCATCTCTACCACAAAGAAAAAACATAGATATATGAAAGAGAAAATAGAGAGTAGGAAAAAAAGAAATCAACATAGCCATGTGAATATAGAATGAAGAATTAATGCAAGAAGGAAGATGAATAGAATTGTGGAAAATGTTTGTCCGTTAGTACAAACTTTGTTCCTTACTTTTTGATATTAAGGAGCAATACTTTTTTCAAATATGGTAACCGATTTTTACTTTGTATATTGTTGGAATAAAAGCAAAAAATTAAGGGTATAATGGATAAAAAAAATCCAACCCAAAAAGTTGTATCCTCTTTATATATTATTATAGATTATCAGTTATAAAAAAAAAGATTATTGTATTATGTTATTAAATGTGTACGTTAGCAATTAGCTAGGATAGCTTGATGAGAGATATAGTAAGAAAGAAATGATAAATATAGCTAAACTTTTGAAGGGTGTCTTATAAAAAGGGATAAATAAAGATCTTAATAAGGGGATCTTATATATTTAGAACAGAGGTTGTAATTTCATCAATACAATTTTTTGTTATATAGTTTTTTAAGAATTGTGTTCTACCTTAACTGAGCGAGTACTACTAAGCACTATTTAATTTTAATACTCCTTTTTTACTATATGCAAATGTTTTATTTATTTAAATTATAATATCGACTAAATATATTAATAATTTAATAATTATAAAAAAATATAATTTCTTTTATATTAAAGATTAGAGGGAGTTCCACAAATACTAGATCAACTGACAGAAAATATCAAAATCATTAGATCGAATGATGGACACTCATGAATAAGTTTGAACACCGATCTCTTTATCATCTTTCTGAATTTAACTTAGGTCAAAATTACTAGCTTAAATAATGTTTAGGTCTCTGTAAATTCACACTTTTTTTATATAAGTCCCTGTAAGTTTTTTTCTTATAAATTAGTCCCTGCAATTGCACTTTCTTTTGATTTTGGTCCCTCGCGTCAACTTCCATCCAAAAAATGCTGACCTGATTAACGAAGTGACAGGTGGCGTAGATGATGAGGGACTAAATTCAAAAAAAATTGATATTACAAGGACCAAATTCAAAAACACAGTATTTGTAAAATTTCACTATGAATAAAATCTCCAAATTAAATAGTTTACTTGTCCTCTTCATACCTCAACCAAAATTCTATTGTTTATGTTGAGAGATCTAGAATTTTGGTTGAGAGTTCTAGAATTTTGGTTGCACTTTAAATAAGTCTTAGATGTTGGTGTTGTTTCTCATATGATAGTGTATTCAATTATTTTATTGTGGATATGATGTTGTCATCGTGTTGCTATGTAGGTGTGGTGTGGGAAATTGTCTAATAGAATGGGTATTTGTATAGCTTAGGGTAATGGCCGTGTGCCAAAAGTATATTGTATATCGTTTGGAGACTTCAAAAAAAATTCCTTTATCAAATGTTTGATTTCCTAATTTTATAGTCAGCACATGATATTGTCTATCATTTGCAACCCTTCATGGAAAAAGTTAATGTTCATTTTTTTGGTTGCATAAAGTGTTTTTCATATGGTTAATCATACATTGCAATTGAAAGAGTTACTACTTTAAATGAGTGATTGCAAACATTGATAATCGATGGAGTGGAGTTTGTTAATGATGACATTTTTGCATAAAACAATGGAATTTCGGCTGAGGTATGAAGGAGACAAGTAAACTCTTCAATTTGAAGATTTTATTCATAGTGAAATTTTACAGATATTGTGTTTACGAATTTGGTCCCTGTAATATCATTTTTTTTTTGGATTTAGTCTCCGTCATCTACGCCACCTGTCACTTTGTTAGCCACGTCAGCATTTTTTGGACGGAAGTTGACGTCAGGGACCAAAATCAAAAGGAAGTGTAATTGCAGGGATTAATTTTTAAGAAAAAAATTTACAAAGACTTATATAAAAAAAGTGTGAACTTATAGGAATCTAAGCATTATTTAAGCCATTTATAAAAATATCAAAATATTATATACATAAGTCATAAGTCAGAGTTCAAAACTAGAGACTCAACTTATTCCCTTAAAATACAATCTCTAGACATCAAACTACTTAATAAAAAATACGGTATAATATACTCCACCGTCTGACCCTTCGGTTTTTAAAAAATATACTCTACCCACCCATCGGTTCATCGATAATATATTCTCTGGGAAGGTCGTATAACAAAGTAGTAACCATGAAATTGAAAACAATGCAAGTTGTCCAATACAAGTATACAATAACACAACTCACTAAAATTAAATACTACTCCTTCGCTTCATCAACGAAAGCATACATGTTTAGAAGCTTAAAAATAAATATGTACTCTCCGTTCTTTTTTACTTGTCGTTTTAGAAAAAAATAATTAAAATAGGAAAATATATTTTTACAAATTATTTTTCTATTATGTCCTTTTTTCAGTATATACTATATTTTTAATCCACCAATAAATTCCTATTTTTTCATAAATATTATATTATCTATTTCTTAAAAAGTTGTAACAAATTTTATTAAAAAAAAAAACAAAATTTGTATACAATAAAAAGATTATATTGTATCAACAAAAAAAAAGTTATACAAAATTTAGTCAATAAAATAAAATAAGATAAATGATATATTAGATAAAATATAACCTAAATTGACAAAACGACAAGAACAAAAGAACAAATATTTTTTTCTAAAACAACAAATAAAAAGGAACGGAAGGAGTAATTTTTATTGGTTAGGGAGAAAACATATCAAATAGTACAATTTACATCAATTTTTTAAAAATAATTCTTGAAAATAAGATAAATTTTTGAAAAAACATAATTAAATGGGATATGTGATTTACTAGTATTCATAAATTTACATGAGTCCCTTACTGCTAGATTTTTTATCAAAAATTATGGAAACTAAGAACAGTTGCCTTGGTAAAAAAAAAAAAAAGAATAATTGCCGGAATAATAATTTTGTCTTTAAGTTTGTATTAATTTTTTTTTTAAAGAGCAAAGAAATCAAATGTATTTTGTTGCGCAAGAAATCAAATGTATTAACACTCTAAATTGACACAAGGAGTACTACTGCACAATTTAGGAAAAGAATGTTGGGAGAAACAATCAAAACATAAGCAAGGCCAAGAAAACTCCCTATCCCATATTACTAAATTAACTTTTCTGTTAAATATATTTTTACTTGATTTTATTTATATATATTTCAAGCAATATTTACATCAAAATACAGTACAACATATTGGTAAAAAATTAAAATTATTCGTAAAAAATACAAAAGATTGCGCTTTTGTTTTTTTTTGTAGGCAAGGATTCTGCTAACAACGTCCAATCCTAAAATTATTGGTCACAACTTGTGTACCTCTCAAAATTTAATTACACCTAATCACTAAATTTTTTCTTAAGTGATATAAATTTTTATAAAATACACTATTGGATTGAAAGTTTATATTATATAGATTATTCGTGTAAAATTTCAGACAAATCTAAAATTATTTGATATGTTATTGAGACACATAAAGATTAACGATGTTTAAGAAATCACAGAAACTATTAATTTTGATGCATCTCAGTAACATATCAAATGATTTTAGATTTGTCTGAAATTTTACACAATTTATATCGGTTAATATTATTAAGTGGTTGGAGGTAAATACCCCAAATCTTGGGAGGTAGAGAAGAAAAAACCAAAACTGTTTCCTAATAAAGTCCACCACTTCTTGGAGAGTATAAGTAAAGTCACATACACATTATCATCAGCATGGCATGGTCACATTCATCCTCCTCATCCTCATCATCTAACAATACACCTCAACAAAAGCATGAAGTGTTCATTAGCTTTAGAAGTGAGGACACACGCAATACATTCACAAGCCATCTTAATGGTGCTTTAAAAAGATTAGATATAAGAACTTTTATAGACACCAATCTTAATAGTGGTGATGAAATACCAAATACTCTTGTTAGGGCAATTGAAGAAGCCGAACTCTCCGTTATTGTTTTCTCGAAAAATTATGCTGCTTCCAAATTTTGTTTGGAAGAGCTTATGAAAATTCTTGAATGTAAGAACACAAGAGGACAACTTGTAGTGCCTATTTTCTATGATGTTGATCCTTCTTATGTTAGGAACCAAAGGGAAAGCTATGATGAAGCTTTTGCTAAGCATGAAAGGAACTTTGTGGATATGATGAAGGTGCAAGAATGGAGAAATGCTTTGTTGAAAGCAGCTAGTTATTCTGGTTGGGATTGCAATGTCAATAGGTAATTTTATTTCAATCAACTTCCTTCAATCATTATTTTGATTTTAATTTCCAATCCTAAGAAATGAGCGCTGATAAAATTAATTTTTATAAAATTTATAAAACGGACAAATTAAATCCAAAAAAATTTCATAACTTTTTTCTTGAATTTGATAACTTTTTATTTATTTATCAAAATCGGAAAAAACATTCTAGAACTTTTTCTCAAAATCGAATAAAATTTCATCGATAATTTTTTTCTTGAAATTGAGAAAAATTTCGAGAACTTTTTTTTTCTCAAAATTGAAAAAATCAAGTTATTTGTTGTCGAAATAAAAAAAATTTCAACTTTTTTGTAGGAATCGTAACAAAAATCCAAATTTTTTTTAAATTAAAAAAATTGAGAGGTTTTTTCTCGATATGTGTAAATTGGAGATGGCAGGTTGCACCATTGTTTTGTTGGAGAAGGGTCACGTGAGAAACACGGTGTAATTGGGGTTATGACTATGAGTGAAATTGGGGCTTAATAATGATCAATTTAAGAAGGTCACCAATTTTGGGGCCTAATAGAAGGCTTAATTTCATGGCTTTTTAATATGGGTCGGGTCTATTTGATAGCTATAAATATATTTGCATTAACATAAGCTTAGCTGGACAACCACATGAGTAAAAAAAAAAACATGTCAATTAATCATTTCAAATTGAAATTATTATTTCTTTTATGAATAATAATTGAATTCGATATTCCAAAATTTGAAAACTCACATGCTACACAACTACTACAAATTAACATGTGCTATTTTCCTTGTATACAGGCCAGAATTAGAATTAGTTGAGGAAATTGCTATGGATGTGTTAAACAAGCTCAACTGAGTATATGTTGGTGACCTAGATCAGCAAATTGCTAAGTTAGAGCAACTTGCGAAGCTCCAACATGACTTCTTCCAAAGCATTCCTGACACTGCAAATTTGTACAAGTATCAAGCCACTGTGCGACGTATCACCGAACTTAATATGGAGAGAAGTCTTCGCTTGCTTCGCTTGACACCAGATTTGCTTTCACATTTAGAAGAAGCAAATGATTACAATATATTTGGGTTTTAAAATAGGGGATCAAAATTTCATTTTTTTTTGAAAATAGAGGACCAAAAGTATAATTAAAACTACAATAATATATTTTCATTTTAAATTAATGTACTAGATTTATGAGAAATCAATTGTTGTTTACTAATTATATCAAGTTTGATTTCAATGAGATTTATCATGAGAATTCTTAATAAAGTGAGTATTTTGTAAAATGAGGAAATCAAAGTTGATATTATAACGCTGTTAGTCGATATTTTCGACTAAAGTTGTTCGACCATAACTACAATTAAAGTGTCGAAATGCAACGTTTGAACAATAGTCGCGACAAGATGAGAGGCGAAGTTTGTATGCAAAAAGTTAGCAAAATAACTTAGCAAAATTTAGGTCATTTTTATGAAGGAACAGGTTGTCACTGCAATAAAAAGGAATGGTGAAAATTCTATAAAAGTCGCAATTCAGTTGTTCATAGAATTATAACTGCTAAGTAGTTTAGTATAAATATAAGGCTTGTAGGCAGGCATTGGTGTGAAAAACTTATAGTACACAAAATCCTACAGAATTTCAAAGTATCTAACGTTTGACAAACGAAAGTGCAAGGGATCAATGTACGTTGTTTTCTCACCATTTCTACTTTCTTTGTAATGTTTTACATTTTAATGCAATTTACAGTCTTTTCTACAAGTTCTTCAACTTTTCTGTCAACTTTATACTACTGCAAACTTGTATGTTTTTATCAACATTTGCATTGAATTCATTTTGTTTCTTTACAATTAAATATTGTTGTTATAAATCAAGACATTTCTTTAATCAAAACCATGGGAAACAACTTATAAATTTTGCACAAACATACTAGAAAAATGCAGTTTTCAGACGGATTTTCAGACATAATTTAAACGGTGTTCTGACGGATTTCACACAAAAAAATGGGTTCGGACAAATTTCAGACAAAAAACATCCAGTGGGAAAAACCCTCGTGGGTAATTAAAAAAAACTGTCCTAAAATCCGTCCCAAACGTATTTAGACGAATTTCAATCGGAATACACACAACATAATTTTGCTATATCAACTTAATATTAGGGACAAATAGAAAAAATTTAAAAATTCAAATAAATGATATAAGAGATATTTTGCAATATATTAGCGGCGTAGGTTGTTACCTGTCTACCTTTTATTCATGTGCATTTATCTATTCATATATATATATATAATCCAGTACAAGAGATATTTTTAATAAAAAATAAATGATACAATATTATTTTGAAATTTATTTCAAATGTTTAATTAATATATAAAAATCTAACTTGACATAAATTTAAATGAATCCAAATATTGTGAACTAATTTATTTAAATATAAATAAATATTATTACATTATTGTACATATATTTCCTTCTACAACCATCATAAACAACTATGTTGAGTCCTTTGGTATTGACTGCATTTTCGGTGTGATAAACCTTATAGCAAGATGTACGATATAATGCTTCAAATATTGTATCATCTCACAAGAAGTGTTCGCGCGCCGTTTATATTTTTATGGAATATCCGTTTCTCTCTCATGTATCTTGCATGACGTGTTTAATGCATCAGATTCTCGTCAAGTATATCTCCATGAAGTATATTTCTACACAAGATCTCTTTTAATTATTATGGAGAAATTGGACGGGCTAAACTTATCAAGCCCAAGTTACTTGCGAATTAAGAAAGTTTACAAGTTATTTAAAGGAGATGCTAAACCTAATCCTTGTAAGAGTTGTTCACGCTGTTTTGTGATGTTGTCTAGGATTCTAGGTTTTGCGTGTGTGTTTATTTGTGAGCCTTTCTTGTGTCTCATTGATGCAAGTTTAGGATTGTGTGTTTTTGTGTAACGTAATGTTTGTTATCCTCTCCTAAGCTTTGAAGTACGGAGTTAGGATTTGTGTGGTTATAACACTCTAAGCCTTTAGGTACGAGTGTGTAGTTTTTAGGAGTGCGTCTCCAAGAAAAGTATTCATATCTGTGTTATTGAAATCCTTGCTGTCTGTAAGGTTGTAAGGGAGAGAGATGGGATCTCTGATCTAGGAGTTCCTAGGTTGAAGAGTCATTGGTCGTGCCTAGGTGATAAGTTGTAAACGGGGAGTTTGCTGATAACTTAGAACTAGGACCATCATAGTGATATTCCTTCCTAGATCGGTATCCCCCAGATTAGGTTGTCGTTGTGCGCTGAACTGGGTTAACAAATACTGTGTTTCCTTTATTTGTTTTGATTTTATTTACTCTGCTTTATTACTTGTTACGTTTGATAAAGTGTTCAGCACACTGTATCACACACTGTGCTTAGCCTGCCAAGAATTTCAATTGGCATCAGAGTAGGCACCTTGCCTGTTCATAGGGTGAGATTCAGGACCTAAAATCTCTGGCATCATGGATAAGGAAGGAGGATACATGAACAGGCCACATTTGCTCAATGGATCCAGCAACCATGATTCTTGGAAATCTAAAATGACCGCATTTTTGAAATCCATTGATACCAAAGTCTGGAAGATTGTGTTGACTGGATGGGGTCAACCTACCCTTGCCAACAAGGAAGGTACCTCAACGGGGGTACTAAAACCTGAAGTAGAATGGAGTACAGATGACGAAACCGCAGCTCAATATAATAACAAGGCTATCTATACGTTGTTTAATCGTGTAGACACCAATGTTTTCAAGCTAATTAAAAATTGTGTGTCAGCTAAAGATGCGTGTTAGATATTGAGAACTTGCTATGAGTGAAGTACAAGTATGGCACCAAAAACTAGGCATCTCAACCTTAAAGGGATGAAGAAAGCCATGTCAGCTGATGCTATTAGAGGATTGCCCAAACTAAAGATCATAGAAGGCAAGGTTTGTGGTGAATGCCAAATTGGCAAGCAAATTAGAATGTCGCATCAAATGTTGGAACATCATACAACTTCTAAGGTTCTAGATCTACTTCACATGGATCTTATGGGACCCATGCAGGTTGAAAGTTTGGAAGGTAAAAGGTATGCTTTTGTGGTTGTAGACGACTTTTCTAGATACACTTGGGTGAATTTTATCAGAGAAAAGTCAGATACATTTGATGTCTTCAAAGAACTGTGTATTCAAATACAAAGGGAGAAACGAAGCAATGTGGTAAGTGTAATTCCTGGCACTCAGTAGTAAGATGCTTTAGCAATTGCTACAACGTCTACTCGCAACACAGACAATAATAAAAACGATAAAGAACAGAAACGTAAATAACACAAGTGTTTGTTGACCCAGTTCGGCGCAACTTGCCCTAGTCTGGGGGATACCAATCCAGGAGGAATCCACTAATATAGCCCTAGTTCAAAGACACCAGTAAACGACCCGTTTACTGCTCCTAACCTAGCAACCACCTTCTGCAACTCAACCTAGGAACTCCTAGGTCAAAGGCGCCCCGCCTTACTCCTTACTAACAACACGAACACAATGTTGTTCACAATCAAACAAACAACTTATGATGGTGAGAACACACTCAAACAAAAGATTAATTCCGTACCTAAAGGCTTAAGAGTAATCACACAAATAACACAAACACACAGCCTATGTCTTTAGCATGTATCAAGCTGATACAAGAAAAGACTCACAAAGTTCACTAAGAAAAATAAACAACACACGCTTTAGTGAACACAATAAAATTCCCACAACCCTAACTAGGTTTTACACATGTATATATAGAGTCTTCAGCGCAGCTTGACTTCTTCCTCAAGAATAGGAGTCTTCAAAAATATATCCAATAAAAATAAACCGAATCCTAAAATATAGGAATTATATTTTTGAATTAAATCTTCACATAAGAGATAACTTGTGACACAAGGCGCGTTTTGTTATGCCAGCTATGCATGATAAAATATATTTTTAAAACAAATCTTTCCAAGATATATTTCAAAAATAAAAACGCGCGCGTCCAAACAGCTTCAGGGCTCAACATACTCAGATGCTTTAGCATGTCCTAGAGCATGTGACAAAATGGGTTTTTGCAAAATTATAGTCAACATACAAATACGCCAACAGTAAGGATTAAGAGTGACCATGGAAGAGAGTTTGAAAACGCCAAGTTTGATGAGTTTTGTGCCAGTGAGGGAATCAAACATGAATATTCATCTCCTATCATTCAACAACAGAATGGTGTAGTTGAAAGAAAAAACAAAACTATCCAAGAATCAGCTAGAGTGATGATTCATGCCAAAAAGGTTCCTTATTATTTTTGGGCTGAAGCCATGAACACCGCATGCTACATACACAACAGAGTGACTCTGAGAAAAGGTACCTCTTCAACACTATACGAACTATGGAAAGATAGAAAGCCAACTGTCAATTTTTTTCATGTATTTGGAAGTAAGTGCTATATCCTAGCTGATAGAGAACCAAGAAGAAAGCTTGACCTTAAAAGTGATGAGGGAATATTTCTTGCGTACTCTACAAACAGTAGAGCTTACAGGGTCTTCAACTCAAGGACTCAAGTTGTGATGGAATCTATAAATGTGGTTGTGAAAGATTTACCATTAGAGAAGAATGATGACATAGATCAAGGTACTCTTGTAGGTGAAAATGTTGAACAAAGTGTTGAAACATCTGAACAGACCAATAATGAAGAATCTAATAGAAAGATCAATCAAGTGGAAGCTGATACAAGTACTGAACCTCCAGTTCAAAGCAAAGGTCCTTTAGTACATGTTCAGAAGAATCATCTCAAAGACCTAATTATTGGAAATCGTGAACAGGCATAACCACTAGAAGGAAAAATGATGTGATTGCAAACTCATGTTTTGTATCTCTATTTGAGCCCAAGAATGTGAAGGAAACTCTAACTGATGAAGCCTGGATAGAGGCTATGCAGGAAGAGTTGAATCAATTTGAGAGAAGTGAAGTGTGGGACTTAGTTCCAAGACCTGAAGATTTGAATGTTATTGGAACAAAGTGGGTGTACAAAAACAAGTCAGATGAGAATGGCACCATTACCTGAAATAAAGCAAGGCTTGTGGCACAAGGATATACTCATATTGAAGGGCTTGACTTTGAAGAAACGTTTGCTCCATTGGCCAGATTAGAATCTATCAGACTTCTACTAGGAGTAGCATGCATCCTAAAATTTAAGTTATATCAAATGGATGTAAAAAGTGCTTCCCTAAATGGATACCTATAGGAAGAAGTGTATGTTGAGCAACCCAAAGGATTTGTGGACTTAGAATATCCTAATCATGTTTACAAATTGAAGAAAGCCTTATATGGGTTAAAACAAGCATCTAGGGTTTAGTATGAAAAGCTGACTTAATTCTTGGAAGATCAAGGATACAGAAAGGGAGGATCAGACAAAACACTGTTTGTTAAAGAAGAAAAAGGAAAGTTTATAATAGCTCAAATCTATGTTGATGATATTGTGTTTGGTGGAATGTCTGATACGATGGTCCAACATTTTGTCAAGCAAATGCAATCAGAATTTGAAATGAGTCTTTTTGGAGAATTGACTTATTTTCTTGGACTTCAGATTAAACAAATGGAGGACACCATCTTCATATCTCAAAGCAACTATACAAGAAATATAGTCAAAAAGTTTGGAATGGAAAATGCTACACACAAGAGAACACTAGCACCTACTCATTTGAAACTCACCAAGGATGAGAAGGGAATAAGTGTTGATCAAAGCCTCTATAGAAGCATGATTGATAGCTTACTGTACTTGACTGCAAGTAGGACTGACATCACTTATGTTGTTGGAGTATGTGCTAGATATCAGGCAGATCCTAAGGTAAGTCACTTGACTCAAGTTAAGAGGATCCTGAAGTATGTAAATGGAACTTCTGACTATGGCATAATGTATTCTCACTGTGAAGATTCTGCTCTGTATGGATATTGTGATGCTGATTGGGCTGGGAATGCAGATGATAGGAAAAGTACCTTAGGAGGTTGTTTCTTTCTAGGAAAAAACATAATCTCTTCGTTCAGCAAAAAGCAAAATTGTGTGGCATTATCTACAGCTGAAGCAGAGTACATAGCTGCTGGAAGGAGCTGCTCTCAACTAGTTTGGATGAAGCAAATGCTGAAAGAAAACCCTCACCAAAACTTCTAAACCCAAAACTTGATGAAAGAATTTAAAACCCTCCGCTCTTAAACCCAAAACTTCTAAACCCTCACCAAAACCAAAATCCAAAAAGAAAACCACACAGAAATTGAAACCCAAACAATCAAAGTCCAGATACTCATCCAACTTCACCATGCAAGAACTGTACTCTGATAATCAAGGATCTACGAGTGCGAATGTTACTTCTGATGTCGCAACACTGCCTCCTGCTACTCCAATCGACACTCCTGATGCAAATCTCACAAAAACCCCAACAACTGAAAAAGGGGAAACTATTGTGAGATTTAAAGAGTCACCGACAACTATACCTGATTCACCTGATAATGAGGTTGTTGATGAAGATGTAAGGAACATCAAGACTGCTGAAGTTGTTCTAAACTCCTTGGCGCAAAGTGATCTAAAGAAAAAGTTGTGCCAGATGTTGCAACATCCTTGGCACCAACTCAGACTATGACTGATGTGGAAGCCAATTTTGATGACAATGTTGACCATGAAGGTGTTGAGTCACATGAGGAGCAAGAGAAAGATGCTTCTGAGGATATTGCTGAAGACACTGACAATGATGTGTCTGTTGAAGAAGATGTGGTGGTTGTGAAAACCATTGATGATCCTAGGGGTTGGTAAAACTGGTATTGGAAGAATGCTCAGAGAAAGAAAAGGGAAAGAGATTGAGGTTGCAACTGAGGCAACAAAGTCTCCCAAGAAAAAGAAAGTTGCAGCTGGGGCAACCAAGGCCCTGAAGAAGCAGATCTATGGTCCTAGCAGAGGATACAACAAGGTGGAAAGTGTTCCTTTCTCTTGTTCATTTATCACTTAAAATATATAAATCTTTTGACTTTGAAGAACAAAGATGCTGGAGTCAAAGAATGATCAAAGAATGATGATTGTATGTCTTTCTTGTAACATTCTCAGAGTTGATATCAAAGTGATTAATTTGCACAATGGTTCCTATCATTTTAATACTCTAAAGCATCAAATTGAGATGTTTATTATCTTTAAAACATCAAATTGAGATAACACAATGACCAAAGTTATACTTTAAAATATAATTAAGATGTTTATTATCTTTAAAACATCGAATTGAGATTTTGCCTCAACAATCCCAATGTTTTCAGTGAATCTTACAAGCCTCGCCATCACCACCCCAAAAAAAAGTTAAAAAGAGATTCAATGAAAGTAATAATAACTGAGGGAGCTTTGCAAAAGGAAAGAAAATAAACCTGGATTGACGACAAGGCTGCTTTTAATAGAATCAGACATCCACCCATGGATAGATTACGATATTTCCAACCGGACAAACGAACTTTGATCTTATCAATGACAGGTTTTCAAAAAGCGCGTCTCCTAGGATATCCCCAATAAGAAGACCAAGATAAGTAAAGGGCACAATTCCAACTTTACAACCTAAGATACTTGTCGCGTCCACAATCCAAGACTCAACCACATGCACCCTAACCAACAAGCTTTCATGAAAATTTACTCTTAGTCCCGACCTCAATCAAACAGTATCAAAATGGCTTTGGTAGCACGAACATTCTCCCATATCTTAACACCAACAAATAGCGTATCATCCGCAAATTGAAGACGAGACACCCGAATAACACCAGACGCCCCAACAGGAAAGCTGGCAAAAAGACTAATCTGCTCCGAAGCTTCAACCATCGCACTAAGACACTCTACCGCTATAAGAAAAAGGAACGGCGATAAAGGATGACCTTGTCTCAAACCCCTTTCAAAACGAAACTCTGCACTCGTACTCCCATTAACCAGAACCGAAGCAGAAGTTGTTTTAAGACATTCAGAAATCCAGTTGCACCATTTTCCCAGGAAACTCATCCTATGCATCACAGAGAGCAAATAACTCCACTCCACCGAATCATAGGCCTTTTCAAAATCCACTTTGAACATGACTATATCCGTTTTAGATTTTTTAGCCTCATCCACAACCTCATTAGCAATCAAGATTCCATTTAGAATTTGCCTCCCTTTGACGAAAGCATATTGGTTTTCAGAAATAACTTGCCCAATAATATTTGGTAAACGGTTTGCTAACACTTTCGCCAGAATTTTATAAATACTACCCAACAAAGAGATTGACCGAAAATATGAGATTAGTGTAGTTTTTATTGTTCTCTTAGATTAGTGTAGAATTTTGTAGATTCATAGCTTGGTAGGATTACCATTTTATTAGGCTTCCACTAAAAACCAAATCAATTACAAAACCTATAACTAGGGATGTAAATATATCGGATCGAAAAAAACTTATTAAACCGACAATTTGAACCAATTCAAATTGAGAAAAAATTGATTTTTGTTGTTCGGATGAAAAAATGAACCGAACCAATTAAAAATTGATGTGGCTTGATTTGGTTCAGTTCTCAGATTCATTCGGTTTTAGAAATTGAAGAACTAATGATTATATTATTATGTGTTTATTGAGTTTAGTCCATATAAACTCACACATTTTTTTTTCCATTTCTCTTTGTTAATTTTATTTTTCTTTCCTTTCAATTTGAAAATAAATTTAATGTTCTATGTTCTAACTATGTATATATTTCAATTTATTAAGGATGTGTATTTAGTGGCGTTGCTCTGACCCTAGCCCAGGGGTGGAAAATTTTAATTAATATTTTAATAATTATAATATATATTAAAAAATTACAATGTACTCAAAAAATAACATATATACATATATATCACAATTGTTCGCTACGCTGAGTCATGTTTTGAAATCTCTGAATAATCAACTCATTATCTAGACTGTTGAACACATCTCTTTCAATATAAACCACAAGGCAATCGTTCAAAAGATCATCCCCCATTCGATTACCCAGTCTAGTCTTCACAATCTTCATAGCAGAAAACGATCGTTCAATAGTTTTTGTGGCAACGGGCAAAATCATCGCTAACTTCAAAAGCTAATAAACCAATGGATAGACTAAATGTCTATTAGTTTCAACCAATTTTTCTGTAAGATCCCTTATTCCGTTCAAAGATGCAAATTCAACACTCCTCCGCATATCAATGATATAAGTCTCAAGTTGATTATCAAGCATCACCAAACTAGTTGAACAAAACTATTTTGGATAAAACTTTGCAAATTCGATCGACTCTTCTTTGTCAAAAGAAGAGAACAAGTTGGTTGAACACAAACAAGTCATACAAATAAGCAACCGACTATTTGTCTCGTTAAAACGATTCTTAAGTGCTTGAAGTTGCATGTTCACAACAGTATAAAATAATTCAATGCGATAATGATTTTCTATTGTAATAGATTCAGCAATGCCTCCGCATTTTGATTTTCCACGAAAGTATATATCATCCATCTTGGAAAAGCGAATTTCATTCTTATTTCAAAATAAATTTACCTCCTCCAATAAAGGTTCCCATCCATCATCTCTTAGAGTTTGTAATCGCTCCTTTGTGATGTTAACCAAGTTCATAGCATTGAGAATGTCTTGATCTTTCTATTGCAAGGCCTGTGACAATTCATTTGAAATACCTGATACATTTTTCATCAAATGCAATGTGAGTGCAAAATCATAACTAGCCATTAGAATTGAAAGACCATTTGAATCTGCTCTTGCATCTTCAGCTGATTCATCTTTTTTCAATATTTCAAGAACATCGGTCACAAAACTATACATCAATATCAAATTCACCAAAGTTGCATTGTGAGAACTCCATCGAGTATCGGCAGGTCGCTTGAGATTAGTTTCTTGATTCAAACTTCTTCCACTAACAATTTATCCATTTTCCAATGCATCCCTAACCTTGGTTGCTTGACTTTCATGAAGCATGTCATTCTGCTTGCAAGAACCCCGAACAACATTTATTAAATTCAAATACCAAGCCAAAAAGAGAGCAAACTTGAAGATGACCTTTGGCAATAGCAACTAATGTAAGTTGTAATTGATGAGCAAAATAATGTACATAAAATGCAGATGGACTTTCCCTTAAGATCAAAGTTTTGAGACCAGAAATATTTCCTTGCATGTTGCTAGTAGCCTAGCACCATCATAACCTTGTCCACGAATTCTTGAGGTAGTAAGTCCATGTTTACAAAGTAAATCATCTATAGCCATTTTCAGTGAGATGGATGTTGTACATGTAACATGAACGATACCCAAAAATCGCTCAACAATTCTTCCAAACTTGTTCACATAACGCAAAACAACGGCCATTTGCTCTTTATTTGATGTGTCTCTGGACTCATTAACAAGAATAGAAAACAATTCATCTCCAAGCTCATTAATAATAGCTTTACTAGTTTCTTTAGCGGCAGCCTTAAAAATTTCATTTTGAATTCATGGACAAATCATTTTGTTATTTCTAGGAGCATTCTCCAATACAGCCCGCTTCACTTTTTTTTTTCTATTAGCATACCATCTAAGCATTTGAAGGAAGTTGCCTTGATTATCAGATTCTATTGATTCATCGTGACCACAAAATGGCAATCCTTGCAACAATTGCCTTGAGATTAAAACCTCAATATGTTGCTTTTGTTTCATCAAATCTTCACATTTCTTCCAAGCAATGTTATGAGCACAATTAGGGCCTCCGCCAACATGAAGTGAGAATTTGTTTTTCTTATTCCAATTTGTGAATCCCTCTGATAAAAATGTATCACCACCAGATTGTTTTCCAATATCAGGTCTAAATAGATAACAATAAAGACAAAAAGCAACATCTTTTTCTATACTATATTCTAACCAATTGCGAAATTCACTAAACCAAGAAGAGCAAAATCTTCTTAGTGAATTTCCAAATCTTCTATGAGGAAAATTATGTTGACTAGGTTGACACGGTCCTCTTTGTAAATATGCTCTCCGTATTTTCTCTTGATCATCTGGATGATATGTTGCTATTTTAGGCCGCTTACCGGGATCCGATGGCAAATCTTCCAAATTAAATTGAACATGTTGTTGTTGAGAACTACCTCCTTGCTCATTAGAACTAGGTCCTTGCTCATTAGATGACAATTTCCTCTTTAAAAATTTATCCATAATCTTCTGCAACACCAAAATAAACAAAACAAACTACAAAATTACATACTTGAAAGCACACAAAACACGCAGACCAAAAGTATTACTACAAGTCTACAACTACAACCAAAAAATTAAAGTGCATTACTAAGCATTACTACAACAAGAGGGGATTGTTAAACAAGTATTAGTGGGGTTAGTTTTTCAATCATTAAAGACCAAAAGCATTTCTACAACCAGACCAAAAGCCACAGGAATCAAAAACCAGTACAAAAAACAAGACCGCTTATTAAACTAGTATAGCAACACCAGGAATCAAAAACAACACGCAGCACGACAACACCTATTGTATTGGATAAAGGGAGACAAGACCATTAAGGCAATAACAACACAAAAGTCATATATATATATACACTATAACAGAAAATTCACAAAGTAAGTGAGTAGTCTAGGACATTAAAACCCCCAATTGAGTAATCTATCAAAACAATTTATCATTGATGTTATAAAAAAAAACTCAAATTCTAA
Source organism: Trifolium dubium (assembly GCA_951804385.1). NCBI lineage: Eukaryota > Viridiplantae > Streptophyta > Magnoliopsida > Fabales > Fabaceae > Trifolium > Trifolium dubium. Next base: position 35,604,443 of record OX638067.1, read on the forward strand.
AACCCTAAACCACATTTTTTTTTTAATTACCTTGAGAAGAAGAATGGGTTATGAAAGAAGAAGAAGAAGGAAGGAGATGGTGGCCACGCCCCTGTGTGTATCGATGATTCAACTGGGAAAATAATTCAAATTTTATTTTTGTTGTACTTTGTTATTTGATGTTGAACTTAATTTCATATATATGGTTTGTATTTTATTTTTTATGGTGAACTCCAGCTATGGATCATATTTTGTATTATTTTTTGACTAAATCATATTTTATATTTGAAAATCTATGAATCGTATTTACATTTAAAAATTTATAAATTTATTATTTTTAACTTTGTTTAAATTGAAGCAGGTGTTTGAAAACTATGTCATTGTCTTTTCTTTTTATCTATAGTGATAATTGATTTTATCAAGTGTTACGTGTGATTGAAAAATAATAACAGGGAATACATCGGAAAACAAATAATAGAAGAGAATGCATCGGAAAAAGTCATTGAAATTAAATGACAAGTCATGGATAATAGAAGAGAAAAAGTATCGGAACCAAACCAATTACATGGATATTTTTGGATATATAGACGAAATGACAAGTCATTGATCTGCATACACAAAATGTATGAATCCGTTCATGGATATTTCGACTTAATAATTTTGATATTTTCTGTCAATTAAACTATAATTACTTATGGACAAATATTATCTATCTATCATGAAAAGGTAAAAGATAAATATACAAAAATGAAGTGAAAGGTTGGTAAAAAAAATAGGAAAGAATGAATGATCTCTCATAATCACCGATACTTTGATGTGAGACATTTATGAAACTAATACTATTATGATACTACATCAATGTACCTAAAAGACATTTAATAAAGAATTTTTTTCTTTTTCAAAAGGGTTTCTTGCACCTCCAAAATGCTAAAAAGTATTTAATTGTTCAAATACAGCATGGAGAAGTTTCATATTATAAAGTGATCAAACAATTTTCTATTTTCATTATAAAGAATTCTAGTTTTTTTTTCTTTCTATTACATCCAAAGTGGAAAAAATATGACCAAATTTCTTAAATTGATTTATGCTATGATTCTTCTCATTTCCTTCTTTCTTGTTGTAACGGACGCCAATAGTAAGTCAATATTTTTTTATCTTTCTAAATTATTCTTCTATACCATATAAACAAATTTTCATATCCTTTAAGAAATGTTCTTTTATCTTGTTTTATTTTTATATCATTTTGCTTGATTTACTTTGTACAATGATTTTCCAGGTTATGAGTGTATCCGTCCTCAATTCATGATATGCAATTTACGTGGGTGTTTCTGCGGGACATGGGAGAATACTTAAATTTAAAATTAGTAATGCTTTGAATAATGTTAATTGTATTATGCAAGTTTTGTATCCTTTGTCCTTTTAAAAAATGGGAGAGCTAATAACATCATTACATTATTACAATTAGCTATTTTAATAAAGAAAAGACATTATATAAGTTTACTATAGTGTCTATTATCTATCATGAAACGCAATGCTTTATTTCTTTTGAATTTAGCATAAAAATTGGATTCAATATAGCGAATGAATGTTATTTGTTTAAAGAAATGGTAAATGTTACTTGTTAGGATTGTTAGTATTTTGTTGAGGGTAGTGTGAAATCGAACTATTAATCTCCTTATAATAGCCACTATATACTTGCTACCTACAACATCAAGATAGTCGGACCGTTCACAACAGTTGGTGCCGTCTATGGGGAGATTCTTGTTAATCTTTTCCAAACTCACTCATTAGTTTATATATGAGCCTTTTCACCAAACGAAACCGTTATATTGACTATGGATTTGTGAAGATCCTAGGATTAGAGGAAGATCCTCTAACTGTTTAGCGGTTTTTTAGGCCACCTTAGTCAAGATAATGGATTCGTTCGTAGGAGTCATGACCGGTTATAAGATGGAGTATTATCCAACGTATAATAACGTGCCTTGCGTTATATCCATTTAGGGCGTGTGCACAATAACATTGTGGTGGAGTGCCCTTGAAATATGTGATCGATCCTTCAGCGTAGTGGACTTGGATCTTAATTGTTATTGGGTTTTAAACCAGTCCAGAACACCAACAAAGAGCGAGAAAACAATCCCGAATCAATTGTGGCCGTTAAATAATGCTTTTTACTATAAAACATGGGTGGTGGAAGTAAATATGAAAGATATATTATAGCACCATTGTTCTATCGTGATGTTTTCGAGAAAATATTTTCGCTATAAATAGCAATTTTCATAAAGAAAATCGAGAACAACAACATAAAAATCAAACAAATGCAAATAAAAAATGATATTACAATATAGTGAAGAAAAAAAACCAAGTAGATCGGGAACAACACGTAAAAATCAAACAAGATGCGAAAACAAGCATAATTAATCTAATAAAACAACACAACAGAACAATACATAACAAATAGAGATCTATGAATTTAAATAAAAGTAAAGAAAATAATCATGAGATAAAACACGCAGAGAATGTAAAAAAAAGAAAACATGGAGAAAGAAAGAAAGAAGTAGAAAAAAAAGTCACCCATAGAGAACCGATAGTGGCACGCGGCAGTGATGCGACGCTGGTAGGCCAAAGGTTGCGGCGACAGCGATAAGCCGATAACTTCATTCACTCTTCTTTCTTCTTGCATCTGTTCTTTCTTGTTTCTGATTTTCTTTATAAGAATTGCTTGCTATTTTGGGTGTTGTAACTTAAGAAGTTGTTCACCTAAAGTATGGTTTTCACGGTGGATATTTATGATAGTTCCTCTACTTCCTACATTATTGGCTCTAAGTTTTTTGTTTCTCCTGTCTTTGCTTTCTCTCTCCATTTATTTTGATTATTTCTCAATTTATAGATTCATTGATGAATCTTGGTGACCATGTGATAAAAGTTTGTTTGGATTTATTACTCTTTAATTTGGCTGAAAATTAAGTTTTGCAATGATGGAAAAAGAAATGAATTGGATGAACTTTTTCATGAAGTGTAAATTTGGTGAAGATAAAGCTTGTTTTGTGAATAAAACAAAGAAGCTAACAATAGAGGAGGGGGAGCAGCACTGCTTTGCTTGACGTTGCCATTCAGATTTTAGTTGTTTTTTATTTATTTATTTTTCTCGTACTTTGTAATAATACAGTAATTTTTTGGTTAAATTTTTTTTTTTTGTATGAATTTTTTGGTTAAAATTTAAACTAGCATATTTTTAAAAAAATTTAAGTTTTTATGAGAAAGTTAAAAATCATATAAATGTAATAAAATTGTCACTTTTTGTTGAATTTTTTTAATTTGTTCCAACAAAAATGGATTACTACAAGATTGAACGATAAATCTCCTTATATTAACTAGTATATTTTATTTATATGTTTTCATGTATTAAAAGTGGGGAAAGAATTCTAACCCCAAAAAGAAAAAAGGAATAGGTGGCGGAAACCTCACAAAGAAAGAGAAATTGTTGTGATTGTTGAATAATAAAGCTATTAATATTCTAAAAAAATCTTAGCCGTTTGATATTCTAATTTGTATTAGTTTTTATCAGTAGTGTTAGATGGTATCTAGAGTTTATTTTGATCCGCCTTAAACAACTTATCGCCTCTGCTATCGAATCCCAAAAGTTTGGGATTGTGTTTCGTTAGCTTTATCTAGTTTGATTGTCACCGTGTTTTGATTGTTTAATTTGTTTGTGTCAGTGACCTTTTGCTAAGAGTTGTGTGGCTTTAGTTGTTAGATATTTGTATAGCTCAGTATGTGTGGCTTAGCGAGCAAGTAATGGCTCAGCGAGCAATTTGTGCTCATAAGCTGGTCTAGTAGCGCTCCCGCGTGTGTGTATGTGTGTGTGTGTGTGTGTGTGTGTGTGTGTGTGTGTGTGTGTTGTACAATGCCTATATAAGGCTAGTTGATATAATAGAATATATTAGAGTATTGTGTACTCAACAATTGGTATCAGTATACCGGTTGAAACAATCCCTCTTTGTCTAATAACCGCAGTTAGTTACACGAAGAATCACCACAACCACTTTTCTATCCACCACCACGAAAAACTCAAGAAACCTTCATTGATCCTTCAATGGCAGAACAGAGTAACTTCATGCAACCAACAATTCCTCGCTTTGATGGGTTCTATGATCACTGGGCAGAACTCATGGAGAATCTAATGCGATCAAAATATTACTGGAATTTGATAGAAAATGGGGTAGTCACAACACCTGCAAATGCAACACCAGAGCAGCTTCGTGTTGCAGAAGAGAGCAAGATCAAAGACTTGAAGGCCAAGAATTACTTGTATCAGGCTATTGATCGTTCAATTCTTGAAACAATTCTTGTTCGCACTACTTCAAAAGATATATGGGACTCCATGAAACAGAAATTCCAAGGCTCAACAAAGGTGAAAAGAGCACAATTACAAGCACTCAGAAAGGATTTTGAAGTATTGAACATGAAGATTGGTGAATCCATTGATGAATACTTCTCAAGAACACTGACAATTACCAACAAGATGCGTTCACATGGTGAAAATGTAACTCAAAACACCATTGTTGAAAAGATTCTGCGTTCTTTAACTCCTAGATTCAATTATGTAGTTTGCTCCATAGAAGAATCCAATGATGTATCATCATTAACAGTTGATGAATTACAAAGCAGTCTACTGGTGCATGAACAGAGAATGAAACATCAAAGGGATGAACAAGAACATATTCTTAAGGTTAGCAATGGAGGAAGAAGTGGTAGAGGAAGAGGAAGTGGTAGCAAGGGAAGAGAACGTGCAGGAAGAAGCAACAGATTCAACAAAGATAATGTTGAATGCTTCAAATGTCACAAACTTGGTCACTACCAATCTGAATGTCCAAATTGGGAAGAAGATAATGCTCACTATGCCCAATTTGATGAGGAAGAAGAGATATTGCTTATGGCGCAAGAAACCAAACATGGTGATTTGAAGGATGAAGTTTGGTTTCTAAACTCTGGATGTAGCAATCACATGGTGGGAAACAAAGAATGGCTATTTGACTATGATGATTCATTCAAAGAATCGGTCAAATTAGGAGATGACTCAAAGATGGCAGTGGAAGGAAAAGGGAATTTGAAACTTCACATTAGAGGATTCATACAAGTCTTCACAAGTGTCTCCTACTTACCAGGTCTGAAGAACAATCTACTAAGTATAGGACAATTGCAACAGAAGAACCTCACAATCATCTTTAAAAATGATGATTGTAAAGTGTATCATGAAGATAAGGGATTAATCATGTCCACACATATGTCATTGAACAGAATGTTTGTAATCAAAGCACAAGTTATTGTGCTAAAGTGCTTATCTGTGTAAAAAACTAGTGATGCTCAACTATGGCATCAGAGATATGGTCATTTGAGTTTCAAAGGAATGAATATACTAGCTAGAAAGGAAATGGTGCATGGTCTGCCAATAGTCGAGGAACCTGAGGAGAAATGTACAAATTGCATGAAAGGAAAGCAATAGAGAGAAGCTATTCCTAAAAAGAGCTTATGTAGAGCAAGCACAAAGCTGGAATTGATACACTCAGACATATGTGGTCCCATTTCTCCAGAATCAAATGGTAAGAAACGATATTTCATAACTTTCACAAATGACCTACGTAGAAAGACATGGATATACTTCCTTAGTGAAAATTCAGAAGCACTGACCTTTTTTCAAAGATTTAAAATTGTTGTGGAAAATGAAACCAATCTGAAAATTCAATGCCTTAGAACAGATGGGGGAGGAGAATATACATCCACAGAATTCAATGATTTCTGTGATTCACATGGCATTACAGCTTACACTCCTCATCAAAATGGAGTGTCAGAGAGAAAGAACAGAACCATAATGAATATGGTTAGGTGTATGATCAATGAGAAGAATATTCCAAAGAAGTTTTGGCCTGAAGCAATGAACTAGTGTACACATCCTAAACAGGTGCCCTACATTTGCAGTGAAAGATGCAACCTCTGAAGAAGCATGGAGTGGGATTAAGCCCTTAGTAAGTCACTTTAAAGTATTTGGCTGCATAACATATGTGCATACTCTTGATAATCTGAGAAAGAAATTAGATAACAAAAGTACAGTGTGCATCTATTTGGGTATTAGTGAAGAATCAAAAGCTTACAAACTATATGACCCTGTAAAAGGAAAGATACTAATCAGCAAGGATGTGAAATTTGATGAGTTTAAGGAATGGAACTGGGAAGGTAAAGGAATCAAAAAGTCAACTGAGAAGAGGGACTTGGTGGACACAAAAACTTGTGATGCAAGTCAACACAGAGATGATGACAGTGATAGTATGCCTGAGATTGAAGACATACCACAAGTGAATGACAATGAAAATGTCAATCAAAATGAAGCAGAAACTGAATCTGAGTCTGAAAATGAACATGAACAACCTGTGTTGGGAAAGAGAATCCCAAGAAAACCAACCTATCTTGATGACTTTGTCACTGAAGAAGAAGAGTTGGAACTACATGAAGAGTTAAACAACTATGCCATGTACAACACCAATAAAGATCCAAAGACATATGATGAAGCAGCTAAGCATGATGTTTGGAAGAAGGCAATGGATGCTGAAATATCAACCATTGAAAGAAATGAAACATGGGAGCTAACTAATTTGCCCATAGGAGCAAAGAAGATTGGAGTCAAATGGGTCTACAAGACTAAGTACAATGAGCAGGGAAAAGTGGAAAAACACAAGGAAGATGAAGGAAAATTGTTGTAGTAAAAGCAGCGGAATTCAAAAAATTTCCTTTGTTTGATCCTTACGAATGAGCATGATATGTGTTTTAGAGTTTTTACCTCTTGTAGGGAAGAACCTTTGAATCACGAACAAGATGATCACGAGCGTTGATGAAGGTCACCCACGCCTCTAACTAGTCCACACGAACAGTCACCTTCAATAGAGTGCTAGCCCTTTATGTTTGAAGGCTATGCAAGAATGTTGAGAGAGAGGAATTATTTTAGGGTTTTCCAACTCTAAAATATTGTGCTTTTTGGTGTGTTTTGAGCTATGACAAGAGGTCTCTATTTATAGATATTTCTTGTCTTATGCATCAAGACAACTCTTGTCATGAGGACAAAAAATATCTCTTGTCAAAAAAATAAAATATATCTTGTCACAAAAAATATATCTTGTCACAAAAAAAATATATCTTGTTGGGCTAAAGGCTAGGACGCGCGCTCCCCATTAGTGATAGTACTCATGTGCGCGCCCTCACACCATATCCTATGGTGTTCTTCGCTCAATTAAATTACCGTGATACCCTTATCACTTTGCACCTACACCGTACCTTACGGTGTTCCTTTAATTATCTCAATATTAGACTGTCCTTATGTGTGTGACCCTTGTAGGTTTCCATAACGTTGGCAATTATATTAAATCCTTTATTTAATATAATAAACAATGAGCGGTATCTAGCAACACATCATTGCTACCCAAGTTATGAGAAATTAACATGTGATCAAATCATAACCTATGTGATAATATATGCGTGTACAATTACCCATTTGCCCCTTATGTCTATATTGAACACAAAGCATACTTGGTGTCATCTTTGTCCAGTTCAATATTGGGCCCATGACATCTATCCTGTTATGCAGGATTGGCAAATTCCATCTAGGTCACTACTGTCCCTCAGCATGCTTTGCGAAGTACCCATTAACTGCCTTTATGGTAGTCCTGTTACAGACAACGTTAGATCAGCAACAAAGCACTTGACTCCACATCTAGGGTACAAAGTGGTTTCAGGTCTAAGAGCGGTTTACACCATTATCACCATGAGAGTAACTTATGACACTTTAGCATAACATTCTATGTAGTACTCTCATAGCGGGTCAATTTGGTATAACTATTACTCTTAATCTTTTATACCTATGTCAAGACTTGATAACTCCTTATCCTATGATCCATGAGATGCGATCATCAGCCTATCTTCATAATAGCCTTTATACTTTAAGGTTATCCCTTTTCACCTTAAAGCTCGACTACGGATACTTTAAGAATAGTGTCTTTAAGTTTAATGTAATCTCATGATTAAGTCACACTTAATATTAAACGGACTTTTTATTCTAGGGACTTTATTATTTTGGACTCTTACAAACATAATAAAGAAATGTCATATTTATATTTAAACTCCTAAAGCAAATACTATGAAAATAGATTGGCTCTTAGGGCTTACTCCAACAATCTCCCACTAGCACTAAGGTCAATCAAGTATTCTCTAATACTTATAGATCTAGTATGCCCATCACGCTTCAACTACGCATGAGGCTTTGTAAGTGGATGAGGAACCTTTCCCATGTTGGTATCTTACGTATCTTCCAACGTTCTATTTTGATCTCTATCAAAATATAGAAGTATCTAAGTATATTCATGAATCGTCGGTGAGATCTATTCTCCATTGTTTCGCAAGATTTAAACCATTATCATCACTAATGTGATTATTGTGACTTGCAACATCGGAAACATAGTATTAGCTCGATCGTGAGCTAAACGATCCAATCTTAAACACTTTAACTTCTAAAACTGAAACAAACATACTATGAAGCTTATCTTTATAGCTTTCAGTGCTTACATTCAAGCATGATATACAATACATTGGTATGGAAACTAGCCATCATTATAACTTCCTTATAATGATCTTTCCATGCCTACTTATTTCAAGAAATAGTCCTTAGTTCCTTTAAGGTCTTTAAGGGTGTTCTTGAAAGTTAGTTAGTGTCACACACTAATTTCAATTTAGGTACTTAACTGATTGTCTTACAATCATGTGGTGTATCAGATTTAGTAAATATCATGATGTTGATGATTAATCCTATCTTCCTAAGTATATAGATTATCCATCCACCAAAACATTGTAGTACAACATTTAGTAAAACAATCAAACAGATATTAAGTTTTACTATTAATTACATTTCAAGTTTCATCATAATTTGCATTATGATTTTGCGTGAAACCTTTAATGATCAATTAAATCTTAAAAGATATTTTCAACACCATCCATATCGGTGTTTAATAAGAATACTCACTTTCATCGTATGAGTCTTACTCATCTTGATGACATAACCATTATCTACATAAGGTTAGTGTATATGGTTTCTATTTAAGATTGTTGGGTTTTTGTATGTTGGCTACATTTTGCAAAAACAACTACTAGCCAAATGCTGAGACAAATGTTATAGCAAGTGGAACAGCATTGTGTGACCTGATTGTTGCGCGTCAACACGCGCTATATTTCTGTGCAAGATCTTCTGGAGATTTTATGAAGTTTTATATTTAACCTAGCGTGTTGATCAAGACGCGTAGGTTGAATGAGTTGTACAGGCTGTCTTGCCTTGGTGTATTTCCATAATTAATATTGATATATTTTTGGAAACAATATTCTTTCTCAAGAAGAATTATTAGCTGGACCTGACAACGTCCAAGCTGTGTTTTGAAGCCCAAACCATTGACTGCTCAGGACTATATATATGTAAACACAAACCCTAGTTGTGAGGTTTTAGGTTTCAAGGTTTTAGGTTTTCTTATTAGTTGTGAGGCTTGCTTGTATCACCCTGATTCAAGTCAAGAACTCTGTGTTTGTGTTGTAATGGTGTACTGCTCCTAAGCTTTTAAGTACGGAGTTAGTTGTGTTTTTTAGAGTGTGTCTCTTATACAAACAAAAGAACAAGTGTATGTTTAGCAGTGCTGTCCGTACTGTTAGTAGGAATTGAGACTGGGTCTCATACCTAGGAGTTCCTAGGTAAACAAACCTACTGTGTTATTTATCTTTCAGTCACGTTTATTTTTACTTGTTTTATTATTATTGTGTGACAAGTGCTCGGACAAGTGCTCTAACGTTGTGCACAACATTTGTCTGTCTGGTTGCCAGAATTTCAATTGGCATCAGAGCAGGCACCCTGCCTGATTGGGTGAGCTCTAGGGAAGATATTTCTGGCTAAGATGGACAAAGAAGGAGGACTAATGAATAGACCACCACTTTTGGTTGGTGATGCTAACTATGATGACTGGAAGTCTAAAATGACTACGTTTTTGAAATCCATGGATCACAAAACATGGAGAGTTGTGGTTGTAGGATGGGAACCTCCTGTGGTGACTACTGGTAAGGGAGGGGAGACCGTCACTAAGCTGAAACCTGAGGACGAATGGAGCAAGGATGAAGAAGCATTAGCCAATGCAAATTCAAGGGCTCTAAATGCCTTAACCAATGGAGTTAATGCGCACATTTTCAAATTGATAAAAAAATGTACTATTGCAAAGGAAGCATGGAAGAAACTCCAAACTGTCCATGAGGGTACCTCAAAGGTGAGAAGCTCAAGGCTGCAACTTTTAACCAGTAAGTTTGAGAACTTGAAGATGAAGGATGATGAAAGCATTCAAGACTTCCACATGAGAATACTTGAGTTTGATAATCAATTTGATGCTTTGGGAGAAAATATTTCTGAAGAAAACCTGGTAAAGAAAATGCTTAGGTCACTACCTAAGAAGTTTGACATGAAGGTTACTGCCATAGAGGAAGCCAAGGACATCTCAGAATTGAAAATGGGTGAACTAGTGGGTTCTTTACAAACGTTTGAAATGTCTGCAAATGAAAGATCTGAAAAGAAGACAAAGAGTATTGCTTTTGCCTCTAAATCTGAGGAGAGTGATATGGAGGCTGATGATAGTTTATCTGAAACTATTGTGATGTTGGGTAGGAAGTTTAATAAGGCTTTTAAACGATTTGACAGAAATGCCAAGACACATGCTCCAGACAACAGTCCCAGCATAAGTAGGAACGTCAATAATCTGAGAAAATCAAAAACAGATGACAAGACAAGCCAAGGCAAAGGAGTTCATTGTCATGAATGTGAAGGATATGGGCATATCAGAACTGAATGTGCAACGTATCTTAAGAAGCAAAAGAAAGGGATGATTGTCTCTTGGTCTGATGAAGATGAGTCTGAAGAAGAATCTGAATCTACTAAACATGTGACTGCGTTAACTGGTATATGTGCATCTGATGTTGAATCACACGATGGTGAAATGACTTATGATGAATTGGTTGATTGTTATAAGGGATTATGGCTCAAAAGTGTAGAAGTTGGTAACACTGTGATAAGGCAAACGAAGACCATTGTTATACTACAAGCTGAGAAAAACAAACTTCTGGAAGAAAATTCAAGACTGGATGGTGATGTTTCTCTATATAAGTCAAAGATTGACAACATGAACAAGTAATTGAGGATGCTGAATACAGGTATTGATATGCTAGAAGAAATCCTAGAGACAGGACAGAAGTCTAGTGATACGAGAGGTATTGGTTTCAATCACAATTCACTATTTCATCAAAAAATTGTGCTTGTAAAGAAGTTTGTTCCGTCTGTTAGTACCTATAATTCAACTATGTCAAGACAGATGCCCCAGCATCTGGTGAGACAACAAAGAACCAGAAACTATACCAAATCAAGAAAAAGATATTCTGGTTGGGTTTGTTACCACTGTGGAAGAAAGGGACACATCAGACCTTACTGCTTCAAATTGTATGGGTATCCTGATAAAACTCATGTATCAAAAGCTGAACCTATTCTGAAGGATGTAGAGCAAGAGTGGAAGCAAAAGAGTAATATTGGTGATTCTAATCAAGCAGAGTCTGAAGGTGTGGAGATTGCTCAAATTGCTCATACATCACTAAGAGCATCATCTAGTAGTGATTGGTATTTTGATAGTGGATGCTCAAGACATATGACTGGAAATAGAGATTACTTGACAGATGTCTTGCCATATGCTACAAGCTTTGTGACTTTTGGTGATGGAGCCAAAGGGCAAATTAAAGGTATAGGGTCACTGATCAGTGAAGGGCTACCTAAACTTGACAAGGTTCTTCATGTGAAAGGACTAATTGCAAATCTAATAAGCATTAGTCAATTATGTGACAAGGGTCTTAAAGTCAACTTCACAAAGAATGAATGCTTAGTTACTAATAACAAAGGTGATCTACTGATGAAGGGAGAAAGATCAAAGGATAACTGTTATTTATGGGTCTCTCAAGACAAAGTTAAGTTGTCTACTTGTCTTATAACCAAAGAGGATGATGTGAAGCTATGGCACCAAAAGCTTGGACATCTAAACCTCAAAAGTATGAAGAAAGCTATTGCTGAAGGAGCCATCAGAGGTTTACCAAGACTTCAGATTCAAGAAGGAAGTATATGTGGAGAATGTCAAATAGGAAAACAGACAAAGATGCCGCACCAAAAGCTACAACATCTGACCACATCTAGAGTACTTGAATTGTTACCTATGCAAGTTGAGAGCCTAGGTGGAAAGAAGTATGCATTTGTGATGGTAGATGATTTTTTCAGATATACATGGATTGACTTCATCAGGGAGAAATCTGACACTTTTGAAACATTCAAGGAGCTTTGCTTAAAACTTCAAAGAGAAAAGGAATGTGGTATTACTAGAATCAGAAGTGATCATGGGAAGGAGTTTGAAAATAGTAAATTCTCAGAGTTCTGCACGTCTGAAGGAATATTCCATGAATTCTCTGCTCCTATTACTCCTCAACAAAATGGAATAGTAGAGAGAGAGAATAGAACATTACAAGAATCTGCCAAAGTGATGTTACATGCCAAGAAGTTACCATTCCACTTCTGGGCTGAGGCTATGAACACAGCCTGCTATATACATAACAGAGTAACCTTGAGAAAAGGAACATCTACAACTCTGTATGAGCTTTGGAAGGATAGAAAGCCCACTGTGAAATACTTTCATGTGTTTGGGAGTAAATGCTACATCTTAGCTGACAGAGAACCAAGAAGGAAGATGGATGCTAAAAGTGATGAAGGCATATTCCTGGGGTATTCTACAAATAGCAGAGCCTATAGAGTTTTCAACTCCAAGACTAATACCATGATGGAATCTATAAATGTTGTGATTGATGATAAAGGTAATGATGCTGCACCAGAAGACAGTACATTTGGCACAGCATCTGGTTTACAAGAAGAGACAGATGATGAAGTTGTTAATGAGGAAGATGGTGAAGTAATAAGTTCTGAAAATACAGTTAATAACAAAGTGCCATCTATCAGAGTCATTGGTAATCCTGATCTAGGAATCACAACAAGAAGAAGAAATAAGGAGGTATCAAATTCTTGTTTTATTTCCAACTTTGAACCCAAGAATGTTAAAGAGGCTTTAACTGATGAGTTATGGATAAATGCCATGCAAGAAGAACTAACTCAGTTCAAGAGAAGTGATGTGTGGGACTTAGTTCCTAGACCAGATAATGCAAATATCATAGGTACAAAATGAGTTTACAAGAATAAATCAGATGAAAATGGTACAATCACTAGAAACAAAGCTAGATTGGTTGCTCAAGGCTATGCCCAGATTGAAGGTGTAGACTTTGGTGAGACTTTTGCTCCTGTAGCTAGACTTGAAGCTATTAGGCTATTACTTGGAATTGCATGTGTTCTCAAATTCAAGTTGTATCAAATGGATGTCAAGAGTGCATTTCTTAATGGGTATCTGAATGAAGTGGTCTATGTGGAACAGCCCAAGGGCTTTATTGATCCAGCCTTTCCAAATCATGTATACAAGTTGAAGAAAGCATTGTATGGATTGAAACAAGCTCCTAGAGCTTGGTATGAGAGGTTAACTGAGTTCTTGGTGAATAATGGTTACAGGAAGGGAGGTAATGACAAGACACTGTTTGTGAAAGATGAAAGACGGAAACTTATGATTGCACAAATATATGTTGATAATATAGTCTTTGGAGGAATGTTTGACCAGATGGTACAACATTTTGTTCAGCAAATGCAATCTGAGTTTGAAATGAGTCTTGTTGGTGAACTGAATTTCTTTCTAGGTCTTCAAGTAAAACAAATGGAAGACACTATATTTATATCTCAGAGTAAGTATGCTAAGAATATGGTCAAGAAATTTGGTATGGAGAATGCTACTACCAAAAGAACTCCAGCTCCCACACATATCAAATTATCTAAAGATGACAAGGGAGAAAATGTAGATCAAAGTTTATACAGAAGCACGCTAGGAAGTCTTCTCTATTTGATTGCTAGTAGACCTGATATCACATTTGCTGTTGGAGTGTGTGCTAGGTACCAAGCTGAGCCAAAGATGAGCCATCTGACTCAAGTGAAGAGAATTCTAAAATATGTGAACAGTACCAGTGATTATGGTTTATTGTACTCTCATGGAGAAAGTACTATGTTGTTAGGATACTGTGATGCAGATTGGGCTGGAAGTGCAGATGATAGAAAAAGTACTTCTGGTGGATGTTTCTTCCTAGGTAACAATCTCATATCTTGGTTTAGTAAGAAACAAAATAGTGTTTCCCTATCAACTACTAAGGCTGAGTACATAGCAGCAGGCAGTAGCGGCACACAATTGGTGTGGATGAGACAGATGCTGAGTGAGTACAACGTCAAGACAGATGTTATGACATTATATTGTGACAACTTGAGTGCTATCAATATTTCTAAAAATCCTATACAACATAGTAGGACTAAGCACATTGATATCAGACATCATTTCATCAGAGATTTGGTTGAAGAGAAAATTATTTCTATTGAGCATGTTTCAACTGAGGAGCAGTTAGCAGATATATTTACAAAAGCTCTTGATATTGCACAATTTGAAAAACTAAAAAGGCGGTTAGGCATTTGCCTAATTGAGGAATTGTAGCAGTTATTTAATGGGAGGCGTGCAGCAGTTATTTTCTCCCTCCTCAACCGCTTTATGCACGCAAATCAAGGAAGAATATCCCAACTTCCCTTAAACAAAACAATCACACGCATTCATCATTGTTTCTTTTCTCCTAGTTTTTCAAAACTGCTAGTCTTCTCACTTGCTGCTCTCATCGTTGTTCCAACCTTCTCAATCATTCAACCTCTCACAAATTTCTCTATCATCATGTCTACTTCAACAAACACTCAATCACCAATCGCAAACGATTCAACTTCTCCCATTGTTCCAGAAACCACTTCACCGATGGTAATGGATGTTCAACCGCTTGCAACGATCACTGAATCTACTCCGATTAAATTGCGTCCTAAAACGCTTGTGTCACGAAAGGAAAAAAGCACTAGAAAAGGGTCAACTTCCTCGGCAACGAAGAAGACCTCAAAATCAAAAGGTAAGAAATCGTCTTCTACTGTTCAATGTGTAGGTCTCACTATGCATGATCTATACTGCAAGGAAAATCCCTTTATATCGACTGTAGTAGAACCAAATGTTGACACTTCTGTCAACGGATCTGATGAGAAACCCACTGAGGGTACTGAAGCGTTCACTAAAACCCTAGGTTCTGTTAATCCTAAGGTAGATGACAAAGTAGATGTTGATAAGTCAAATTTGCATGTTTAAAGTGTTGATAATGCTGGTGTTAGTGACAAGACTATTGCTGATGATGTTAATGTTGCTGAGAACATTGTTGTGACAGAGAATCCTGTTGATTCTTCTGCTGATGTTCAGATTGCTGTGCCAGATGCTCAAGCATCTTTAGCACAAGCCAATGTGGAGTCTTTGGACGTTCCAAACACTCCTGAGACTGTGAATACTCAAGAGAATGATTCCCCCGAGCCTCAAGATCAGAATGATGAGACTCAGAAAGATGTTAGTCAGGCTGATACTGTGAATGATGCACCAACTGTTGTGGTTAATGTTGAAGAAATGGAGTCTGAAGAAAGATCTTTGGAAGTGACTACAGTTACTAGTGTTGCTCGCAGGACAAGGAGCAAGGCTGTTAAGGTTGCTTCTGAAGTTGATGAGAGTGTTAAAGGCACTAAAAGGAAAGCTGTTAATACAGGGAAGAAGCCTATGGCTGGTCCCCCAAAGTCTTGGAGTAAAGTGACTCCCAAGCCTGATTAGAAGAAGAAGAGCCTCAAAAGAAAGGATCATCCTTCAAGTGATTCTGATTTTGAGTTTGTTGTGACAGATGCTGCCTCATCTGGTGGAGCATCTAGAAAAATTGTCAAGGGTATGAAAGTCCCTTTGGATATCCCTCCAGCCCCTTTGGATAATGTTTCCTTTCATCTGGAAAGTGGAGCTATTCGCTGGAAGTTTGTCTATCATAGGAGACTTGGACTTGAAAGAAACTTGAAAGGTGATGTGTTCAAATGCCAAGAGCTGGTGGATGTGTTGGAGTTTGCTGGGTTGATGAAGACGGTGAAGGATCTGGGTAACTGTTATGACAAGCTGGTGAGAGAGTTTGTTGTCAACATACCTGAAGAATGTGATGATCCTAGGTACTCTGAATACAGGAAGGTGTATGTGCGTGGTAGATGTGTCAACTTTTCTCCTCAAGTGATCAATGCTTATCTTGGAAGATCAATTGAAGACACCCCTGAGTTGGAGGTTACTGATGACACCATTTGCAAAGCTATTACAGGTAACAAGCTTAGCCACTGGCCTAGGCTTCTGTCCTCTGCAAAGCTGACTCCTCTGTATGCTGCTTTGAATAAAATTGCTGCTAATAACTGGTCCCCAACTACTCATTCTAATTATGTGGCCACTGTGCTTGGTAAGCTCATTTATGCAATTGGTACTAAATCTGCATTTGATTTTGGTTATTATATTTATCATCAATTTTTGGAGCAAGCTAAATCTTTTGTTGTTAAGTTCCCTATTCCATTTCCTACTCTGGTGTGTGGTGTTATTCTGCAACAACACCCTGATATTTTGGTTAGCACAGATGAGCTTGTTAGGAGGCCTAGTTCTCTTGGTTTGGATTGTAGGTTGATATCCCAGCCACGAGCTGATGATTTGGCTGGCACTTCTGTCAAGTCATCTGGTGATATGAGTAAGCTGGAGATGATTGTTGAGCTTATGGATGTTAGTTTAGATCTGGGTGCTAAGAAGCTGAAAGTTGACAGGGTTATAGCTGCCTTGAAAGCTGAGGTTGCAGCTGAGGGTGAGGCTCCTGCACAAGGCCATGACAGGGAAGAAGAAGGAGGAAATGGTAATGCTTCTGCTGCTGGTGATACTGAGGAAGTATCTGCTGCCTCTGATGAAACTGTCTCTTTCTGATGTTTGTAATTTTTTTTTCTCTTTTATTCATGCACCTGAGTGTGCTCCATGGTCTGTAATAACTCTATTTGTGGCCTCTCTATGTGCCTCTGTGACTTGGTGACCTATGTGAACTGATGTGCTACTCTATGATTTCTCTTCTGCAATATATGATTTCTCTATGTTTGTCAGAATTTATGGCTAAAAAGGGGGAGTAGAATAGATGGTTAGAAATTATTTTTCTTATGACTGAAGATGCTCTGACACATGCTCTAGCAGTTGTTATGTTATTACTATGCATGAAGACGCTTGGATAGATGCTTTGACATTTGTCTCATTGAAGTAAGTATGTTATGTTATATGTCTGCATGTTTTGAGGGGGAGCACTTATTGTATGAGGATGTGCATGATTTGAGGGGGAGTGCGTATATCTGATTATATCTGATTATCTTCTCTATGTTGTGGAATTATTTGTTCAAGAGTATGTCTCCATCTCTTTATCTGAACCCACTATATATATGTTCTAGTTATCTGGCTATTTCTGTGAGGCTAGGTGTATTATGAGTATTGATGATGAATGCCTCTGATACTATTTACAAGTTATCTTTATTCAAAGAGTTCCCTTGGAAGTAGTTTCGTTATATGCCATGATTGTTTTAGGTGATATGTGAATGCTTATGCATGATGTGGATTTGAAGAAGTTATTTGTATCTCTCCAAGAGCTGGCTATATATTGTTTTAGCCAAAATTTTGCCAAAGGGGGAGATTGTTGGGTTTTTGTATGTTGGCTACATTTTGCAAAAACAACTACTAGCCAAATGCTGAGACAAATGTTGTAGCAAGTGGAACAGCATTGTGTGACCTGATTGTTGCGCGCCAACACGCGCTATATTTCTGTGCAAGATCTTCTGGAGATTTTATGAAGTTTTATATTTAACCTAGCGTGCTGATCAAGACGCGTAGGTTGAATGAGTTGTACAGGCTGTCTTGCCTTGGTGTATTTCCATAATTAATATTGATATATTTTTGGAAACAATATTCTTGCTCATGAAGAATTATTAGCTGGACCTGACAACGTCCAAGCTGTGTTTTGAAGTCCAAACCATTGACTGCTCAGGATTATATATATGTAAACACAAACCCTAGTTTTGTGTGTGGAAGACCGTGTGTGTACTAAAGCGTGTGTTTCAAGGTTTTAGGTTTTCTTGTTAGTTGTGAGGCTTGCTTGTATCACCCTGATTCAAGTCAAGAACTCTGTGTTTGTGTTGTAATGGTGTACTGCTCCTAAGCTTTTAAGTACGGAGTTAGTTGTGTTTTTTAGAGTGTGTCTCTTATACAAACAAAAGAACAAGTGTATGTTTAGCAGTGCTGTCCGTACTGTTAGTAGGAATTGAGACTGTGTCTCATACCTAGGAGTTCCTAGGTAGAGCAGTCATTGGTAGGGTCGTGGTGCAAAGACAAGTAGTGAGTCTACGTTGTGCTTTTCACTAGAACTATTATAGTGGAGTTCATTCCTGGATTGGTATCCCCTAGACTAGGGCATTTTGCGCCGAACTGGGTTAACAAACCTACTTTGTTATTTATCTTTCAGTCACGTTTATTTTTACTTGCTACGCTGCGTTTTATTATTATTGTGTGACAAGTGCTCGGACAAGTGCTCCAACGTTGTGCACAACATTTGTCTGTCTGGTTGCCAGAATTTCAAAGATTTCATGGCCTTTAGCCACTTCTCAGAAATTAGACCGTCTTACGACTCTTTAGAAAGTCAGAGACTCATCTTCCATGAGAACCATATCACATTGCTGAGTCATGATAAAATCATACCTTTTGTCCATGTGATATGTTAGACTTATCTAATATTTAGTGCAACTCAAATCATTGGTCCTTCAACATCCTTGAGGAACCAATTAATGTTCCCATTTCAATAAATATGTCTTTTAGTAATTGAATTTTTCAAGTTCTATATCACTCCCACTGTCTCTCTTAGAGACACACTCCCACTGGAGGAATGATTCAAACCGAGCAACAAAACACCTTTTGTCTTTTAGAGTGATATAAGATAAGTATCCATAAGAATACTTCCACATATTTATTCATTTAATTTGGATTTAAATTTATCTAATAAATTTCCGATCCAAAATTTCATAAAGGCAAACTTGGTGCTCTTACCCCATATCGCATACGGTATCTTTATGATCATCTTAAAAAGGGGAACCAATTGTGGGTAAAGATTGACTATAAGAAGAAAGATTTTAAGAGTCAATGATGTGTTTAAACTATCAAATCATGTCAAACATGAAGTGATAAATTAGTTATTATTACACCTTAATTAAGTATTTACTGATATGACTCATTCATATGACTTAAATACTTTTATTGAGTTCTATTTTCTTCATTGCTTAAACTCCTTGACAAATTCAAAGATTTCTAACTTGTGTCACACACATATCCATATTCAATGATTTTAATCATCAATGATAATGAAGCAAAATAAACTCAATATATCAAACAAATATGTTTAGTGGTCGATATACATCTCATCATGCATATTGCTCAAATTGATCATGTGTCGTTTTATTGACACATCTAATATTTGTACTAAACAATAAAATATATATATATAGGATTCAAATCTTATTTGGCTCTTGTCATAATTGTTATAGGCTAGTCTTATCAAGATCATGGAACCCTAGTCCATTACTTGACTTGAAGCAATACTATAGAAGACTTTGCTTAAATGATAGGACAATCGTTTGTCTTATTATTTAAAGCTACAATTCATATCTTGTCGTTACAAGATATAATTAATACTTCTATCACTACATGGAATTCAATAACGATTATTGTGTCCATTTCAAATTTAATTTTTAAGTCATATCAAGATCATGGAACCCTAGTCCATTACTTGACCTTGAGCAATAGAAGATTTTAAATGATAGGACAATTGTTTGCCTTATTATTTAAAATTATAATTTATCTCTTGTCAATACAAGACATCTAATTAATACTTCTATTACTAGATGGAGTTCAATAACAATTATTGTGTTCCATTTTAAATCATAACATAAGCTCTCATTGTCAATGAAACAAATTTTCATTCTAGACATAAGCTCTCATAGTCAATGAAACAATTTTCATTCTAGACATAAGTTGACTTAAAATTATAGTCAATGTTCTAATTCTTTAAGCATCTCTATTTTCGAAAAATTGAGATCCAACATCTTTGTATCATATACCTTTGATGTAGAAATAGAAACTTTGACTTTCTATAACAATATGTATAATATTGAAGTCTTACTTCATTCCCTTTAGTTTGACTCTTACAAGAACTATTTACGGCATTCATGTTTCAATCAATGGTCTAACCATTTTAAAATAGCCGTTCTCCTTTGGCAACCATTTTTGTTCTATTCAAATAAGAGAACTATAAATCTTATTTATATCTCAAATTTTGATAGTGTAAATTAATTCTCATTCAACTCAACAATTTCCGGTAGATATAGAATTTCATAAATTTATCTATATCTATCCATTGTAATTTGTTTAGATTGAACCTATGACCAACTCCTTGATCTATTGAGAAATCCTATCATACTTTAAAGTTTCTTTTAAAAGGATCTTGCTTTAAATGATCACATCATTACTTGTTTAAAAGTATGAAGTATTCTATATCTAGATGTCAACTTGATACTTCTAACAAGCATCCTTCTCCAATCTAGTTATAGTAGGTTGTTAGAATTTAGTTCAAGCTCTTATAGTACTTCTTGTATTTGAGAATCATTCTCTTTTGTGTACCAATTCAGAAACTATTTTCTAAAATCCTTGTCCTTCATAAGGACAACATAATTTGTATTGTATTTTAATTTCAAAGACATGTAAGATATTTGTATTATAATTCAATCCTTTAATATGGTCTTTTATTAAAAGGCTTCCACTATTTTACTCAAAACAAACGACCCTCATCATTTGATTCGGAAAATCCCGTTGGAAGATTTTCTAGTGGATCGAGATCCATATTTCACTTCGTTCTAAGGCCGCGTAAGCGGATTACACAAAACTTAGTTATTTAGGTAGGAACTCCTTCCAATTGTATCTCATACAATTCTCAAATATATCAATTGGGTGAACAACTCCTTATTCGAATTCATCATATGAATCATTCCCAATTCGTGCTTCTAAACTCATATAATCTTATTATATTTTGTTTAGTTAAGTTTGACCCAAATTTTAGAAGTCGGATATTACAATTATCCCCTCGCACCTTACTAATGTAAAACAAGCACCTTCGCGTGGGCGAAACCTACATTGTTCGATACTAGTCTTGATGAGTTCTAAAACTTGGAAAGCATAAACTTAATATTCACATATTTTACTTGTTAAAGAAAATGCACCCCGCGTAGGCGAAACCTACATTTTCTTTATTAGTCTCTTATGTGTCTCTTGAGGGATTTTTATTAAGTTTGATCTCATTGGCTTGTTAAACATATTAAACTCTCTCACATGCATCAACATACATACATACAATAATATAGAATGATATGATTATGGCCTCCTAACGCAAGTGTCCTCTCAAGCCAATGAGAGAACCCTAAACTAGCCTAACGATGATCTACTTCTCCAAGCATCATCTTCATGGTTGTTCTCCTTTGTTCCTATGTAATTCTATTATAATGTTACATCAAAGAAACTCACTTTACATACGAGGGAGTAAGATGAGAAAAGAAATTACAACAAGAGATTGAGAGAGAGGCACGACACGCAGGCCGTATTTAAATTCCCAAAATAAAAACAAAAGAGCAAACTAAGGCCATAATCATTCATTGAAACACAACAATAATAAACTCACATTATTATTATCCTTGGTTTAGGTAATTAATTAAAATTAAATTATTATAAATTGATCATACCGTTCATAACGGATAGAATCGAGTCACGATTTCAAAAACCATGTTTTCGACAAGATTTGGATGCGTACGGTCGCCAGGGGTCGCCCGCGCTCGCCAGCGGGCGAGCTGCTCGGTCGCGCGGTCGGTCGCGCGCTCGCCAGGGCTCGCCTGGCCGTGAGCGTCTCTGTGGCTGGTCGCCATCCCTCGCCCGCGCTCGCTGGGCGACCGCGGCATTGTTTCGCGAAAATCGTTTTAGGATTTCGTAAATTGTGTCACGAGTTCTGAAACATGCTTTCAGTATATCACAACCCTTGTGATGTATTGAACCATTTTGCAACAAGTTCCTTCCATTAAAACTCACCATGAACGAATATCGGCTTGATTCATCACCACATCAATGTTTCACCAATCGAAGGTTCCGAAACAATTATTGTGGATTGTTCAATGCCAACAACGACTACGTGATTTCTAACGGACGAAATCTAGTATATCAAATATACTTTATTTGCATCTTGTTCCCTTGTATCATATACAAGATTTGATCAATTTCAAATTTAATTCCTCAATTTTATATTGTTTAAGTTTTAATCACATTAAAACATAATTCAAACAAACATCATGATCATGGTTTCGTAAGTGACTCTGATACCAATGAAGGAAAATTGTTATAGTAAAAGCAGCAGAATTCAAAAAATTTCCTTAGTTTGATCCTTACGAATGAGCATGATATGTGTTTTAGGGTTTTTACCTCTTGTAGGGAAGAACCTTTGAATCACGAACAAGATGATCACGAGCGTTGATGAAGGTCACCCACGCCTCTAACTAGTCCACACGAACAGTCACCTTCAATAGAGTGCTAGCCCTTTATGTTTGAAGGCTATGCAAGAATATTGAGAGAGAGGAATTATTTTAGGGTTTTCCAACTCTAAAATATTCTTGTGCTTTTTGGTGTGTTTTGAGCTATGACAAGAGGTCTCTATTTATAGATATTTCTTGTTTTATGCATCAAGACAACTCTTGTCATGAGCACAAAAAATATATCTTGTCACAAAAAAAATATATCTTGTTGGGCAAAGCCCAACAAGACACAAAGGCTAGGGCGCGCGCTCCCCATGAGTGATAGTACTTATGTGCGCGCCCTTCCACCATATCCTATGGTGTTCTTCGCTCAATTAAATTACCGTGATACCCTTATCACTTTGCACCTACACCGTACCTTACGGTGTTCCTTTAATTATCTCAATATTAGACTGTCCTTATGTGTGTGACCCTTGTAGGTTTCCATAACGTTGGCAATTATATTAAATCCTTTATTTAATATAATAAACAATGAGCGGTATCTAGCAACACATCATTGCTACCCAAGTTATGAGAAATTAACATGTGATCAAATCATAACCTATGTGATAATATATGCGTGTACAATTACCCCTTTGCCCTTTATGTCTATATTGAACACAAAGCATACTTGGTGTCATCTTTGTCCAGTTCAATATTGGGCCCATGACATCTATCCTGTTATGCAGGATTGGCAAATTCCATCTAGGTCACTACTGTCCCTCAGCATGCTTTGCGAAGTACCCATTAACTGCCTTTATGGTTGTCCTGTTACGGACAACGTTAGATCAGCAACAAAGCATTTGACTCCACATCTAGGGTACAAAGTGGTTTCAGGTCTAAGGGCGGTTTACACCATTATCACCATGAGAGTAACTTATGACACTTTAGCATAACATTCTATGTAGTACTCTCATAGCGGGTCAATCCGGTATAACTATTACTCTTAATCTTTTATACCTATGTCAAGACTTGATAACTCCTTATCCTATGATCCATGAGATGCGATCATCAGTCTATCTTCATAATAGCCTTTATGCTTTAAGGTTATCCCTTTTCACCTTAAAGCTCGACTCAGATACTTTAAGAATAGTGTCCTTAAGTTTAATGTAATCTCATGATTAAGTCACACTTAATATTAAACGGACTTTTTATTCTAGGGACTTTATTATTTTGGACTCTTACAAACATAATAAAGAAATGCCATATTTATATTTAAATTCCTAAAGCAAATACTATGAAAATAGAGTGGCTCTTAGGGCTTACTCCAACAGGAGAGGTTTATGTGGAACAACCTCTTGGTTACAAACAACAAGCAAGAGACAAGGTGTACAAATTGAAGAAGTCTCTGTATGGTTTGAGACAAGCTCCAAAGGCATGGTATAGTAAGATAGAATCTTACTTCCATCATGAAGGATTTGAAAAGTTTCCTCATGAACACACACTATTTGTGAAATATTTCTCTGGAAATAAAATACTAATTGTAAGCTTGTATGTTGATGATCTCATTTTCACTGGAAATGATCAGAAAGTATTTGACAACTTTAAAGCTTCTATGGAAAACAATTTTGATATGACAGAATTGGGAAAAATGAGATTCTTCTTAGGGGTAGAAGTGAAACAAGATGAAAGAGGCATTTACATTCACCAACATAAATATGCAATTGAAGTTCTCAAAAGATTTGGCATGTATGAGTGCAATAGTGTGTGTAATCCACTTGTTCCTGGTTGCAAGCTGAAGAAGGATGAAGAAGGGAAAGCTAGTGACTCAACCATATATAAACAAATGGTTGGATGTTTGATGTACTTACTTGCTACAAGACCTGATCTTGCTTTCTCAGTGTGTTTGGTAGCTACATACATGGAGAGACCTACTGAAATTCATGTGGCAGTAGTGAAAAGAATTATGAGATACCTAAAAGGGACAACCAACTATGGTCTAACATATGATAGGAGCACAGGTGATGGGCTAATTGGTTGTTCAGATTCTGAATATGCTGGTGATACTGATGACAGAAAAAACACCTCAGGTTATGTGTTCATGATTGGAGACAAAGTTGTATCCTGGTCATCAAAGAAAAAACCCATTGTCAAATTGTCTTCTACTGAGGCTGAGTTTATAGCAGCAGCAAACTGTGCATGCCAAGGAGTTTGGTTAATGAGAATTTTGAAGCAAATTGAAAGAACTGAGAGAAAGTGCTTAACCATATTTTGTGACAACAGCTCCTCCATCAAGTTGTCTAAAAATCCTGTCATGCATGGTCGTAGCAAACACATTGATGTTAGGTTCCACTTCCTCAGAGACCTAACCAAAGAAGGAGTTATTCAATTGGTGCACTGTTCCTCATTTGATCAAATGGCAGACATAATGACCAAAGCTCTCACTCTTGATAATTTATGTAGGATTAGGAGCATACTTGGTGTAAACAATGTAGGTGTGATAAACTGAATATGTGTGTTCAATTTAGGGAAGTGTTTGTTAGATATTTGTATAGCTCAGTATGCGTGGCTTAGCGAGCAAGTAATGGCTCAGCGAGCAACTTGTGCTCATAAGCTGGCCTAGTAGCGCTCCCGCGCGTGTGTGTGTGTGTTGTACAATGCCTATATAAGGCTAGTTGACATAATAGAATATATTAGAGTATTGTGTACTCAACATTAGTGGTATATCTAATGGTGTTGTGTGATTTGATTTTTTGATTCGACGGCCTATATGCCATAGAAGACATGGTTTTGCGTGTGGATGGTGATGAAACGGCAGATTTGTTCATGGTGTGGGTTTTACAATGTGTGAAGCGTCTTTAAAGAAAAAATAATGTGTTCCAAACTCGAATGGTGCTACTGCAAGCACTATTTTGAATTGTGGTGTTCTGAAAGAAAAAAAATTGGTAATTTTAATTAATTTTGTTTGATTTGAGTCTCTTTGATTCTGTTTAGACTGGATTATTTGGTTTGTTAAATTTGAACCGCTTCTATTTGGTTTGATGCATGAGTCTAAGATAATACTTGCAGTTGGTTTGGTTTTGATTGATTTGATTCTTTTTTATCTCTGTCGATTTGAATTTGTTTGTGATGAGTTCAAGTAGTGCTCACAATTAGTTTGTTTGGTGATTGAATTTTCACAATCTGTTTGTTGACTTTGTTCTACTGTTTGGTGGATGAAAATTCGTAATTTGTTTGAATCTTAAATATGAAGTTGAAATCTGAAATTTGGAACTGAAATCTGTAAATTTGATTCCGATGAGGAAATTCTCACAATCAGAAAATTTGAATCCGATGAAAATATACTAACAATCTGAAAATTTGAATCTAGTGAGAAAATACTCACAATTCTGAAAATTTGAATTTGGTGAGGGAATACTCACAATCTAAAAATCTAAAGTCTAAAGTTGAATCCGGTGAAAAAATATTCACAATGTGAAGCCTGGACCTGAAGTAGAAGCTGAAGTTGAATGTGAATATCTGAATATCAGAATTTGAATGTCAGTATTGTTAACAATTCTCTCGTCAGTGATTCTAATTTTTTTTTTTTTTAGTGCCTGTTTGTTTTGGCGTTTGCAGGTTCAAACATGAGTATTTTATCCCTAAACGCATTTTTTCAATTTTCAATAATGTTTGGCCAAAACTTTTAATCAATTCTGAAAAGGTGCAAACGTGAGTTGGGTTGAAGCTACATATCTGAGCTTCTGCGGCAATCAAACGTGATTTTAAATTTTAACTTTTCTATGATATGTACACTTACCAAATTACCCATATCTTCTTCTCCCATTTCCTACCCATAAGCATCTTTCTTCTTCGTACAAACCTAATTTCTCAGATTTGCAGATGAAACATAGAGAAGAGGGGAAAAACATAATGAATTAAATTTAACAAAGACAAGTGCAACATTGGCGTTTGCCGATCAACATTTCCTATTTCAGTGGATGCAGAAGCAGCGCTAATTACTTGTGAGTGGAGCGCCGTTTCTGACTTTCTAGGTTGTGGAAAACTGAATATAATGGGCTAGAGGATAAAGGGCAATTTATGAGAATCACTTTTTCGTTAATATATCCAAACATAAATCAATTCACATCTAACTCATGTTTAACCAAACTCAATTCTGTCAAACTCAATTCTATCAAAACCAATTCTGTTGACCGTCAAGCTAATGGAATTTTGTCTATGAGAAGTGGGTAAAAATAAAGTAAGAGTGCAAAGAGATAAAAAATGCGTAAATAACTTGATTTATTGTGTATTTCGATTTAAGTACAACTTTAATATTTATAGGCAAATATTACCCCTATGAAGGAGAACCATGGCCTACAAAGTGGTGGAATTCAAAATGTGTGTTTGATTGTGATTTTTTCCACCTCTAAGGTGCGTTTGGACCTTGTATAGTTGTTTCCGTTAGTTGTAATTATGTTTGATTTCCTATTAAGAATTAAGGAAATGAAATTTTGGTGTAGAATTTTAGAGACATAAGAGCACCATTATCGTAGGGTCCTACAGCAGAAATGCCACCCTTGTGTCAGTAATACCATTGATAATTGACTCATGTTGGATAGCAAAGTTTAGAACTGTATCCATTATGTACCACCGTTGCTTCTCAATGTTTGCTGTATCTTTTATGCTATTTTATTATATGATCATTGCATTGAACATCAATATTATGAAATTTGTGGGACCGTGTTAAAATTTTGGATAAGTGGTATAGATATTTAAAAAATATAGTTGAGTGCAGGGACGGACCTGGACATAAATTTTCACTAGGCTAAAAAATTTAGTCACTATTAAAAATAAAATTATTCTAATAATTTAATTAAACTATAAATAATATATAAGATTATTAGTAATATAACATGTATATTCAAAAAAAATACTATAATTTCGATTAATTATCTACTATGTTTTTGACAAACAAAATTAATATTTATTATTTATAAAATTAAACTATATAACTTAAAATAATATTGCGTCAAAAAAAAATTAAAATAATATTTTATGTATATCAAATTATTTGTAATCATCAATCATAAACTATGCACTAATATTTGTACCAATACTTAATTTATATGTGTACCGTATGACTTACAAACATCAATAATAAACTTTAAATTAATATTAACATTAATATATGTATAAATATGTATATAGAATGACTTAAAATTATTTATAAAATTTATTTTTATTTTTTTCGGAAAAAGATTTGGCGAGGCTGGTGTGGCTATAGCAACACCTAGCCTCAAGGGGGTCCGTCCCTGGTTGAGTAGTATAAATAATTGGGATGTGTGAAATAATATAATCTATTAAATGAGAATTATTTATACTACTCACATGGGTGATATGGATGTGGATGCTCTAATAATTTTCTTCATCTTTGCGTCGAGTTAATTTTAGAGACAAAGTAGTTGAAATTATTGTGACAGAATTCTTCTTCATCTTTTCATCGGGCTCTAGAGAATTCCTTTTATTTTTTGACTAATTCTTTTTATTTTTTGACTAATGTTTTTAAAGAATTCTTATTTCTTAGTTGATTTTAATTAATTAGTTAAACTGATCAGAGAGTGGTAGTCACATTTTTTGATTATCTTGATATTTATATTGATTATGAATTTTTTTTGTTGAGGAAAACTTGGTCTTTAAATTTATTTTGCTATATAAAGAGTAATACTTGTGTAAATGAAATGTATAGTTTAAAATGCCATTAACATTTAAAACCTCTATTTTGGTAATTGTCAATTTAAAAATAATTTTGATTCAAATTATTTAAACAACACTTATTATGTTTAACCAATTCTACAATATTGATGTCAAAAAAAAAATCAATTCTACAATATTACATTTAAAAATAAATCAATTATATTTAATTTAATTCTGACAAAAATTAATTTTATCAAAATCAATTATATTCACTTGCTAAACTAAACACACACAAAGTAATATTTTTCTTTAAAGTGATGTATGCAAATCTCAATTGTAAGGCTGATGTCACAATAAACAATGGAGCACACAATCAGAAAGCCTAATTGTCAAACATATATAGAACCAAACATAATTTATTTATATATAATTATATTTGATATGGACATATACTATATGTTAAAGTCAAAGTTGATATTGTCTTCACATGAAGTGCAGCTTATAGGAAAATACACATGAAGCTTCCTAGCTATATTTACCTAAAGAATCAAGAGCGTAGCCCAAATGAAAAATTAAGACAAAATGTTGTTAATTCTCAGTCAAATTGAATCGAAATATTTGGGCAAATGCAAACTTAAATTAAAGCTACTTGCGGTACTGTAAATCATCTGATCCTTTTCACACGTACATGAAGATAGAGTTGACATTTTAACTTCATAACTTGTTCATGGTTCATGCTACGTACTCACACGGGAAATAAAGAGAGAAAGTAAATTCATTTGAACTTTTAGTTGACTGCAATAACCAATAATATTTATGTAGTGTCATTAGTTTAATTTATAATATCTTTCACGAAAAATATAGTACATTACTTGATAATTTTTTTTTGTTG
This sequence comes from Trifolium dubium, assembly GCA_951804385.1. Taxonomy (NCBI): domain Eukaryota; kingdom Viridiplantae; phylum Streptophyta; class Magnoliopsida; order Fabales; family Fabaceae; genus Trifolium; species Trifolium dubium. The sequence goes on from OX638067.1 coordinate 35,633,692, forward strand.
GTAAAATTAAAATAGAACCAAGAGGACGACCTCTTAAACCCAAAAAATAAGTTCAAAATATGGATCCCAATCATAAAAATTAATAAAACTTAAGGGTCTATTCATTACATACAAAATATACGAAAAATTCTTATTTTTCTCAGCCACTTTATAATTTTTGTGCATAAATATCAACATAGCTCTCCCTCGTATCAAATATATCAATTTCTTTGTCGGTCTATGTCTCTGGTACTTCTCCTTTGTCACTACATGCTTGAATTTTTCTTCTGGCAATATCGCCGCGTTTCAACATATATCCTTCATGTTTCTTCCTTTTATGTGTATCTGATCTAAAATTTATATCAAATAAATCAATTTTTATTGGCTAATTTTTTATTTTAAAACGGAGTGAATATGTATTTTTTTCTCTATATCATTATTATTTAATTAAACTTTATACGCGTCTCTATACCATATAATATATAGCAAAATGTTAAACATTAATAAAACATTATTTTCAATACAAATTTTACTTTTTTAAGTAATCTTAACAAGTGTCTTTGGAGCACTAGTTAGTATGACCCTAATATATATAAACTTTGAGGCAAAGTTTGAGTTCTTAATCCAATTAAAGACGACTTATATGGCACAATCATCTTTCTCCAACACTCCAAACAATACTCACGAGGTGTTCCTTAGTTTTAGGGGTGAGGACACACGCTACAACTTCACAAGCCATCTTCATGCAACCTTAACAAGGTTTCAAATCAAAACATACATAGATTACAATCTTGTAAGAGGAGATGAAATCTCAAACGCACTTCTAAGGGCAATTGAGGAATCAAAACTTTCTGTGGTTGTTTTGTCCGAAAACTATGCGAATTCTAAGTGGTGTTTGGATGAACTTGTGAAAATACTTGAATGTAGAAAAAATAATGGACAAGTTGTTGTGCCTGTTTTTTATGGTATTGATCCATCTAATGTTCGTAATCAAACAGGAAGTTATGGAATTGCATTTGCTAAACATGAAAAGCAATTTATGAGGGATGTGAGTAAGGTGCAAAGGTGGAGAAGTGCTTTGGCTGAAGTTGCTAATTTAGCTGGATGGGATTGTTCTGTTAATAGGTAATTCTTTTTGGACAAATGAAACATTTGTTTTGACACTATAATGTTTTTTGGTTAATAAGGTTTTATTAGTATGTGTGATATAGACAAGTTTTGATTTATCTGGGTTAATAAAAAATTTTGATTAATATTTATAATTGTAATATGAAAATTTGATCATTTACTTTTTTTCAATTGACTTTATACTAACATAGCAGTGAATTTTTTTAGTGTAAAACTTTCAAATTGCCTCCGAAAAACTTTATTTAGGAAACATAATGCCACTTTGCTATAAAATAGTTTTTGCAATATTTTACTGATAATGTATATAAAAACCAAAAAACAACTTTGCAACTTCTCAAAAAATATTAAATATAATTTTCTTTGTGATTCGAAGAAAAACTAAAATGCTTAAAGTGTTGTGTTAACCCGAGTCGTGTCCGTCTTTACCTATTTTTCCTCTTACTCTCCCTAAGTGACAAACATCAAAACATTTTATTGCCAAATTGAGGCTAATCTTTTCCCCAAAGCTATTTGACTATTTCTATTTTTCTTTAATAATATGTTATTTTTCCTTTTCTTTGTTATCAAGTTTTGTAAAACATTTTGTTGTGTAAAACAGCATGCAATCCGAACTTGTGGAAAGAATTGCTAGAAATGTGTTGGAGAAATTGAATCATGTGTATGTTGGGGACATAGATGAAGAAATCAATAAGTATGAGCAACTATCAAATCTTCAAGCAATGAATCTCATGCGTGGAAGTGGGTTCAATACTCAACTATGGCATGATCTTCAAGCAACAAATCAGCATCTTGGGCAGCTTAGGATGAAGAAAAGTGTTGTTCTACTTAGACTGCCACGTGGCCTGTAGATTTTATTGTCAAGAAATTTCATATGCAAAATGTTAAACTAATTAATGGATATATGGTGTGTAGTGTATTGTGAAGAATTTTCAAATATATGTATAAACTAATGTATATGTATAAACCTGTTAAATTTAAGCTTGGTGATAAATTATTTCAATTGGTTTGTGTGTTTAGTATACCGTCACAAAATTATTTTTTTTCCAGAAAAGATAAATTAGTATATATATATATATAAGATAATTACATATGTGTCGAAAGTAAACGGGCAACAAACTGCGCCGCTACTCCTTTTTGAATTGCAAAAGCAATTCGCTGAAAGACCACATTTACAGATTTGGGAGACACAACATTGTTGTGCATGACTTTTTGAACTCTATTTAGAAGATTAACAACATCTGGTGCCAAAAAGCCAAAAGTGTCAAAAGCAAACGGTATAAAAGCATGTTGATTGTCAGAACACGCTTTTTCATGTTTTGTCACTTTGCTTGAAGCGGCCTTGAAGGCCGCCTGTCCAACAGTGAAACTCGCAGTCCCTAATCCTACCAGTGGAGAAACTCCAGTCAAGTCAACACATGCATGTTTTCCTCCTACCCATCCATATATCAAAACATCAGCTGGCCTAAGTGTCGATCTCCTGTCATGTGGGTCAGTCAAGAAATTTACGGGTGCCTCTTTCTTCACTGATATTCCTGCGCGTCGAAGAACATCAACAAGAACATCTCTCACGAAATCATGTCTGTATTTGAAGCCTGGAAGCTCCTTGCAATGCAGTGCGTGCTCTCCAAAAGTATCCAAGCATGCCTTACGACAAATCGGACAAGTCTCGTCAGAAGGAAATAATGGTATCATGAGGCCATATCTGAGGATACTCCGATACTCTACCGGTGACATGTGTTGACTCAACCCATAAATGGGGATAGCAAAAAGGAAATATTGGGCATGCGATGCTTTCAAACACCCAAAAACCACTTTTTGTCTTGTTGTCATGTTGAAGTTGTCTTCCATATCTTGAACAATTTTACTAAACAAGGCACTCGCCAAAACATGTTGGGCTTGAGGGGGGACGGTGTCCTTGTTAGTAAAACTTCTAAAGTCGAAAGTCGGAATTGTAACACGAAGAACATTCAAAGCATTGTCAAAATCTAAGTCCATACCACATACTTCACTGTATCTCAAAATATGATCTTGCAATACCCAAGACTGAGCTCTAGAAGCTACAAAAGCATATGAGGCGGCCTCTACTGCTGAATATAGACCCAAACCTCCATTCTTAATAGGTAAAGAGGCTAACCTCCATTGAAGGTCCCCAAAAAGGGGACCTCCGCCAACCACAATATCTTCAATCGCAGCTCGCAACTCCTTATCAAACAACATAGCTGCCCCCTTCATGTGAATTGGTTGACACGTCCTGAGGCCAAAAAAAAGTTTGGCGATACCCATGCAAGATCGAAGTAGAAGAAGTTCACTCTGTGGATTTTTTAATTTAGGAAGAAGATGCATTAACTCAACAGCTCTGACAGCTCTATTCATGGTCACTCCTTCAATAAAGTTTTTATCACAACTAACAGCCCCTCCAAGTAACTTTACCCCCAACATCGGTCTCCCAATATCCAAAGGGAACAACCCCTCACGAAGCTTAGTGCCATGACATGAAGGCCAAAAGATCTCAGTCTTACGGATATTCAAGTGGAGGCCTAATCCTGGACCTGTCTCTCAAATGATATCAAGCACTTTAGCTACTTCAGTTGCATCTCCTACAACTGTCTCATCATCAAGATACCAAGCATGAAGAAGTAACTTGCAATTGTCTCTGATTTTATGTATAAGAGGATGTAAGACAAGAGCAAAAAGGAGTGGTCCCAATAGGTCACCTTGCTGAACTCCAGTAGCTGACTTAATATATCTGTCCTTTAGGTACAACCGTGCTGACTTAATTGTAAATTTCATAAAATAAATCAAAATGTGAATTAAAGTAGAAGCTCTTCAAACTTTGGCACTATAGAAAATACTTGTCTTGTCCCTGGTTATACATGTAAGATAAAAACACATGAGTGTGAAGTTTAATAAAATCTCCTAATATGTTTTTCATTTCTTAATTAAAACCCCCTAGCCTCACACATAACTGAACATTAGGCTGAATAATGTGACGCCTAATTAAATTGTCAATTGTTGGTAAACAGTTACGAAGAAGACGCCAAACAAAATATTGACTTTAAGAGGAACCTTCTTCTTTCAAATTGTATTTGTGTGATCAGTTGATGCGATATTGTCTGACGATGTCAGGATTTATTTCGAGTTATTTAATAGACAAAAGATAATATTTTTCTCATAAACTAACATTGGCTCAGACAATTAATGTACCAAAACGAGACTTCAATGTTTTTTATAGAAAACATCATATATATTTAATGAATAACTTATATATATTCTTTTAAATCGCGAAATTATTTTAAAATTTCTTATGACATGATAAATTGATGATTTTTAATAAAATAACAATGTACAGTTATTTTTCACTATTGTTAAACTCAGAAAAAAAATATCTAAAATAACCCCGTTTAGTGTCATCCCTCAGACATGTAATTGATCGTGATATATTCTCTTTATTTAGTCAAACATTATGTTTTTTTTTTTTGGTAAGGGTAGTCAAACATTATGTACGTCAACTTGACTAATTAAAATAAAATATATTCTCAGTTTTCTCAGTTTTATCAAAATACTAATAATAATAATTTCTATTTATTTCAACTTGCTCATCAATTTTCTTCCGGATAAACTACAAAATACATACATAACCATCAAATTCAAAGCCGCGTGCTATAGCCCTACTTTAGGAAGAGAATGGCTTTGGTAGGAAGGTTCATAACTCATTATTTTATTGGTTCTTAATAACAAAACCATATTGCATCAAAAAAAAAATAACAAAACCATATAATATTGTTATAAAAGAACTTCCTATATTGCTAAAATTCGTATGAAGCTAGACATAAATTTCCCTTAAAATTAAGCTACTTAACCAATAAACATGGCATGGTCAACCTCTTCCTCAACTCCACAACAAAAGCATGAAGTGTTCCTTAGCTTTAGAGGCGAGGACACACGCTACACTTTCACTAGCCATCTTCACGCCACTTTAACCAGACTTGAGGTCGAAACATATATAGACTACAATCTTCAAAGAGGAGATGAGATATCGTCCGCACTTCTTAGGGCTATTGAGGAGGCACAACTTTCCGTAGTTGTTTTTTCAAAAAACTACGGAAACTCTAAGTGGTGTTTGGACGAACTTGTGAAAATACTCGAATGTAAGAAGATGAAGGGGCAAATCGTTTTGCCTATTTTTTACGATATTGAAGCCTCTCATGTTCGCAACCAAACAGGAAGTTATGCAGAGGCATTCATTAATCATGAGGAACGATTTCAAGGAAATTTGGGGAAGGTGCAAAAGTGGAGGGAGGCTTTGAGAGAAGCCGCCAATCTCTCCGGTTGGGATTGCTCCGTCAACAGGTAATAACATCTAATTATTTCTCTCTTCGACCCACTGGGGTTAGTCTGGAGGTATTGGCTTGAAACCTGAGAGTATGCTCCTCAGGTCTCAAGTTCGATTCTCTCATGTGACAATTTAAGTGGGTTAGTTTAACTTCTTCAAAAAAAATAATTATTTCTTTCTTCAGTTTTTATTATAAAAAACTTGTTTTTTTAGATTTATTAAATAATTGATATATCAGTCAAATGTTAATTAACTATAAGAATTTTTTTAATTTGTCACTTTGGTAATTTTAACATGATGATTACATATATATGTCTACAGGATGGAATCTGAACTTCTAGAGAAAATTGCAAAGGATGTAATGGAAAAACTAAATCGAGTATATGTTGGTGACTTAGATTATAAGATTACTAAATTGGAGCAACTTGCAACTCTCCAATATCAATTCTATCAAAGCATAACTAGCTATGAAAACTTGACAAAGTATAATGCAACTGTTCGACGTGTCACGGAACTAAAAATGGAGAGAAGTCTTCGTTTGCTTCGCTTGTCTCCTGACATGCTTTAAAATTAAGTTTTGGCTAATATCCATTTTAATTTGCAAGTTTGATCTTCTTTTACATGATTTATCTAGTGTTTGTTTTATGATGAAAATACTAAGGTAAAAGAACTTTTATTGGATATTTAATCATTATTTTGTTCTCAACTTTGTTGGTTTGGTTTGTTTGGTTAATTAGTTTATAATTTGATTTTGTTTGACATAAAATAACAAATGACTGATAAATTAACATATAGAGAATGAAGCTTATAGTTTATGTGAATAATATAGTTGATTGAATTTGTAGTTTGCAAAAATTAGTGGTTGAATTAGTTTATAAACTAGTAAAAGATCCGTGCATCTAAATACGGCGTTAAAATAATTAATTTGAAGTAAATAAAATTAAATACTTTATTTAAAATGACATACAATTAAATTGTTTATAAACTTCAAATCGTACAATAAAAATACTCTGAAGATAGTTTCAAATTTTTATGTGACGTTGATTTGTAATTGCTATATAAAATTGATAAAATAAAAATTTTAAAAATATGAATTTTTTCAAAAATATTACACTAATGTAATATTTTTATATATTTAAAAATTCATTACATGTATGTACCGCCCCCGTTGCATATTTTATATGTTTATCTACGAAATCATATTTTTATGTTTTTACTTGAGATTATTTTTAAATATTTTTTATATGATAAAGTTTTATAACTAATTAATATTTTTAAAATTAAAATATTAATCTAGTATTTTTATGTTTTATAAAATATATTCATTACATCAAAATATATTAAATATTTGTGGTGCACTCATTGCAGATTTATGTACTTATATATTTATGAAAGCTAATCTTTAAGTCTCAATATGAAAAAATTTGTTAAATATATGATTATATTCAAATGCCAACATTAATGTAAGAGTTATATAAAATATTTGTTTATTTTATATGCAAAAAAACTGTTAAATATATGCACGCACTCGTTGAAGATTTATATACTTACATTACATATATGAAGAAACAAATTAACGAAAAATCCTTCAATAATTTGCACCGTTCTCGTTGTAGGTTTTATATATTCCTTTTCTTTTTTTTTAAATGTCATTCTATAAAAATCTCTTCAACCAAAACTACTAGAAAAATCTTAAATACCGAAGGTTAAAATTTGTCTCTAAAAGACAAATATTATGTCACTAAGCACGTTAGAGACGGATTTGATTTGGTCGTTAATTTTAATTTCTCGTCTCTAAGTCAATAGAGACAGAATTTATTCGTCTCTAAATGTTGAATTCAAAACACAATAAATTTGTTTCTATTGGAGATAGAATTATCCGTCTTTGATTTCAAATAACTTTGTCTCTGAAATTTCATCTCTAAGCATAAAAGTCTATCTCTATAGGATACAAAATTCTTCGTCTCTGAATTCAAATAATTTTGTCTCTAAGCATAAAATTTTGTCTCTATTGGAGACAGAATTATCCCTATCTGAATTCAAATAATTTTGTCTTTAATCACAAAACACATTTTCCATCTCTTATTAGTCATTATTTTTGTCTATTTAGCAATTAAATGCTTATGCAGTTTTACAAATATTAATTTTTGTTTACTAAATGTAATTTATATAATTCTATAATGTGAGAAAATCAAATTTCGATTAACACTAAATTTGAAACATTAACATAAAAATGTATGTCATACAACGTGTATCAATATCAAACTTAAAGTTGTCACATAAAACATAAAAGAAAGTAACTAAAGATAAACTTCATCACCCTTCTCATCATTCTAATTGTCGCATTCTCTTTCAAATTCAATCGGAGAGTTTTGATTAATATTAAACACAAATCTTCCAAAAACATACAATGAACAATGAACAAAAACAAACAAAAAACTCATAAAAACTCTAAGAACTCTTAGACTTTCACAATATTTTTAGGTGAGTATTATTGTTGGACTTGAGTCTCTATTTATAGAAAAATAGACTATCAGATAATATTCAAGTCTTCCATAAAGGATTAGTTTCAATTTGATAAAGTTTGTTAGCACCAAATTTTTCATTAAATCATTTTCAAAGTTTTCAAACAAGACAAAGTTCTTCCAAAAACAATTTGTGCTTCAATTTCCAAAAAAATCTTCAAAGATATATATTTGTTTGAAATACTTAAAATAAAATAAAAATCAATCTTCAAGAAATTACTTGTTTGAAATATATAATTCTAAATATATATCTTCAAATAAAAATATATTTATTCACTACCAAACGAATAAAAATAAACTTCTCCAAATATATGAACAAAAATATTTGTTTCCAACAAATCTTGTCAAACAAAAATATATTCAATCCAATTCAAACAAATAAAGTTTAAATAGATAACTTATTCATGAATGTGTCATTCTCCCCAAAATAGTTTTTAGGCTTAAATATACTCTTGGTCCTTTAAATATTTTCAAGGTTTCATTTTGGTCCTTTAACTATTTTTCGTTCTGTTTTGGTCCTTTAACTATTTTTTCGTTCCGTTTTGGTCCTCTAACTTTCATTATGTTAATCTATTTGGTCCTAATTATCGTTAGAAAAATGCGAAAAACGTTAATTTTGCATATGTCGCACTTAGGGACTTGGTGGCTTTGGTGTGAGATCCAATAGGAAAACGCCACGTGGCCATAGACCTTCTTCTCCATCGCGTACGTTGCTTCCTCCATCCCGTCTCCGTCCACATCACCGGTGATCTTTCCAGTCACGAAAGCTTCTAAAACAATATTATAAAACCTCTCGTTAATTACGCTGAATTCAAATTTGATGTCTGTTTCCTCAATAGAGGCTTCTACCTCTCGTTTTTGACATTTTTCTAACAGTTAGGACCAAGTAGGTTAATGGAATGAAAGTTAGAGGACCAAAACGGAACGTAAAATAGTTAAAAGACTAAAGTGAAACCTTGAAAATATTTAGAGGACCAAAGTTGTATTTAAGCCTAGTTTTTACACAAAATCAGCATATAACTAAGGCAGATTATGATGAAACCGGGCCTTCCATATATTGTTCACCGGAAATGCTTTTGATTGAATTAGTCTTGCACAAAGGTTCCTCGTGCCCGTAAATGCTTTGTAAATGATAATGTGTTAATTTATGTACTACTAGTATTTTTTTGTCTATATCAATATTTCCTTAGACTAGATCATATTTTCCTTCAAACTCGGTTCTACAACATTTGCCACAATTGAGTTTAATGTGGCATTGATTCGCACACTTAGTGTTTGTAAAATGAGAGTTAGATTTTCTGTGGCATGGAACCTTTGAGTTTAATCTGGCACTGATCATATATTTTTGTATGGAAGATTATGGAAGATTTGTGCCTATGGTGGATTTGATGATGTTGATGGTCAAGGTCAAGTTCGTGTTGAGTGCAATCAGGAACTTCAAATTCCAGAGGTCATTTCAGTTCCATCATCTTTTAGTTCCATTTTCACTGGTGATGATGTGGAGTCACATTAAGTTAGTTAAGTTATATATAGCCAGAAGTAACGAAGGATTGGAGTCAGAGGTAGTCAATTATGTTTAGGGATGTTTATATAATTAAGAAAATTTCCTTTGTTTAAGTGAAGTGCTTCCAAATATAGCTTCTCAATGTGTTGTTGATCTTCACAACATTAAAAGTTGTTCAAAAGGTTTTCTTCTACTAACGGAAGAAAGATATGTTTTAAAAAAAGTTTCATTGAACAATATTCCAAATAACCAATGGTATCCGAATGGAAAATCATCTACATTTAAAAAGTTTGTGAGGATAGTAGAAATAATGAAATATTGTTTAGTGAAGGTTTACGCGAATATTTTAAGTATTCAAATGGAAATTGCAGTGGTCTTCAAAAATTAAAGATCACTGCTCAAAGTGGTCACATAGCAGCGAGGTATGCGTATGGTATGATAATGTTGTCTTCTAAAAATAATGAGTCGAGAAAAGAATTCATTGATTATATGCGCTCTTTGCGCATGTCTAAATGTATTATTGTTATAGTTGTGATCTGTGTAGTTGTTTACACGACCTATAGTTCTGTATGGAAGATTTGTGCCTATGGCGGATTTGATGACGTTGATGGTCAAGGTCAAGTTCGTGTTGAACGCGATCAGATATTTTAACTTCCAGAGGTCATTTCAGTTCCATCATCTTTCAGTTCCATTTTCACTGGTGATGATGTGGAGTCACATTAAGTTGGTTAAGTTATATATAGCCAAAAATAACGAAGGATTGGAGTCAGAGGTAGTCAATTAAGTTTAGGGATGTTTATATAATTAAGAAACTTGCCTTTGTTTATATTAAGCTTAATTAGGGGTTAAAAAATTATATGAAGTTTGCCTTGTTTAATTTATATTAAGCTTAGGCGTGTGTTTATATAACAAGCTTTGCCTTGTTTATATTAATCTTAGGAGTTAATTATAAGAAGCTTTCCATGCAACTTGCAAGTTTTAATTGTTCTGTAGTTTATATCATTATAATGAAAGTGGAATGTTACTTCTTGTATATTTTTTTTTGTTACAACTTCTAGTACATGAAAGTCAGAGTTATACAACTTACACCATCTAGTATGTGCTCGTGTGCATATGTGCGTGCGTACGAGCGTGCGTGCATGTGTGCGTATGTCTATATATAGTTAATAAGGTGATTATTCATATGACATTGTGTCAATTTCCAAGTGGTGTGATTGTTTCAAAATTTCAAATCAAAGGCCAACTACTCTTATATATACACATACGCACACACATCAACCTATAATCTCCTATTTGTAAAAAAATATTTATAACTCCCTTCTAGTTTATAAATTTTTTAGTTTGTCCATTGTCATGACATCAAGTGCCTAAATATATGTTGCGTGAAAGCAATCATGATGCCAATGAAACCATGGAAATCAATGAGAGCAATAATGGCCCAAAAGTTTCCATTCAATAACTAATGACATAAATTTTAAGTAAAGTGGTTGCAAATATAGCTTCTCAATGTATTGTTGATCTTCACAACATTAAAAGTTGTTCAAAAGGTTTTCTTCTATTAACGGAAGAAAGATATGTTTTAAAAAAAGTTTCATTGAACAATATTCCAAAGATCCAATGGTATCCGAATGGAAAATCATCTACATTTTAAAAAGTTTGTGAGGATAGTGGAAATAATGAAATATTGTTTAGTGAAGGTTTATGTGAATATTTTAAGTATCCAAATGGAAATTGCAGTGGTCTTGAAAAATTAATGACCATTGCTCAATGTGGACACATAGCAGCGAGGTATGCTTATGGTATGACAATGTTGTCTTCTAAAAATAATGAGTCAAGAAAAGAATGCATTGATTATATGCGCTCTTTGCGCATGTCTAAATGTATTACTGTTGTAGTTGTGATCTGTGTAGTTGTTTACACGACCTATAGTTTTGTATGTAAGATTTGTGCCTATGGTGGATTTAATGACATTGATGGTCAAGGTCAAGTTTGTGTTGAACGCAATCACATATTTTAACTTCCAGAGGTCATTTCAGTTCCATCATCTTTCAGTTCCATTTTCACTGGTGATGATGTGGAGTCACATTAAGTTGGTTAAGTTATATATAGCCAAAAATAATGATGGATTGGAGTCAAAGGTAGTCAATTAAGTTTAGGGATGTTTATAAATTAAGAAACTTGCCTTTAATTATATTAAACTTAATTAGGGGTTAAATAATTATATGAAGCTTGCCTTGTTTAATTTATATTAAGCTTAGGCGTGTGTTTATATAACAAGCTTTGCCTTATTTATATTAATCTTAGGGGTTAGTTATAAGAAGCTTGCCATGCAACTTGCAAGTTTTAATTGTTCTGTAGTTTATATCATTATAATGAAAGTGAAATGTTAATTCTTGTATATATTTTTTTTGTTACAACTTCTAGTACATGAAAATGAGAATTATACAACTTACACCTTCTAGTATGTGCTTGTGTGCATATGTGCGTGCGTACGAGCGTGTGTGCGTGTGTGCGTATGTCTATATATAGTTAATAAGGTGATTATTCATATGACATTGTGTCAATTTCCAAGTGGTGTGATTGTTTCAAAATTTCAAATCAAAGGCCAACTACTCTTATATATACACATACGCACACACATCAACCTATAATCTCCTATCTGTAAAAAAAATATATATAACTCCCTTGTAGTTTATAAATTTTTTTGTTTGTCCATTGTCATGACATCAAGTACCTAAATATATGTTGTGTGAAAGCAATCATGATGTCAATGAAACCATGAAAATCAATTAGAGCAATAATGGCCCAAAAGTTTCCATTCAATAACTTATGACATAAATTTTAAGTGAAGTGGTCGCAAATATAGCTTCTCAATGTGTTGTTGATCTTCACAACATTAAAAGTTGTTCAAAAGGTTTTCTTCTACTAACGGAGGAAAGATATGTTTTAATAAAAGTTTCATTGAACAATATTCCAAAGATCCAATGGTATCCGAATGGAAAATCATCTACATTTTAAAAAGTTTGTGAGGATAGTGGAAATAATGAAATATTGTTTAGTGAAGGTTTATGTGAATATTTTAAGTATTCAAATGGAAATTGCAGTGGTCTTGAAAAATTAATGACCACTGCTCAATGTGGACACATAGCAGCGAGGTATGCTTATGGTATGACAATGTTGTCTTCTAAAAATAATGAGTCAAGAAAAGAATGCATTGATTATATGCGCTCTTTGCGCATGTCTAAATGTATAACTGTTGTAGTTGTGATCTGTGTAGTTGTTTACACGACCTATAGTTTTGTATGTAAGATTTGTGCCTATGGTGGATTTAATGATGTTGATGGTCAAGGTCAAGTTTGTGTTGAACGCAATCAGATATTTTAACTTCCAGAGGTCATTTCAGTTCCATCATCTTTCAGTTCCATTTTCACTGGTGATGATGTGGAGTCACATTAAGTTGGTTAAGTTATATATAGCCAAAAATAACGATGGATTGGAGTCAAAGGTAGTCAATTAAGTTTAGGGATGTTTATAAATTAAGAAACTTGCCTTTAATTATATTAAACTTAATTAGGGGTTAAATAATTATATGAAGTTTGCCTTGTTTAATTTATATTAAGCTTAGGCGTGTGTTTATATAACAAGCTTTGCCTTGTTTATATTAATCTTAGGGGTTAGTTATAAGAAGCTTGCCATGCAACTTGCAAGTTTTAATTGTTCTGTAGTTTATATCATTATAATGAAAGTGAAATCTTACTTCTTGTATATTTTTTTTTTGTTACAACTTCTAGTACATGAAAATGAGAATTATACAACTTACACCTTCTAGTATGTGCTTGTGTGCATATGTGCGTGCGTACGAGCGTGTGTGCGTGTGTGCGTATGTCTATATATAGTTAATAAGGTGATTATTCATATGACATTGTGTCAATTTCCAAGTGGTGTGATTGTTTCAAAATTTCAAATCAAAGGCCAACTACTCTTATATATACACATACGCACACACATCAACCTATAATCTCCTATCTGTAAAAAAAATATATATAACTCCCTTGTAGTTTATAAATTTTTTTGTTTGTCCATTGTCATGACATCAAGTACCTAAATATATGTTGTGTGAAAGCAATCATGATGTCAATGAAACCATGAAAATCAATTAGAGCAATAATGGCCCAAAAGTTTCCATTCAATAACTTATGACATAAATTTTAAGTGAAGTGGTCGCAAATATAGCTTCTCAATGTGTTGTTGATCTTCACAACATTAAAAGTTGTTCAAAAGGTTTTCTTCTACTAACGGAGGAAAGATATGTTTTAATAAAAGTTTCATTGAACAATATTCCAAAGATCCAATGGTATCCGAATGGAAAATCATCTACATTTTAAAAAGTTTGTGAGGATAGTGGAAATAATGAATTATTGTTTAGTGAAGGTTTTTGTGACTATTTTAAATATCCAAATGGAAATTGCAATGGTCTTTAAAAATTAAAGATCACTGCTCAAGGTGGTCACATAGCCGCGAGGTATGGTTATGGTATGATAATGTTGTCTTCTAAAAATAATGAGTCGAAAAAATAAGGAACTAACAATATCTCCTTAATATAGGTTGATGTGTGCGCGTATGTGCGCGTGTGCATATGTTCGTGTGTGCGTACGTGTGTGTGTGTGTGTGTGTGTCTGTCTATATATAGTTAATAAGGTGATTGTTCAGATCGAATTGTGTCAATTTCCAAATGGTGGTTGGTCGCCAGAAAAATGTTTTCCGGTGACCGTGAATAGTGTTCGGTGGAGGTGAGAGAGAAGTTTTTTTCTGATTATTTTATTGGATTGTGTGTGTATGATTGTGTGTGATTAAAATAATATATATAGTGGTCTAATTAGGGTAAATGATAATTATGTAATAAAAATGTATTTTAAGGTTAAGAGGTAGATTAAGATGAAAGTGGCAATAAAATGAATGAAAAAAAATGATTATGAGGTAGAGATGGTGAGGTGTCACTAAGGGATTGGTCCAAGTGGCAAATTCTTTCACAAGGGAAAAAAGTGCAAATAACACTAATAAAAATGGTAGAAAATGCAATTAGATAGAAAATGTAGAAACAAAAAATATAAAATCAAATAAAAAGATAATAAACTATTTTTAATTATTTTTGCTATTTTCTTGTAAATGGGATAAATTGCATAAAAACGAAAAGTAAAAAGCAAACATACAATTTGTAATTCTTTTGGGCATTTCTTATAAAAATAAGAAATAATTTTCAAACTAAAACATTTATTCAAAAAGTGTAAAGTTATGGTATTATAGCTGCCCATATTTAAGTATCTTATACTCTAGTGCATAAATAACTTGCGTCATTGTGCACTCGTAGTGAAAGATAATTAAATACAAAAGCCCTAATTTTATGATGTGAAAGTGATGTAATGATATGAATGCAGATGGAAGATAAGGGTAGAAATCATACCTGGAAGAATTATGAACTGAATACCTGAGAATGAAATGATTATCTCCTGTCCGGGTGCTTTGATCTTAAAAATGAGTTGTCTCTTGTCCGGGTGCTTGAACTCAAAAGAAAAACTGAATCGTCTCTCGTCCGGGTGCTTAAATTCAAAACAGGTCGTCTCCCGTCCGGGTGCTTGAACCAAAGAATAAACAGAGTTGTCTCCCGCCCGGATGCTTGAACAAAAAATAAATAGAGTTGTCTCCCGCCTGGGTGCTTAACTCCAACAGAAAAATACATTATCTTCTCCCGCCTGGGTGCTTGAATCATGTA
Source organism: Trifolium dubium (assembly GCA_951804385.1). NCBI lineage: Eukaryota > Viridiplantae > Streptophyta > Magnoliopsida > Fabales > Fabaceae > Trifolium > Trifolium dubium. The sequence goes on from OX638067.1 coordinate 35,648,931, forward strand.
AAAATAAAACTGAATCGTCTCCTGCCCGGGTGCTTGAATTCAAAAACTGGTTGTCTCCCGCCCGGGTGCTTGAACAAAAAAAAAATAGAGTTGTCTCCCGCCGGGTGCTTTAACTCCAAAAGAAAAACAATTGATCTTCTCCCACCTGGGTGCTTGAATTATGTAAAAGGAAAACTGAATCGTCTCCCGCCGGATGCTTGAACCAAAAATAAGTAGAGTTGTCTCCCGCCCAAGTGCTTTAATTCCAAAAGAAAAACAACAGATCTTCTCTCGTTCGGGTGCTTGAATCATGTAAAAAGAAAACTGAATCGTCTCCTGCTCGGGTGTTTGAATTCAAAAACTAGTTGTCTTCTGCCCAGGTGGTTGACCCAAAAATAAATAGAGTTATCTCCCTCCCGGGTGCTTTAACTCCAAAAGAAAAACAATTGATCTTCTCCCGCCCGGGTGCTTCGATCATATAACAAACTTGAATTGCAAAACCAAAACTTGATTCTTAAAGTACTTCACTAATGCTTTATGTATCTTTGGGTAAAGAAACTTGTTGGGAATGAAAGTTGAATATTCTACCATTATTTTGACAAAAGTTCATAGGACCACTGCCTGACAATTGTTTTGCTGAGGAACATGTTTCATCAATCAATCTTGTTGAAGACGCAGTGTGCTAACTTCATTGGGAATATAGTTCTAAAACCAACTTACTGAGGTACGAAGAATCAACTTCACTGAGAATTCAGCATGTTGACTGGCTTACTGGGGATAATGATTTATCAACTGATTCACTGGGAATATTGTGCATGAACCAACTTTACTCGGAACCCGTTTTACAAATGATTTACTGGAGTGCGATGTTCCAACCGTCTTACTGGAAATAACCATCTCGAACAAAATCACTAGAGAGAGGATCTATTAACTTTTCTGACCAAGAAAGTTGTATGTAGACCAATCTGTTGTAGATAACATTTGTTGAATTGTTCATTAGGGAAAGGATGATCAGCCCTTTTTGTAGGTGTAGAGTGTTGACCGATTTATTGAGAAAAAGATTCAATAATCTTTCTTGTTGAGAAATTACGGCTCATCAATCGTCTTGCTAAATAATTAGGTTCAATAACCTACTTTACTGAATAAGAGATCCAAGTTCGCAACCTGTTAAAGCAACATTTTGAACATGTACTTCATGAATGCATGATCGTGTATCTCTAATGCCTAAATGCAAAACTAATGCAGATGAAATGTTTGATCATATGCAGGAGTTTGTGTGATTCTTTTTATGCATGAGTCTATATGCGTGAATGCATGAACTTGTATGCATGAATGCATGAATTTTTGAGTTTTTGTTGAGGAGAGTTCGAATTTCCCGGCACCGGGAATCTGAGTAACTCCATTGAGGTAGGATCCTGAGACATTGATTGTTCTTGTTGTTGGACGAACGTTCAGTCAAGCTTCCAAAAAGGATAGCAACTTTCTTCATTGGATGGAATCGAAAGATTGCCATGATTTTGTGTATTTAGGATCGGGCACCTTACTGTATGTCATTGGTTTCCCTTCAAACACTTTTAATTTCAACACAGTTTGCTATTTTCGAATGCTTTTTATTCACAATGTTTAGATGATTTATTTGTCAAAAATAAATAGCACCATTTCACACAATTGAAACACAAAAACATTCAGTCAAGCTTCCAAAAAGGATAGCAACTTTCTTCTTTGGATGGAATCGAGAGATTGCCATGATTTTGTGTATTTAGGACCGGGCACCTTACTGTATGCCGTTGGTTTCCCTTCAAACACTTTATTTACAACACAGTTTGCTATTTTCGAATGCTTTTTATTCACAATGTTTAGATGATTTATTTGTCAAAAATAAATAGCACCAATTCACACAATTGGAACACAAAAACAAGCTAACAAACAAATAAGTGAAAACGAGAATTTATTAATTGCACGAAGTGTGGAAAAAATTTCAACTAGATGCAAAATCCCTTAAAGAGGTAATTGCAAATTGAAGCTAAGATAATGGCAATGAAAATAAATGAATTCCACTGAATCATAACAATGCCATCCTTCTTCATAATCTCGAGTTTACAAGACCTTGCTTTGGAGAAAGGAGACTGGACCAATCTTTTCCATCTGAAGTTACACTTTCATGCAAAGTCAAGTATCGCAGTCATATGTTTCTTCTCTTTCTTGTTTGTTTGTACCCTTCTTTTGGCACAGTATTTCTTGACTGCATTAGAGTTCAATGAGAGTGGAAACTCATCTTTGTCCAAAAGTTAAGGCTTCACCAAAGAAGACCTTTTTTACGACATATGGTCCTACATAATTATGAGTCCGTTTTATGAGCGTGTCTTTGTGAAATATGTAGTATAACCTTTAGCACTAAGCCACTTTCCGTGAACTGTCTTGGACGGGCTTTCTTTTTGAATGCCCCATGACTCTTTGGTTGTACAACTGACCATGACACAAGGTTGTTATTCTCTTTTCTTTCGATGAGGTTGAGCTGATCAAGCTGGATATAAACCCACTCTGATTCTTCAAACTTGGTTCTATTAAGGCTCTTAATGAAGGAATTTCGATTTCCACTAAAAGGACAACTTCCATGTCATGAACTAGTAGCAAAAGAGCTGCCCCTACTGAGGTGCGAACTGTGGTTCTGTATCTGTGAAGTGCGAAGGAAACACCTCATGTCAGTCATTTGCATGTCTTCACCGTCTTTTAATATTTTCGGAGTCGACACTCAAACATATGATACTGTTGGTTCTTAAGCAGCACATCGAAGTGGTCTTGTTCACTTGACATCTTGCCATAGGCTTGCAAGAAATCTAAGCTGAGAAAATACATGTTAGCAAAGATATGATGGTTAATGAAGCTGAGAGTTGGAACTGGAATGAAAAATCTGTATACAATCAACCATCTATCTATATTCATCCTGGTTCAAGTGATGAATCAAACAATGATGAAAATGATGATACAAATGAAATAGTTAATGAGAATGAAGATGATGAAGTTGCAGCTGAACAACCAGGCTCTGATACCACTATTAGAACATGATGGGGCAGCCAAGAGCGTTGTCACAAGTGACTTTGGACACCACACTTTTACTCAAAACCTTAAGGGAATAGGTTTGTGGGTCATCTCACTTATAAATGTTCAAGTCTCCGCATTTCTAACTAATGTGGGACTTTCCCACACTACTCACACTTGTTTTTCTCAACATCTACACTCATAATTTTTAAAGTTAAACAATCTCGTCACTACCAAATGGGCTAACTCACTTACTCAAAATTAAATACGATGGAAACCAATATGATGATAAAAATATGGGCAAAATTTAGGTATGATAATTGGGGTATCCACCATCAAATAATGTATGATTTATCTAATGTTAAAATAAATTTTATTTACATTTGTGAACATTTATCGCCGAAAATGGTAACCAACTTTTATTTTTCATAGATTGTAAATTGAAGATAATCTCACGTGCTAAATATAAAGATGAATAAAGGATTCAAATTTAAAATTTGAGAAAGAATAATTATTGATTAAATTTTTTTTATCTCTCGACTAAATTTTGAATTGTCATACTCTCTTAAGAGAATCAAAAGCTTAACAACAAAAATATTTATTCATAAAAATTAAATATTGTGTTGATATCAGCTAATTTTCTTTACAATCTATTTTGTTGCCAAAGGTATTTTAATCAATACAACTTTTTTCTTAAGGCCCTGTTTGGTTCAACTGAGGGGAGGGGAAGGGAGGGGAGGGATTTTTAAGAAGGGGAGGGGAGGGGAGGGATTTTTAATTATGTTTGACAAAATTATCCTCATTTTTTTTATTAAAATCCTAAATTATCCTTGTTGAAAAATTAAGTTTTCTATTCATTATATTTTTTTTGTTATATATATCCATTAAATTTTTTTGACACAGTATATCCATTATAGTTTAATCCTTATTTTAAATTTATAAGATTAAGGATAAAAAAGTAAATTACTTCTCTCCTCCCCTCCCTTCTCCTCGTTAAAAAATTGAACCAAACACAAAAATTTTAAATTTCACCTCCCCTCCCCTCCTCTTCAAAAACCCCGAACCAATTAGATATTTTGAAGAATTGTGTTCTACCTTAACTGAGAGAGTACTACTGAATAAAAACAATAATGAATTCATATTCAAAGTCAAACATTAAAATCTGTCTAAAATCATAGTAATAATATTCAAAATCAATTAACTGAAAAATGGATTATCTAGTCTCTACGTGCGCTTAATTATTGGTCTATCTCGCCGCGTTTTGCACAAAACACTTGTATTCTTTTCACACTTGACTTCAATGCACCTAAATTTTACTTTTTAATAATGTATACATAATTTACATGTTCCATTTTTAAAAATGTGGGCTTCATTTGTAAAAACAACTGAGTGCTTAACTATAAATTTATTTTAAAATTTTAAGATTTATAATTATTTTTACAAATATTTTAAATTAAATATATTTTTCATCATTACAAAGTTGATATCTTCTAAATTTAATCTTTATTTAATTTTTCTTAATTCATACAAAATTTTAATCCACAAAGTTTTAGTGTATTTTAATGAGTAAACATATATTTTTGAAGTTATTTCGCGTATATTTCAAATATTATAAAAAGTTCACTCAACTCAAAAAAAAATAGAAAGAAAAAAAACTCACTCAAAATTTGATTTTTAATTGCAGATTTTGGTTACTTTTATGTTAAAATTTGTGTTTAAATTTTTGAGCTTAATATTTGAAGTTTTGACTCTATCAAAGTGTTAATGAGAATTTTCTGTCAACAAAAAAAAAAGCATAGGGAGGACTGAGGAGTGAGGACAAACATGTTAGCATTTTAAATATCTATGAAATGGTCAAACATAATTTATTACAATTATAAAGCTAGATAATATTATTTTTCTTAGAAAGTCGTATAATGAAGTAACCACGAAATTCAAACTCTGAGTTGTCACAACCTACCCTTATCTTTCTTCCATGGCAGCTAGGGAGGGAGGGTACAAAGAAGTATAGACAATTGAATTGAAATATTATTCATAGTGGTAAAAATATATATACTAGTAAAGTATAGTCACATACACATCAACAATATCAACTTTTTTTTAACATTAGCATCATTATGGCATGGTCATACTCATCTTCCACATCTTCATCCAATACTACTCCTAAAGAAAAACATGAAGTGTTCATAAGTTTTAGAAGTGAGGACACACAAAAAACATTCACAAGCCATCTTAATGGTGCTTTGAAAAGATTAGATATAAGAACTTATATAGACACTAATCTCAATAGTGGTGATGAAATACCAAGTACTCTTGTTAGAGCAATTGAAGAAGCCGAACTCTCCATTATTGTTTTCTCAAAAAAATATGCCGCATCTAAATTTTGTTTAGACGAACTTGTGAAAATACTTGAATGTAAAAATACGAGAGGACAAATAGTAGTGCCTATTTTCTATGATGTCGATCCTTCTAATGTCAGGAACCAAAGGGAAAGCTATGCTGATGCTTTTGCTAAGCATGAGAGGAACTTTGAAGATAAGATGAAGGTGCAAGAATGGAGGAATGGGTTGTCGGAAGTTGCTAATTATTCTGGTTGGGATTGTAATATCAACAGGTAACTTTATTTCAAACAACTTCTTTCCAATTCATTTATTTATATAATCTGATTGAATTGCGATCGAATCAGTTGAACCATGAAATGATATGGAGGTTTCAACGGTTCGATCCTTGATTTGGTTTTTAAAAATTGTGAAGATTCTTTATATATGCCAGTTTTGTTAATGTTTGTGTGCAGGACAGAATTGGAATTAGTTGAGGAAATTGCTATGGATGTGCTAAACAAGCTGAATCGAGTATATGTTGGTGATCTAGATCAGCAGATTGCTAAGTTAGAGCAACTTGCAAAGCTCCAACAAAAATTCTATGAAAACATAACTAGCTATGAAAACTTGATCAAGTATAATACAACTGTTCAACGTGTTACAGAACTAAATATGGATAGAAGTATTCGCTTGCTTCGCTTGACACCTGATTTGCTTTCGCATTTAGAATAAAATGAAAATAAATTATGTATGCTTTCATTTTAAGATTTATGAGAATTATATGTTGATGTTTGATTTTAAGATTTAACAAGTGATTTGTTATCGTGTATATATATATGTTAAGAATTCTGATGTGGGACTCCTAAGAATGCACCATCTTTTATTAATCGTTCGAGAGCTGACATCCTCAACGACTTTCGTTCCACAACATTTCACACACTTTTATCTAGTTAGAACCCTCAAAATGTCAAAACCTTTTGTGGCTAGTTCTTATTCACAAGTGGTGCACCGCGCACCACTTGTGAAGCTTGTGCATGTTAAACAAAACCATCTGATAAATAATCATATAATAATTCAATCAAACATAAAAAAATATATTTTATAGTATTCATAATCTATAAAAGAAAAATAAGTTCTCCTCTTCAAAAAGCCAACTCGCAAACAAAGCCTAAATATGAAACTTGTAGCATGATGTTTCAACATTAACACATGGTTCATGGATCAAGGATGTTAATGGGGAGGGATAGTTCTAGATAAATGAGTTGAAACAACACACACCTTTCTATTAAGCTCTAACTAGTAGCTTGATTAAGACCCTAATCAGATCAACAAAATCAAGTTCCATCTTCTACAAAATCACCATTTCTTATACTTAAACCAAAAAAATTATAATAAACATACAGATATAATCTCAAACAGATATCAACATTGACAACCAGAACAGGACTAGTAACTAGATATCATATAATAAAAAATATTCAATTAAAAATATTCATAAGAAGCACTTATTAGTTATTATGTAAGCGCTTGTTGATAAGTTATTCCTATAACAAAATATAAAATAAAGTGAAACTGTTCTTATATAAACTATAAGCTATTTTCATAACCTAATCTAGATAACTTGTAGAAATAAGCTGCAAAGAGCTTAAAGAACGTGTCATGAGTTGTTTCCATATGCTCTTTCAAACAATCTCACAAGTGCTTATGTCAATTGATAAGCTCAAATAAGTAAATTCAAACAAAACCTAAATAGGACCAAATTTAAACCTATCCAATTTTTACTAGGCAAACTAGGATGTAACAAATCACTAATCTTAGAAGAAATTGTGTATTTTTACACACAATAGGGAAAAGTGGACCAAGGGTATTGATTCTTAATTAAGGCCACAGTTGCAGTTGTGCTGCAAACCTTGATACTGTGGAAAAATCCATGCATATGTTACTGCAGATGCGGCTGCAATTGTGACTGTGATGCCATTGCAGAGTCCTCTAAAGCCTAAATATTACGGTTGGAATTTCAACTATATGGATGCACACAAAATGTTAGCCACTTTGATCTTACATGTTATTTACATAAATATAAAAACCAATGAATAGAATGAATAAGAAAACTACTAACAACTGTCTTTGTATTGATACAGAAAACAACGAACGACATTTTAAAATGTCAATTTGCTGAACTCAATCCTTTTTTAAGATTTCTAAGAACGGTCCACATGAATGTTGAAACAAAGAAAAGGATGATACCAGTAATGATTGCGTACTTCAGACCAAGGTTCACTAGCAAATTTACAAGCATACCTGCAAATACAACGCCAAAGAAATTTGCAGACACGGCTGTCCAAAACGGCATTTCGAGAATAGATGCTATAATGGCTCCAGACCATGCTCCTGTGCCGGGAAATGGTACCGCAACAAACAGCATCAGACCAAGCCATTGAAACTCCTCCACGGGTCCGGCCTTCTCTTTGGCATTCTTAAACAAAATGTCGAGGAATCGTGATGCTGAAGGGCTCTTAGAAGCAAGGAAAGATGCAAATCTTTTCAGGTAGAGTATGATGAATGGCACAGGTACCATGTTCCTACATATCATTAGTACAAAGCTCGTTCATTAAGCAACAAAAGAACTCCCATTACTGCAACTAGCCAGAGTTATCAATCACAGATTGCAGAATATAGTCATTTGATCAAATTCCACTATGCTATATACTACCTCCATCTCACAATAAGTGTCCCTTTTGAGTTTTTCTCATGTCTCAAATTATTTGTCCCTTTAGAATATCAAAACAACATTTATTACTCTTTTTCCACTAAACTACCCTTGTTACATTTCATTTCATCAAATTACTCCACTAACTATCATTAATAAGGGCATTTTAGTAAACAAACTCATTTTATTATTGAAATCAACAAAACTAATCATTTTCTTAAATAGTGTGAAAAACTCAAAGGGGACACCTATTATGAGACGGAGGGAGTAACAAGTATTTGACAAAGATTTTGTACTGAATAGCATATCACAAAACAAAACTATAGCTATCTGTTCAAATTTCGCTACGCTAAAGCTTTATATGGCCGCTATTTGAAACACTACTACAAGTTTTGACGATTCTATGTAGCATGGACACTTCTTCAGGTATCAGAATTCAGAAACTATGACTTGTTGTTTCTGATACCAGCACCCATATATATGACACTTGTACAATCCCTCTCACTATTTCTTACAAAAGAACTATTTCTTCAAACTTGGACAATTAGCGCCCATATCAACTTAAAAATATAAAAAAGAAGTTAAAACCAAACAATTATTAACAGTCTCTAATACACTTCGTATGGGAATGGCGTTACCGACCTTCATTCATCCTTGTATTCAATACATGCATCTTAGGATGGTCAAAGATTAATTAGTTTTCAACTATAACATGTTACACACACAAATAACAAGTGTGTCCATGTTTGTGTTAGCTCTGGTGTCTGTGTTTGCTTCTGTGTTTCATATAAAAAGAAACATAGTATAACAAATGTGAACACCAAACCCTCTCCAGCCCATAACACTAAAGTTAAAACTACATTGGAAAATATACTCTAATAAAACTGTTTAAAGTGAAGGTTTATATTGTATGGAAATGGTAACAGTATCACAAATTCACAATAACAAAAGCACATTCTTTTAAACAATTAACATGAGGAATTCTGCAAAGCCAACTAATGTAAAATGGAAATGGAATGCATGACTACAGTGATTTCAAGAATACATCACATAAACCCGGTGGCAGCTAAAGTGGTGAGTTGCGGGATTTGTAGGAGTTTAACTATTGTAAATTAGGGGGTAACGTCCCCCTTACTCATTCAAGGTTTTAAATAAAAGTCCGCGACTATGATCATAGCAGCGACATAACGGTTTTTTGTGTTCCCAAAACCGCAATGCAACTGCAATTGAGACCACATTGCCTGCATTTTACCACGCTTCTTCATAATATCAAAAATTGCAATACAACCGTAATCTCTATTTAAAACCCTGCACCCCACTTACAAGGACTAACAATTAACCAACTCACAATTGATAGTAAACAAAAAACATCATATAAAGTCCTGATTTTTTTTCCCACCAAAATTTGTAGGTCTATCTTACAAACTCTAACTAGGTGACATATATAAAGTTTCACATTTTCTTTACACACACAAAACCATAGAAATGGAGAGCTGTCTACTCCACTAATTTCTAAGGCATCTTATCCTATCACTCTCTTCCCCTACCTTACCAAAAGTGAAAGAGAAAAAAAACATCAATTTATTGTTCACATAAGGGTAATTAAACAATGTCGTTGTGAACATAGCTCAGTTGGTACGAACATTGCAATATGCTGGAACCAGGGGTCGGGATTCCAATGCTGGATTTTCCACTTATTAACGGTAAGCGGAGAAATTCTGCTCACTAGACTACTTGACCATAACACAAAAATATCAATTTTCTTAAACCTTTATAAAATAAAATAAAAAGTTTAAGAAAAAGAAGAAACTAACCCAAGAATGGACAACACAGTCAAAGATACAGGGTTGAGTTGCAACCAATAACCAACAGGTATAGCCCCACGAAGCTCAAGAATAGGAAGAGTAGCAAGAGTAAACACAACAACCCAATCAGGCAAACCCAATTTCCTCAAAGAATTAGCAATCTTTAACCCAAATCCAGAAGCTTTAATAGAATCAACAGCAGCAGCAGCATTAGCATCCTTTGAATAAGCAAACCAAGCCAAAGACATAGAAGCCCAGAAAATGACCCAGAAAGCAAATTTAACAGGTTTTTCATCATAAAAAATCAACCTTTCAGGTTCATCAATAGCATCTAAACATTCCTTAGAGGAAACTTTGATTTGGGTAGGAGATATTTTTACAAGAGAATGTGTCAAAAGAGATGAACCATGATGAAGGGTTAAGGAGGGTTTTGGTTTTGGGTTTATGATTAGAAAATGGTGTTTGAAAAGTGAAATTTTTTTATGGGGTTTTGTGAAACAAAATGGGGATGTTAATGTTAAAGGTGAAGAAGCCATTAGAGACCAAAAAATGAGGTGAAAATGGAAAAAATGAGATTCATGAAGATGGGTGAGTGTGAGAGTAGTGGATTAAGTGAGTAATTGTGATTTGTGAAGTGAGTTAGGAAACAACAAAAACAAACGGAGTTCACAAGGTTGTTCCAATTTTTGGTGTTTTTATGCGGAGACTTAACTTTAATAATATTAAATTTGCCTTAAAAAAAAACTATATCAAACCGTTTAATGAATGGCCTTTTAGAATGCTAACTCTACAAATATCTAACCAGAAACTATTTAATTCCTTTAAATGAATGTGTAAAATGTTTACATAATAGATGAAGGTGTATATAAATTAAATTTAGGGTTTGTTTGGCAAATAATTTATAGTTTATAACTGATAAGATAATTGAAGTGTTTGGTAAAATTAACGGTTCAACTGACTGATAAATGTAAAATGACATAAAAGGACATTCTTGATTAAAAGACTCCTATTAAAAAACTTAATAAAATCTATAATTAAATTAATATTTAAACTAGTTAAAATATAAAAATATAAATTTATTAATTTAATATATACTAAATTATAAAAAAAATTATAGATCTTATCAAAAAAAATTATGGATAATTAATTTTAAGTGAACAAATAATAATTTTTATAACAGATACTCCATACTCTATCATAAATTAAAAGACTAAAAAAGAAGAGTTTGATATGATATAGATAGTCAGGCATTAATTGCCAAAAACAAAATAGTGAGGAATTATGAATTCATGATCAGCCATTTAGCAACTTTTTTTTTTTTTTTGACAAAAGTGTACTTATAGCATTTCATTAATTAAATTGAGTTCAATACAAGGTAGTATATCAATCAGAATTTAGTACAATGTGGCCGCTCTAACAAACTTATGGGCAACCTCATTTGTTTGTCTCTGAACAAACTCAACACTAGAGTTTCTATAATAACGAGAGAAAAGAGATTTACAATGTGCAATAATAACTCCAAATTTTGTAGCGTCGCGTTTGGAGGAATGAAAGCTATCAAGACTCTTTTTTAATCTGATTCGAAATCCACTGGTCCTAAATTGAGCTCATGCACCCAATTGAGGGCAGCAAGAAGGCCGAGTGCTTCGCCTATATGCACTTCTCTTTGTGGTGAATGCCATATAGTCTTAGCTAGAATAAACACTCATTGATCATCCTAAATGCATATCTCAATACCGACTTTGTTATTATTAGTCGGAAAGGAAGCATCAATGTTACATTAGTGTATTTACGAAGAAAAACATTAATTAGTCAACAAAAAATAATAAGGTCATAAAGTACATAGTATATGTTTTGTTTTAATTATATTAAATTATAAAGGATAAAATGTGATTTTTGGTAAAATAATAAGGGCAAAATTAGAAAGAAAAAAAAAATGATAAGTTATAAGTTAAAACGCTACTTGAAATAGCGTTTGAAAAATAAGTTATAAATTCACAGTTATCATACAGAGCTTTTTTTCCTCAAATGGGCTTGTAAACTATAAACTAGTTTTTTGGTCACGCCAAACATACACTTAAAATAAAATGCTTTCATAATTTAGTAGTATAGCATAAATTTATATTAATAAAAAAATCTTTATCTGATTCTGACAAAACTTACATGAACATGTCATAGCATCACCTAGCCTAGAGAACAATATTGAAGCCTAGAACATTACAAAACCATCGAACATTTGCTGTTATACCTTATGATTTATTTCCATGGACATTTTAAGCTATTTCAGTAGTAATCTGCTAAATAAATGAAATGTACTAGTACCAGGCTTAACTTATCAGTTATAACACATTCTAAAATCCTAAATGCTTTTACATATAACTCTCACAGGCTTGAATCAATTATGTAGTATGTACAAAGGCCATGTGTTGCAAAATATTTACTTTCTCAAAGCAAACCTTGTGCCTCCAACTCTCTTGCCACTGAAACACAAGAAAAGAAAGCAAATGTTAAAATTGATAAATGATGAAGCACTGAAACCAGAAAAAACAGATGTCCAATACTATTTCTTAGCAAATTTAATTTATGCAGTTTTGGATTTACTTAAGGAAGAGTCAAAATGATTCTAAAGACTTAGTAAAATTGATATTTTATATGTTTGGAGTTCTATAATATAATTGATTTTGCCACAAGAATTGATTCTAATTTGAAGGTTTTGCCTCGACACACAATTTTTAGACTATTATTGGTGAACAAACTCGCTCGTTTTAAGTAACATTAACGAAAGAGCAACTCAACTAAAACTAATTTTCACCACCTTAAAACCAAACACAAAATTAAAGAATTAAAGAATCAACACACTATTTCACACACTCTTCTTAAAACATTTTCTCCTATTACTTGAAATTCAAATAAGTGATTCTCACAAAACTTTATAGAACACATAAATTTCAATAAAATGTGTATATTAGAAAGGGCATTAGAAAGTTTGTTTGGCCTACAATGACTAATTAATATTTGTTCTAATGGACATGGTTGATTTAGGATAATGAAATTACAATAGTAAACTAAATAATTCATGAAAAGGGGTCAAAGAACTCTAACCTTTTGAGAAGGGAAGAACCAAAACAACTTGCATAGTGACATTATTTGGAGGAAGCTGCAAGCGAAGAGGATAAAGTTTTCCATTCAAAGGACTCTTATTACAAACAATGATTCCCTCTAAACCTGTTTCTTCTTCAAACTTCTTTCTCAATTCCTCAACTCCATTCCCTTTGAAAACCAAAGAATATCCTTGCACATCTTCATCACTCACCTCTCCATCATCTTCAGCAACATGGTAGTATATCATTCGCCCTTCCGTCTTCTTAGGAGATACATCGTTATTCGACTGCAAACAAAACCAACCACAATTAACCAACAAAGCTAAAAACCAAAGCAAAATTTAAGAAGTAAATTATCAATTTAGTTATAGTCTTTATAATCAATTAAGGAGCAGTTTGTTTTCTCAAATCATTTTTGATTTTCAACTGAATGTGACAAAAATTATCAATGACTCAAGTAATTGTTCTAATTGAAAATTTACAAATTAAAACATCAATTTCAGTGACTAAATTAACAATGCTTTGCTTTGCGGGACTAAAACTTGGTGATTGAATCAAAATTTGAAGCTTAAATAAAACAACCAGATAAAAACAATTACACTTTTCAAATAATAAATCATACATATATAATTTCAAGCCAAACTAAAACAACCCAAATAAAAAATAAAACATTATACTTTTCAAATAATGAATCATACATATCTAATATCAAGCTTGACCAAAACAACCCAGATATAAAAAATTATAATTTTCAAAGAATAAATCATACATACTTAATTTCAAGCTTAACCAAAACAACCCGGATAAAAAAAAATTATACTTTTCAAAGAATAAATCATACATAACTAATTTCAACCTAAACCAAACCAACCCAGATAAAAAAAAATTGAAATTGTCAATCTTGCTCAATTGGTAAAGAACATTGCACATATGTGTAGGAGCGGGGTTCGAACCAAGTATACCCATTTATTCATCTTTAATAGATGAATTTCTAGCCGCTGACCAAAACAACCCAAAAGCAGGAAAATTAAGATACACAATCATGATTCATGATCATGATCATACTACATACTTAATTTCAAGCTAAACCAAAACAACCCAAGTAAAAAAAAATGATTCTTTTCAAAGAATAAACCATAAATATCTAATTTCATGCTAGACCAAAACAACCCAAATAAAAAAATGATTCTTTTCAAAGAATAAACCATAAATATCTAATTTCATGCTAAACAAAAACAACCCAGATAAAAAAAAAATGATTCTATTCAAAGAATAATTCATACATACTTAATTTCAAACTAATCCAAACCAACCCAGATAAAAAAATTGAAACTTTTCAAAGAAAACAACATACCTGTTGTCTAGAAAAACTTCCTGCAGAAACACTAGGAACCTTAACAGCAGGTGAAGCCTTAGTTTCAAAAGCTGTAACAGAAGGTTGTTGTTGTTGTTGTTGATGTCTACCACTAACATGAATCTCAACAACATCAACATCCCACAAAACCCAATCTTGAGTTAAAGTCCTATGAGGAATATCATGCGTCACAGTATTCCTCCACGGTGGCAACCCACCATTTCCTCTAAGAAAATTCCCATACCTAGTTTTCAGCTTAACACGAACACCATCTCTAATAGGTTCCCATTCAACAGAAGAATCAAGTGTTTTTGGAAGTGTTTGAAGAACTTTTCTACCTGTCATACCTAGAAGAAAAGGGTTGTCTGAAGCTGTAAGATATTTACCGTAACAGCTTTTGAGACGAATAACGTTGTCGTAATTTGGAACATGTTCTATGAACCATTTAGCGTTTTTTGATGAACCGTTTCTGTCTTGTGTTACTGATTCTTCGTCTTCTTCTGCTAGAAGATATTTGTCGTGGTTGCTACGGAGACGAACTGCTTCTGCTCTGTGGAAAAAGTCCATTCCACTTCTTAGCTTGTTTGGTTTTGTTGTCTGCATTTTATTTTATTAAGGAAAAAGTGATTAGTTATTTGAAATTGAAACTTTTTTGTGTTTGGATTGGATGAAATGAATGAGAAATGAATTTGTGTTATGTTATGGATGGGTGTGGTGATGGGTTTTTATATGGGAATAAAATAAAGGAAATATGTTTTTAGTCTCTATAAACATGTGACTCTTTTACTTTTAGTCCCTCTAAAATTTTTTTCCATTTTTTGGTCCTTCAAATATTTTCGATTATGATTTTTGATCCCTGCTTTTCTCTCAACTATGTGTACGATTCAAATTTTTTAAAGAAGTTTTGTGATCATGTTTATAATATTATAAAAATTACTCAAACCAAAATTCACAATTTTTTAACAAATGATGAATTAACTATGAATTTTTAAGCGCAAACACTTCAAAAATTCATATTTAATTCATCACTAATTAAAAAAATTCAAATTTTGCAAATGAATTAAAATTTTAATATACTAAACATTACTGCAATACATAATTCCAAATTTTAATTAGTATACATGAATTGACTTAAAAGTAGGGACTAAAATTCATGTTAGAGAATTTTGTAGGGACTAAAAAATGGGAAAAAAGTTTAGAGGGACTAAAAGTAAAAGATTCAAATGTTTATAAGGATCAAAAACATATTTAACCCTAAAATAAAATATGAAGAGCATTATTTGGATTTATTGATGATAATCTCGTGAGTTTAATAATAGATTGTCATATTATTTTTGTACCAAAAAAAAAAGATTGTCATATTATTTAATGAAATAGGAGGAATAGGTAACTCAACTAATTGGTCAATTGGTTGAGTTAAGAGTTAAAAAGTAGAAGGTCTAAGATTTAAGTCTTGTTAAAAGAGAAAATTAATATTATCTATTAAAAAAATATATTATTTAATAAATGTGATACATCATATATTTTTAAATATTATATATAATGTTTCAATATATTATTGGCAAAATTATATTATTGGTCCTTTATCTTTTTTAGTTGTAACAAATTGGTCTTTTATCTTTCATTTGTAATAAAATGGACCTTTATCTTTTTTATTTGTAACAAATTGGTCCTTTATCTTTTTTTTGTAACAAATTGGTCATTTATCTTTTTCATTTGTAACAAATTGGTCTTTTATCTTATATTATTTTTTACAAATAAGAGGTTCTATGGTGAAAATGTTAGTAAAGATAAAGGACCAATTTGTTAAAAAAAAAGATAAAGGACCAATTTGTTATTAATGAAAAAGATAAAGGATCAATTTGTTACCAAAAAAAGATAAAGGACCAATTTATTACAAATGAAAAAGATAAAGGACTAATAACGTAATTTTGCCTATATTATTTGATGTTTTGTCGGAAAAATAATATATTATTTGATGTGTGGGTAAAACAATCTTATACAACGGTGTAAATAAATTAAATTTTAATATTATTAATATTTTTTATCAAATTGTATTTTGATCATTATTTCACATGAATTAAAAAAAATCTCAAAATTATTTAAAAATACTTTTATAATATAAGTTAAACATTAAAAAATAATAGTGATAAATAATTAAAAATATAATAACAAAAATACTATTTTATTTTTCATTTATTTTATTGGTAGGAGGAGTTTAGTTTGAAGTTTACTACTGTAGTTTGGGTAAGAGTTTTGGGTGGTTTAGATTTGACTAGTTGAAAAGGTGTTGTGTTTGTGTGCAGAGTGAAACTGAAAGGTATGGGTCAGGGTCAAGGGTGGCAACTGCTGGGAAGGATAACACGTTTAATATGGAGGAACGCGGTCATTGCGTGGCTAATAAGATTGAATTAAAGTTGCGTGTGTCTTTTGAGTGAGGCAGGTTCTACCTGTTCAAGGTTCACGGTTTTATTTCCCCTCCCTCCACAATAATCTAATTTATGTCGGTATGAATCTTAAAATTAAAGAATCATCTTAAACTGTGGCTCCGAGCATTTGTGAAACATATTGAAAAAGTAAATACAAAATAAAATTAGGGAAATTTTATAGTACTTTTGTTAAAATCTATTGTATTAGTACTTAATCAATAAAAATGTATATTTTATCTAAGTCATCATTAATATTTATATATTAATAATATAATATGACACATGTCAAATAATTATTGGTCAATATGTTTAGTGTACCGGTACATGACAATTTCTCCATTGTACCGTAGCATTCCCCATAAAATTAATGCAGAAATTTTTAAATAGAAATATTAAATTTGCAAATTTTAAGATAGAGTCTCCTTTTTTATAAGGGCACTGCTTAGCATTTTTCTTAATTTAATTGAAAAGAAATAGAAAAAGATAAAAAGTGAAACACAAAAATTATTGTATATATTTAAATTAGTTAGTCTAAATACATGTATTAAATTCATGTTTCAATTTCTTTTTTCTTTCTCTCCTACCAAACAAAACAAAAGAAAAATACTAGAGCATTCTATTAGGTGCACTGTGTGGTGTGGGTGCACGGTAAATAGTCATACTAGTAGTCTACTACTCCACTTACATTTACATATAAAATTATGGTTACACTCTCAACCACATTCTAATTAAAATTAATCTCATCACTTCATTCAAATTAAAATTAACCACATCATTCTACTTTTCTATTTATTTTTATTTTTTTATTATTAATAGGTAAATGAATAAGGAAAAGACCAAAATGTTGAACGTGCAGTGGTATGAATATATATATTTTCACTTAATTTTATCAAAATAACACTAATTAAATCATTGTCTCAAATGTTACAATTGAGTCCTAAAATTTTGCTTTCAAATTCAAAAATGAATCATGTGTAATATAGCAAATAGGTGTGACGTATGTGGACATAAATTTGTCATGCCTTGACCAAATAGTCTAATATACATACTCATATAGTCATATATACAAATAAAATAAACTTATCTTATTGAAATAAAATTGGGTGTGAAATTGTAGTTAATAAACTTAACTGATAAGCTTTCAACACAATCAATAACAAAATTAAACAAATATTCCTAATGAAGTTGGATAAAATTGTTGACTCACAGCCCAAATCAATAATGATTCCCAATCAAGCAACCACGTAGTATATACTACTAGTATATTCTATGTTGGATCTAATTAGTAATTATGGAAGTTGATATAATGCTCTTTGTCGCGTTACCGTTGCCTTGGCGTGTTTGTTAATGTCAAAGAAATTAAGGTGATGTTTGGTTTATGCCTTTACTTTTTTTGTTTTCATTTTTGTGTCATTTTTTCAATTATATTAGCAAGAGAGACCTATATGCATGAAAATGAAAAGCAACAATACTTGATGTAGAAGCTATGAATCATGGATATTGCATAGCGACAAACGACACCAAAATGCATGAAACTAACGTATATACACTAAACTTAAAAAAAAAATATTATAAATTGTATGAAGTAGATGTTAGATATTTTGGCCAAATAACAATCTTGTAAGGAACTCACTTGATTTTTACTTAAATAAAGTATTATTGCTTGCTCATATATATAATTCATTATCCACTCACCAATTGCCATTAAAAATAAAGACCCACCATGAAGCAATAGCTGCCTAGACATGGATTTGGATTACATGTATTTATACAAAGAATCACAATTTCTTGTTGAATCAAGATTAAACTATTTATTTATTCTGATTTTGTATTTTAAACTTAATTTATTAAAATTAAAATTGTGATAAGTATATCCCAATTTACCTTATAACTAAGTAACTCTAGTCCATTCACTCGTAAATGCTTTCATCTACTAGTAGGCCCTATAAACCCCAACAGGAATTTTAACAGTTTATTTAGGTTGTTAGAAAAAAGAAATTTTGTTTTCAAATAAATGTAAAAAGAAATTTTATTTTTATCAAAAAAAAATTCGGGTCAGGTTCAATTGTCTTATAGTTCTCTCTCGGTGTCAGATTAAGTAGTCTAATAGTTAGACTCACATAATTTATATTTGTGAAGAATTAGAACATTAAGTAAACTCTCGCCTCTGTAATACTTACGGCAGAATATAATTCAACAAGTTATTTATTAAAAGCAAGGAAATGTCAATTGTCATTAAATTTCAAGTTCAACTTTTCTTTTTTCATTGTTGACAATATTTCGAGTTTAATTTTCTTTTTTCTTAACCCTCTAACGTTTAGGGAAAACGATTTTAATAATTTGAAGTTGGAATGGATAGTAATATAACTAAAATCTAGTTAAAAATTTATGGGTCATGTTAACATGTGCCCTAAAGGCACATTTTAAGAATACTTAAAATAGTAATTTTATTTTGAAATTAACAATATTTGACTTTTAAAAATATGAAATGCACAAGTTCCAACGTTAAATTTCTTTTATTAGTATACCAATAAGTGCCCCAAAGACACATGTTAACATGTCCCAAAATTTATTAAGAGTTCAGTACTATTATTTATGGTTACATATTATATGTACATGATATCTTTATAAGGTGCTTGAACATATATATATCCGACTACTTGTCTCAAGCCTGAAGAGTGCGTTTATTGTTGTGTAAATGACATTTGTGTGTGTAAGACGTGTGTTATCGCATTTTCCTAATTAGTGGAAAATAGTTGGTGAAGGCATGCATGAAGCAACACATTTATCATTGGTATGAGAAGAGATGTTGAACCACTTCAAAAAAAATTCTCATGTTGATGCTACATTATCATTAAATTCAATCGATCATGTACCTTTTCTATTGAGTTGAGCTTAATCCAAATTTTAAAAAATACTATAGATGTTAAGTGATCATTAAGTGGGTTCTATTAATTATTAGAAGAATGAGTGAGTGTAATATATGCATGGACCCGCAATCTGATTCGAAACCGACATACGTATCTGTATACACATGGAAGTATTTGATCGGATGCAGGTCAAGTTTCAGGTCAATAATTGTGAAAAATCGGCTGAATAATTATTAGATGCATTTTATTCATTTTGAGAATCCCTTCTCTCTCTCTCTCTCACAATCTCTTATATCATTTACTTTGTTATTTTTAGTCATCTTAGATGGAGAAGAAAAATGTTATATTTTATAAGTTTCTAATATGTTGTTAATTAAGTGTGAAAAATACTTCTTATATGATTGTCTTTGAATCTATAGTTTGAAAACTAAGGCCCCGTTTGGGCCGGCCCGACTTATTTTTTACTTTTCTATTTTTTTAAAATGAAATAGAGAAGTATAAAATTGAATTTAGTCATATTTCTCCTTAAGAGTATTAGAAAAATAAAGTAAAAAAAGAAAAACCTACAAAGAAGTGGAGTCAAACACAATTTTTTTCCTTCTTTATTAAGGAGAAGAAAAAAAGTAGAAAATAAGTCGGGTCAAACGGGGCCTAAGTAACTGCAATTTACTTTTTTTGTTGTTCATTTAGTTTATTTATCATTTTTTGTATTGTATACGAGTTATTAAACTATTTGAAGAATATAGTTTTTTAGATAGATGAAATTTTGAATGTAGCAACAAAGTTTCAATTTAACTTGTGATAACCAAATCGTTCTACATGTCACCTGTGTTACCTGAACCCGAATAAACTAAACTTATATACAGTCGCAAATGAATCCAAATTAAGTTATTGCAATTTTTAACGATTTTGTGATTTTTGGTCCGAAACCGACCGATGTTCACCTATGGAGCCATGGTGGTCAAAAGGTGACAGAAGTTCTATGAGATGTAGTGTAGTGGTGTTCTTAAAGAGACCATGGTGAGATACGGTGAGGTGGATTTATAAAATATTGGGGTTTGTTTGAAACAATTTTATATTTTAGTTTTTAAAATGTGGTTTATAAATTAGTTTTTAAAACGGTTTTTAAAAAGTAAAACATTTCAAATTTGTTTCTGTTTTTTAATTCTTAAAACTATAAAATTAAAAATAGTTTTCAAAATAATTTTTTAAAAGAGATCTTCCAAACATATTTTCTCTTTTTTAACTTTTAAAAATTTAAAAACAGTTTTTGAGAAATCTTTCAAATTAAACATACCCTTTCGAACATTCCCTTAGTCATTTATTTTATTTTATTTTATAGTATATAGATTAGATTTTTGGCAATGACTTATTAGACATTCTTCTTTTTATTTTATTTTTGACAAAAGGCATTCTTCATTAGAATATTGCAAAATTTCAAACCCTCAATGCAAAATGTAGGTTCTTACTTGATATAAGGGTCAATATATTCAAATTTATTGTTATAAAGATTACACGAAAGTTTCATGTTGTAATAAATATCATGATATCATCCACTGATTAGAGATTGAACATTTTAATTTAATTTTATACAATGAAATAATCTTCATATTTTTTTAGTATACACTTATATATGTGATTACGTCACACAATTATAACTGAAAATTTGATTCCCTCTTGATCAACAAAATCAAGAACCAATAACATCAAGAGACTGAATCAACTAAATTTTTTATGTTAGTCATTGGATATATTTTTTCGTCTACACATTGTATAAAATTGGTAGGGAGAAATAGAGTTGATCTCTTGAAATTATGTTTGAGAAATAAAACTACTTGATTTTATTAGAACGGTCTCAAAAAATATACAATTAGCCCTCTTTTCTCTTAGAAACAAAGTGTGAAAGAAAAAATAAAATAATGAAATCTCTATCATTTATTAATAGATCCAAACATCTTTAGAGAAATCGATATATTAATGTGGCAAATTCTATGTTACTCTTGAAAAATTCAAGAATCCTGATACACTAGTTCTTAAATTAGTATTTAAATAAGTTGTAATTTTTTTTTGTCAGGTAGTCTAGTGGCTAGATACTTATATATATAAATGTGGAGAAATACGAAATTTTGGGTTTGAACCCAGACCACTCTAATAATGTCTCTGATAACTATCAATTGAGCTACACTTATGAGACAAATAAGTTGTAATTTTTGTGAAAAAAACATTTCTATTGTATTTTTATTATATTAATTTAATCTATCTATCAAAAGTGTTAATAAAATAAATTTTTTTTTTTTTGAATTTTTATTACTCATATGAGTATTATAATAGTAAATATCGATTATTTGTAAGATAAAATATTTATAATTCATATAAACAATGAAACAGTTTTTTTCTTATGAAATAATAGTTCTTCAAATATGAAAGTAGACAAATAAATTTTGATTTCATAAAATAATATCGTTAATTTATTGATTTAGAAATCAAATGTACCTGTACGTACACTTTGATTTATCAAGTGTACCGTAAACACTCCCTATTAATGTAACTAAATTATTGTGTTTGAGAAATTTTAAGTTCTAAATTCTAATTTATGCGCCGAACAAATTTTCAAACATTATTTATTTTGCGGCCGAACTTTATACTGAAAGAACATTTTTCCCTTAGATATCACAGAGTTACTACCAAAAAAAATTATATAAGTAGTATTAATTAATGATATAAGCCGCGACCCCAACGAGAGTTGAACACAATTGAAAATTCAAAAAACATCAACAAAAAAATATTAGAAAACAATAAACAGAGTTGAAAACTCACCTGAAAATTCTGTTTCGCCGGCGGCGACCCCAAAGAGAAAACCGACATCGGAGACGAAACCATATCAGAATTAAAAGAAACATCATCAGAATTACTAAAAGAAGATAACATTCTCTCAAACACAATTTCATTCATTTCTTCTTCCATAACACTTTCAACATCCCAAAGAGCTGAATCCCTTTTCACAAACCCATAAGAATCATCAATCGTTACACTGTTCCTCCACGGCGGCGCTCCGCCGTGTCCCTTCAAAAACTTCCCACACATGCTTCTCAACTTCACTTGAAAACCGTCTCTTATTGGTTCCCACTCGTTTTTACCGTCTAAACCGTTTTCTAACTCTGTTAAAATAACCGTTTTTGCTGTTGGTCTTAACGGAAAAGGTGTTTCAGTTGCTGTTAGGTATTTTCCGTTGTAACTCTTTAACCGTATCACGTGGGGTTTGTTTTCTAGTTGTTCTATTGTCCATTGAGCTCTTCTAACTGCTCCGTTTCGGCTTTGACGGAGTTTTTGTTTTCCGATGTCGTCGTCGTCGATGATTAAGTACTTGTCTAAACGGCTTCGAAGCTTAATGATTTTTGATTTGTTGAAAAACTCCATAATATTATGAAGGTTAATCAACGTAACTATGGGTGGTTATTATTTTGTTAATAAGGTTTGTGTGAGAGTGTTATGTTTTTGTGTGTGTGTGTGTGTGTTTGTTAACACAATTTGGGTAAGAGGTGATTAGCAAAGTGATGACACTTGAATTGCTTATTTTTATACGTCTCTTGTGAGTTTGAACTTTGAAATTGAAGTTGACATATAAAACTTATTTATTTTTAGTTGAAATTTTTAATATTTTATGAGAAAATAGAATATATACGATTTATTAAGAGGATAGGAAATTAATGAGAAGTTTTGACTTAGTTATTTGAGGTTAAGTTTAAATTGATGGTATACAATTGTAAAAATATAAAAGAATATCAATAGTATATATATTAGATTGATGGTATAGAAGATGTGAAGATTTCAATTTTGTTGAGTTTATTCATGTATTTTTTGAAGGATTTCGAGTTAGACGGTCTTTTTTGTAGTCAATTTAGTTGTGTTGTGTTAGAGTGATGTGGAATGAGCGAAATAACAAAGTCTTTAAAGGTAAAGAAAGTATAGTTTTACAAATGTTAAAGAAAGTTCAATTTCATTTGTTACTATGGATGAATGATAATACTACCTCCGTCGAAAAATAATTGTCGCTTACGCATATCAATGCATAATTTGATTCATTAATATCTTTAATTTTATTTCATAAAAAATTATAAAAATTTAATACTGTGAAAATATTCATCAAAACAAATCAAACAAAATCTTACTCTCTCCGGCATTAATTATAAGCAACTTTCCACTTTTTAGATTCATTGAAAAACTAATGTATCAAGCTTTAATTATAAATCAAATACATTAATTATTTAATCAATCTAAAAAGTGGAAAGTTAAGGCCTGAGGGAGTATATGTTAATATTTAACTTTATAAATTATAGAAAATACTGTCAAAATAAATATCAACAGTCAAACTGTGACAATTATTTTAAGACGGAGAGAGTAATGTAAAATTTGATTTAAACCCACATATATGGTAATAGAACCATTTTTTTTGTATGAGCATCGACTAAGTTTTGGTGTGTGTGTGTGAATTAATGTTAACTAGAAGATCACATTTTGGGGTCATATAATATAAGGAATTCGATTGGTGGATGGATGTGACCATGTATAAGTATTAATGTTGAACTTTGAGCTATTTCATATGGATTGTAGCTCACTTGGGACAGAGTAATTAACTACAATAAACTAGTTATTTGAAAAAATGTCATTTCTTCAATAAAAATAGTACTATTAGATTAGAGTTTTTGTTGTTGTAAAAATAAGAGAAATTATATTAAAGACTTCCACGCGGAATAGTCAATAGTCTAACTGTCTAAGGTAATAGACTGAGAATACTAGATTCTGGGTTGAACTTGAAATTGCATAGAAGCTGCATATGGTTGATTTCTGAGCGTTGAAAATTTAATATTATGTTTATATGTTTTTCTTTGTAATTGTCAACTTTTTTTTTCTCCTTTTTTTGTCCATTTTCTGTTTTTACCTTAAGTGTAAAAGTATAATATGACATAAAGGTTGATTTCCATGAATGTAAAAACAATTTTACCTATACCTCAAATATAAAAACCAAATTTGTGTTGGTCTAGTAGTTATTGACGTTAGACTTGATATGAAAGATCACATTCAATCAACACAATTATATTTGGGGGAGCTGAAATAACTTGTTTCTCAAAACTCGTCCCGAATTTTGGACGAATATGACCTCTTCTTCTAAGAATCAAAAAGTAAAAACTAAAAAATAATCGACTTGATTATTATATATGAATTTATTTTGTATGGAGTGAGTGAGTATGTGAGTGTTTAACATACCACAAGTGATTTAATTGCTATATGATAATAATGGATATAGTTTAAAATAAAATAATAAAACTAATTAACTAATGATCTTGTAAATAAGGTTTCGTCAGAAGGAAAAGGTTAACAAAAAGGTTAATTATGTTTGGTCATGACTTGTTTTTAATTAAGTGGTAATTAATTATTATTATATATATGACTTTAAGTTTGTGATGACGACAAATGAAAAAGATTGGAACGTAACCCTTCCCATGGGTTGATTGAGAAGAGTATTAAAAGTCTAGATTGAAATAAATATATGGTTGAAGGAGAAAGTTCCAGGTAGATACAAATGCATGAGACGAAAATATAAATTACGCGCATTAGTATTACTTGGTTCTCATTGTCCTCATTGTCCTTAACTAAAATATATTTTGTATAGATAGATAGGGTTAATATTATGATAAAAAATAAAGGGGAATGAAGATAGAGGAGAGGGGAGTAGGGGACCAAAACAAATTAAACCCTCAAGAAAAAACTAACAAAATCTATAAGAAGGAAAATCAAGTCTATTTTAGCAAAATCTTCTCTAATAATAATTGGGGTAGAGTTCCATTAAAATAATTATTAAGAGATAAATCAAGGAATCAGCACAATGATTGTACTCTGGGTAAAATGTGAGTAATAAAACTTTAAAAGACATTGAGTTAGTTTTAGAGAGACAATTTAAGTAGTTAACCATCTACTTTTAAATGTGAAGACACAATATGGGGATTCTTGAATGTTATGGAAGATAGCTTTAAATCACTCTCAATCTGTTGTAAAAATAATCACTCTAAATCTATAATTGATTCCACTGCATATCAAAAGCATGTTTAATTGTAGAGAGGATCACAATTTGATCTCTACAATTACATTTAAGAAGGGATGGAAATCATTTAATGTCAAAACTTATTCTAAACTCTGAGCTATTAAAATACATTAACTCTCTCAAGAACTAGAGAGTGAAAACCCAAAAAAAATTATCAATTGCAAAAATCACCACATTATCTCAGCAAATAGAACATTTAAGATTCAAGATTTAACGCAAAACAATCAAATAAATAAGTTAACCGTCATCTCATCAGCTTATTTCAGTTTGTAGGATATTAAATTATATGTAGAGAAAGTTAACCGTCATCTATACTATATATAAAGAGAAAACTTTTTTTGGTGTAACATTTTTTCATATTTCCTAGAATACCTTTGATTGTGTTTTTGAAACTATAACTTCTATTTTTAACTTCTATAACTTCCATCTCAATAATTTCTATACATTTTTGTTTTTATCAAACTAAGAATTTATAATCATCTTTAACATATTGTATCACACAAACGGGCACGTGGCCCGCTAGTATAAATAAAACAAAATATCATTGGTAGATTTTTCAGATTTCACGGTATTATTTTTCAAAACGGAATTTAATTGGGCTGGTGCAGCATAATATTGTCATCTTTACATTATATGGAAGTAAGAGGAGGGTGCAGAAAGTCCTTTACAATTACATAAAGAAAAAATATCCTATAGTGGCCCAGCCAGCCCAAAGAAACGTCACGGTAGACTTGTTGCTTTAATAATCAGAAAATTATAATAGATTTTTTTTCTACGTCATACTTTCTCGCACATTTCTTTGAATTCTCAAAATACATTCACCTTTTAAAGTTTGAGCTTATAAAAAAATGCAATTATTACAAATAAACGTTTGCATTATATTATTAAAATGGTTGGTGGGTGTTCGAATTCTATAATTTGAACGGTCGATAATAAGAATGTGAATAGTGTTTTCGGTCAATGCTTCAGCGACGAAAGAACAACCTCGACGACGCAACAAAGTTCTATGGCGAATCTTTGTGTTTATGCGTCTTTATCTTTATATTTTTGTGAACAAATTGAATCTATGTTTATGTATCTTTAATAATTTGGTGAACAAATGGAGGAAGTGGAGCTTTAAATTAAAAGATAGTGATCAAAGCCTCGGAGGGAGGAACTAGTATTAGAAAGAGTTATAGCAAAAGAATAGTAATATATTATTTCTTGTTGTAAATTGGTTTTGTATTAAATTATAAAAATTTGTTCTACTATTCCCAAATTTCTTGTACTCTTGAATCGAGAGTCCAACCTAAAAGACTAGTCTAATAGATGAGAGAGCATCATGACTTAAATATAATATTGAACACTTTGATGTACTCAATGTTAGATTCACAACATTGTCGTGCCGTTTAAGAGCCGACGTCTACGACGGCTTTCACTCTATCGACATTGACCCGATGATAGCCCTTTCTTTTTCCGCGTCTTCACCCACCTATAAGTAATTCAGCCTATAGGTAGCCTTTTCTATGGTCCAACTCTCAATGAAAACACCAATTGTTATGATATAAGCACATGAGGAGAACCCAACTTAAAAGACTAAATCAATAGGTGGGAGAGTCTCATGACTTAAACACGATATTGAGCACTTTGATGTACTCGATGTGGAACTCATAACACTATCAATAGGTGAAAATTCAACCGCACGATAACTCATACTCTTAGTGAGGATTATTGGATAGCTCATATAATTATTCAATCTCCTTTGTTAAGTGAGGTACTAATAATGGCGGGCCAATTTTTTTTTATGTTTGGATAAAATTTTAGTCTAACAAATAAATCTCAGTTTTATCCTAAAATAATCTTTAAAAATTTCAATTTATATCAATTTTACTCAAAATTAACTCCTAAAAAATTCACTTTTGAACATAAAATATTATTTTTTACCTAAATTAACCTCTAATTTTTTTTAATTTTGTCATAAACTAACTCTAAAAATACTAATATTTTCGGTCAGAGCTCGATCAAGTGCCCGGGCATGCCGGGCTCTAAATCGGCCCATGGATACTAATGAGGAATATGTACCAAGGGAGCCAAGCATAATTAGGGGTCACAAAATAGATGAATCGAGAATATGGATTTGGATCCTAATGGATGGATCAAAATAATCCATAATGTATTAGAATCCACTAAATTTTTATATAAAAAAAATTCATCTAATCCTGTTAAATATATAATCCATCCGATCTTCCATTATTAGACTATTAATGAATGGATGTCCATCCGGTCCATCCAACTAAATGTATTAATAATTTAGTTAATTTTTTTAATATACTAGTATGATCCCCGCGCAATGCGCGGTATAAGTGTCATTTGAATTTTGTATGTATTTATTTAATATATTTAATTTGTATATATTGTTTATGTAAAGTTTTTTTTATACATGCATCAAATAAAATAATTATCATGTAGTTTGATTAGATACATATGTATAATATTAACGTTGACAAAATGGGTTATCCCGTTAGGAACGGAAGACCAAACCTCAAAAATTGTAGAGTTTGAGCCTTAAAATTCTTTCTTGAATTTAATTAGGATTTCTTAGTACAACCTTAAAATTCTTGCATGATGTACTAACCCATCATAGTCCAACTGAATTGCAATCATTTTTCGTTTTCAAACCATTTCGCTCGTACTCTTTTTCAATACCAACTCCAATTAACATTCTCATAACATCTATAAAAAAATATATATTTTATTAATATAACATCACGACAATTTTTAATTATAAATATAAAATTATGCACTGATCATATAAATTTATTACCATAACAATAATATGTATCGTAATCAGGAGCAAACATTGGAAGATGACTTTCAATCTTATAAATATTAGAAGGAACTTTTTTTGAATCATAAATTTTAATATTTGTGTGGAAATGAAAAATAAGTCTATATTCATGGCTAGTAGTATTGTACGAACCACTGTTATCAGCTACTCCAAAATTAGTTATTGAGTAGACATTACTTTCTATAAGTTATTTTTCAAACTTATAAATTAAAGTGTGACGCACCGTGTCATGAATCTTGTTTCCCTATCCAAAACAATGATTTTTTTAACATAATACATGATAATAAAAAAAAAAATATTAGTGATTATAATAATAAAATAATAATATAAATTTGACTTATAACTATTCTTACATTTGAATCCATTAGTATCATGTCCAATGAAAATGTTTGGTTGTTGCGAGTCAAATCTTGAACAAACCACAACCGAATTTCACGAACCACAACATTCAAACTCTCACCTCTCACTCTTAGCGTTAATTTCGGAATTGATTAATTTTGGGAGTCATTTTGTATTGACTTAAAACAAATGAAAAACGCAAAAATGAAAAAGACAAAAATATAGTTGAATATGAAATGAAATTGTGAATTTTATGTGAAAATCTACAATTATTTATAGTAAGTTTTCGAAACTCAAAACTAAATTACATTTATTATAATTTTAATTTAATATTGAACAATATATTTAAATAAATATGATTCTTACGTAACTGAAAAATATTTTTATGACACATAAAATTAATACCGTAACATTTATCTTATTTAATTTAATTATTTTGTAACCGAACAAATAATTTAATTTTATATTGACCGTTTTATATAAATAATTATGATTCTTACGTAACTGACAAATATTTTTATGACACATAAAATTAATACCGTAACGTTTATCTTATTTAATTTAATTCTTTTGTAACCGAAGGAATAATTTAATTTTATATTGACCGTTTATTTAAATAATTATGATTCTTACGTAACTGACTAATATTTTTATGACACATAAAATTAATATGGTAACGTTTATGTTATTTAATTTAATTCTTTTGTAACCGAAGGAATAATTTAATTTATATTAACTATTTATTTAAATAATTATGATTCTTACGTAACCAACAAATATTTTTATGACACATAAAATTAATACGGTAACGTTTATATTATTTAATTTAATTCTTTTGTAACTAACAGAATAATAATAGAACATAAATAAAAAAATTAAAATGTCATATGCAGAAAAATAAAGTGGAATTATACTAAATCAAATTTTTATAATATACACCGAAACGTATAAACTTTTTATGGTATTTTTTAACGGAAACATTAATTATAAAACGGTTAATGTTAGACATAAATATTATTATCATTGGTTTTTTTATTTGATTTATTAAATCTTGATAAATAATATTTAACTTTATAGTAAACAAAATTTTATACCAGGTAAAATGAATTCTTTTTGTGGTTATTTATGTACAAATGTATATTTCATAAACGTTGCTTATTTTACTATTATTTACAACAAAAGGAGTCTTTGTAAATGATGAAGTGTTTTTTCAAGTTAAATTGTTTTATGGTTTTTTGTATTGGATCTATTTTGTATAACATGGTTTAATTTAAAAATAAATATTATTATCATTGATAAAAAACAATGTATTACCTAACCAAAAAAAAAACAATGTATTAAAATATGATAAATAATTATTTAATTAATATTAAATTATTAAACGAATATTACATAATAGGAAAAATGAATTCTTTTGTGGTTATTTATGTACAAATATAGAGTTCGAAATCGTTACTTATGTAGATATTATATACTTGTAACAATCAGGGACGGACCTGGGCATAAATTTTCACTGGGGCTAAAAAATTTAGTCACTACTAAAAATAAAATTATTCTAATAATTTAATTAAACTATAAACAATATAAGATTATTATTATTATAACATGTATATTCAAAAATATACTATAATTTCGATTAGTTATCTACTATGTTTTTGACAAACAAAATTAATATTTATTATTTATAAAATTAAACTATATAACTTAAAATAATATTGCGTCAAAAAAAATTAAAAATAATATTTTATGTATATCAAATGATTTGTAATCATCAATCATAAACTATACACTAATTTTTGTACCAATACTTACTTTATATGTGTACCGTATGACTTACAGACATCAATAATAAACTTTAAATTAATGTTAACATTAATATCTGTATAAATATGTATATTGAATGACTTAAAATTATTTATAAAATTTATTTTTATTTTTTTTGGAAAAAGATTTGGCGAGGCTGGTGTGGCTATAGCCACACCTAGCCTCAAAGGGGTCCGTCCCTGGTAACAATTCAAATATATATATATATATATTAACAAACAAAAAATGAAAATCAAATTTATTTGGTAAGAAAATGCAAAATGACATTGATTACAAATATTAAGTTAACAATTAAAGAGATAATTCAGTCATATTGATTGAACGTTTAACAATGGATACAATAACTTATTCAAAACAAAAAGGAAAATAAAGAAATAATTTAAATACTGAATCACAATATTAATTTTTGTTAATCTTGACGTTCTTCAAATTGATTTTTGAGGTTGAATTGACTGAATTTCCATTGCGAAAAGGATAAGATCTTTTCAAGGGATTATCAACGATTGACTCTTATGTTAAATCAACAGTAGGATCTTTTTAATTTGTGCTAGGCTTTACAGTTTCATCAAACTTATTGAGAAGGTTTTGTAACAATATATTTATTATAAGGATTAGTGTAATAAAATATAATACTAACACCGTGATTAAATAATTAGAAATATCATATGTTCGATATTTCTATTTAGAAAATAATTGTTATAAATTAAATCAATACCTGCGCGCAATATCAGCATTTTCAATCTTGTCATTGGAACTCAAAGTGATACTCGTAGTTGGTGCACCAACAACACTGGTATTCTATTAGACATATTATAAAAAATAATTAGTCATAACGTATTTTTAATATTATTAAGTTATTGTGTTTAAGAGTGTATATATATATATATTATTAAAAAAAATATGAAAAGTATAATTACATCTTTGTCAGATTGTATTTCTCTAAACTTCAAAATCAATTCTTCTAAACCGCAGATCTTCTTCACTTTATAAGATGATTCAAACTGAGAATCGCTATTGATTTTTGACTAAACCTTAAATAAAAAAGTAGAACCAACTAAGGCAGAAATCTCTTTTGGAATAATTTCAGATGATATATCCTATACAAATACAATTTATTCATTTAGATGTATAAATATAAAGAATATATCAATATTACTATTTTTTTATATCATATTTTTTAGGGATTCAAACACAATACCTCATTGGACTTAATCATTTCAGACACGGATTTCTTGAACAAAAATACATGTCCTCGTCTGAAATAACTTATTTTGTTACACTGACATGCAATGTACCACCAATTATCTGTATCAATGATGCATTCGATTGTTCTCAACACAACAAAAGATGATTCTTGCATTAATTCAAATAAAAAATTGTTGTTTATATGAAATAAAAATCAAAGTTGATTCATATAAGGAATAATTTGGAACATGTCACAAAATATATTAATAAAATAATATAACAAATAACATATAAACTAACAACTTTCAATTTTTTGAACCGATCAATTGTTATCTTATGTGTGACATTGAGAAAGTCATCTTCATCACTCACGCTATTAGGGTCTTGGAGGAAGCAAACTTGAGGAGAAGAAGTATTGTTTTTTTAGCATCCTATTATTTAAATTCAAATTCACAATAAATAAAGTAATAATTTTATGTAAGTTACTCATGTAATGAAAGTCAATAAATAATTGGGATGCATAGTTGTACCTATCCTTTAGATCATTCGCGCATATAAAATCAGGATTAAACAACAATTTAGTCGATAATAATGAATTTTGAACCGTTGCAGATCTTACAAAAAATACATAGTCAAAAACAATTATATACATATATATTCAAAAACAATTCTGTTAAGATTTTTTTTATATCTTGATTTTAGCCATTAACACAACGACTAATGTCTTTTATGTCTTGCCAGCCGCAACAAAGGCATTCAGTTCTTCCACATATTGACTAAAAAAGGGTAACCTTGAATTTGAATCTATTTAAGTAATAAATATGATTAATTTATTTCTAAGTCTTATAATATTATTGTATAAATTAGAATATGTGAAATTGCATAATGTGTTAACACATCATAGTCCAACTGAATTGCAATCACT
Source organism: Trifolium dubium (assembly GCA_951804385.1). Lineage (NCBI taxonomy): Eukaryota > Viridiplantae > Streptophyta > Magnoliopsida > Fabales > Fabaceae > Trifolium > Trifolium dubium. The sequence goes on from OX638067.1 coordinate 35,681,739, forward strand.
TTAGTTTTCAAACCATTTCGCTCATACTCTTTTTCAATACCAACTCCAATTAACATTCTCATAACATCTATAATATATATATATATATATATATATATATATATATATATATATATATTATTTTATTTTATTAATATAACATGATGACAATGTTTAACTGTAAATATAAAATTATACATAAAATATATAAATTTCTTACCATAAAGATAATTGGTATCGTAATCGGGAGCAAACACTGAAAGAGGACTTTCAATCTTATAATATTGAAGGAACTTTTTTTGAATCATAAATTTTAACCTTTGTGTGGAATTGAAAGTTAAGTTTATATTCATGGTTAGTAGTCTTATATGAACCACCGTTATCAACTACTCCAAAATTAGTTATTGAGTAGACATTACCTTCTATAAGTTATTTTTCAAACTTATAAATTAAAGTGTGACGCACTGTGCCATGAATCTGTTTTCCCTGTCCAATACAATAATTTTTTTTAGCATAATACATGATAAAAACAATAATATTAATGATTATAAGAATAAAATTATATATTGTCAACAAAAATAAAAATGTAAATTTGACTTATAACCATTCTTACCTTTGAATCCATTAAAATCATGTCTAATGAAAATGTTTGGTTGTTGCGAGCCAAATCTCGAACAAACCACAACCGAATTACACAAACAACAACATTCAAACTCTCACTTTTTGCATTGATTTCAGATATTTGATTGATTTTGGGAGCCATTTAGTATTGACTTAAAACAAATGAGAAACACAAAAATGAAAAAACAAAAATATAGTTGGATATGAAATGAAATTGTGAATTTTATGTGAAAATCTACAATTATTTATAGTGAATTTTTGAAGCACAAAATTAAATTACATTCATTAAAATTTTAATTTAATATTGAACGTTTTATTTAAATAATTATGATTTTTATGTAACGTACAAATATTTTAATGACACATAATATTGATATCGTAAAGTTTATCTTCTATGTCCGTTTTATTTATATAATTATGATTTTTTACGTAACTGAAAAATATGTTGATGAGACATAAAAAAAATACTGTAAAGTTTATCTGATTTAATGTAATTCTTTTGTAACTGACAGAATAATAATTTGTACTTAAATATAAAATCGAAACGTAATCTACAAAGAATCGAAACGTTAAAAATATTAATTTAAAAAATATAACGTTAAAATCATAATGTCTAATAATAAAAATTAGTACACGTTTACTATTTTTCTTATGAGAAGGGTCACAAATATATATTATATAGATTACTTTTAACAACTCAAATTTGTCTGTGTTTTTTACTTTTCATGTGTCAAAATGAATTCTTTTGTGGTTATTTATGTACAAATATAAATTTCAAAAAAAAAAAAATCAAATTTTCTTCGGTAATAAAATTCTAAATGACATTGATTATAAATAACAAATTACAAAATATTAAAGAGATAATCAAGTCCATACTGATTGAACGTTAAACAAATGATACAATAATTTATTCAAAACTAAAAGGAAAACAAAGCAACAATTAAAATACAAAATCGCAATAATAATTTTTGTTAGTCTTGACGTTCTTCAAATTGTTTTTTGAGGTTGAATTGACTGAACTTCCATTGCGAAAAGGATAAGATCTTTTTAACGGATTATCAACGGTTGATTCTGATGTTAAATCAATAGTTGGATCTTCTGAATTTGTAGATGACTTTACAATTTCATCAAACTTGCTGAGAAGATTCTGTAACAATATAATTATTATAAGGATTAGTGTAATTAAAATAATATTAATATCGTGATTAATTAATATATTAATATTATGTTAGATATTTCTAATTGGAAAATATTTATTTAATTATTATAATTTCAATCATTACATGCACAATATCAGCATTTTCATTCTTGTCATTGGTACTAATAGTTACGCTCAAAGAGGGTGCATTAACAACATCAGTATTCTATTTTGACAAATTATAAAATAACTCAGTTCTTGTCATTGGTACTAATAGTTACGCTCAAAGTCGATAATAATGAATTTTGAATAGTTGGCAGATCCTATAAAAAATACATAGTTAGAAACATTTATATACTCATATATCCAAAAACAATTTTGTAAAGATTTCTTTTTATTTTAAAACAATACCTTGCCACATCTTGATTTTAGCCATTAACACAACAACTAATGTATTTTCAGTTTTGCCAGCCACAACGAATGCATTCAGTTCGTCCACAAATTGACCAAAAAGGGTAACTTTGAATTTGAATCTAGTTAAGTAAAAAATATGATTAATTTATTTGTAAGTATTAAAATATTATTGTATAGATTAGAAAATGTGAAATTGCATGATGTACTAACCCATCATAGTCCAACTGAATTGGAATCAGTTTAGTTTTCAAACCATTTCGCTCGTATTCTTTTTGAATACCAACTCCGGTTAGCATTCCCATAACATCTATAAAATATATAAATTTATTTTATTAATATAACACGATGATAATGTTTAATTATAAATATAAAATTATACTTAAAATATATAAATTTCTTACCATAAAGATAATCTGTATCGTAATCAGGAGCAAACACTTGAAGCGGACTTTCAATCTTATAAATATTAGAAGGATCTTTTTTTGAATCATAAATTTTAACCTTTGTGTGGAACTGAAAGTTAAGTTTATATTCATGCCTAATAGTCTTATACGAACCACCATTATCAACTACTCCAAAATTTGTTATTGAGTAGACATTACCTTCGATAAGTTCTTTTTCAAACTTATATATTAAAATGCGACGCACTGTGCCATGAATCTTGTTTCCCTGTCCAACACAATGATTTTTTTTAATCCATTAGTGATTATAAGAATAAAATAATAATATAAATTTGACTTATAATCATTCTTACCTTTGAATCCATTAGTATCATGTTTAATGAAAATGTTTAGTTGTTGCGAGCCAAATCTCGAACAAACCACAATCGAATTACACGAACAACAACATTCAAATTCTCACTCTTAGCGTTGATTTCAGATAGTAGATTAATTCTGTGAGCCATTTTGTATTGACTTAAAGCAAATGAGACACACAAAAATGAAAAAGACAAAAATATAGTAGGATATGAAATGAAATTGTGAATTTTTTGTGAAAATCCACAATTATTTATAGTATTGTTTCAAAACACAAAATTAAATTAAATTTATTATAAATAATTATGATTTTGACGTAACTGACAAATATTTAATTATATATTATAACCGAATGAATAATTTAATTTTATATTGACCGTTTTATATAAATAATTATTATTCTTTTGTAACTGGATTTTTTTTATGAGACATAAAATTAATATTGTAACGTTTGTTTGATTTAATTTAATTCTTTTGTAACTGACAAAATAATAATATAACATAAATATAAAATCGAAACGTTATATGAAGAAAATTGAAACGTTAAAATATTTTAATTAAAAAAATCCACATCAGCACCATTAAACGTATTAAACGTAATTAAATGTTTATATTAAATGTTAAAATTTCTTATGAGGAAGGTCACAAATATATATATTGTAGATTTTCAATACAACTATTAAATAAGTTTTTCCATTTAAATTATGTTAATGAATTGAATTAAGTTAAAATATTTTTTTTTTGTTATGTTTGGGCTTAAAACTGAATTATATTTAACAGAACCAACCATTTTTTTTTTCATGTTAGCGTAAATAGTTTTTTCCAAAATAATGACATATATTTTGATACACATTTTTATTAAAATTAAAAGACATATATTTTAATACGGACATAGTAGTAATGTATCTCGGGAAGAGAAATTGTTTTATGGAGGTGATGAATATAGAAAGGAAAATGTTAACATATAGAAATAGAGGATTTATAACACAATCTCTAATGTTAGAAAATCAAAAATATCAAACGCAAATTATATAAAAACACGTTGATTCATAAATATAAGGCCAAAATGCATCAACAGAGAATGTATTATTTAGTTTGTCCTTTATATTTTACTTTATTTGATATGTTAATGAAAAAAGTTGATTTGAAATTCCAACATTAAAGATGTTGAATATACTCTATCCATTTTAAAATGATGGTCGTTTTTGACAAAAAAATTATTTTAAAATAATGAATGTCATTTTTAAAATTTTAATGTAACATTTTTTAATTTTTTCATCTAATTTTATATATTATTTCTAAGAAAACAAATGAAAAGGTATGGGCATGTGAACTTCATAATTGACCCACATAAAGAAAGATTGACATTTAGGCCATCAAACATTTTAGTGTATGGATGAGTAGGAAGAAAACATACGTGTGTAGATTTGATTGAGGTTTCTCCACTTGTAGGATCGATGACTCACGGTTACATTGTGGAATAGACAGCCCTTAAAGCTGCTTCAAGCAAAATTGCTAAACATGAAAAAATATGTTCGGATAATCAATATGTTTTTATACCATTTAACACTTTTGGTTTTCTAACACCAGAGATTGTTGATTTTTTAAATAGAGTTCAAAAGGTTGTGGATAACGATGTTTGTTTTGAACGACAAATTAAATATTATTAATAAGATCAATCTCTGCACAAGACATACAAACATTTATCTTTGTAAGAAAAATTTACTCTTTCTTATCTTTTCCATAATCATTAACAAATAAAAATTGTTTTTACATATTTCCATTCATTTTTTTCAATGAAAAATATAAAAAAAAAATATTTTCAATTATTACGTTTTACTTTTTCTTTATAAGTAGTATAATTTTTTTTCTTGTAATATGAGATGGAGGAAGTAGTATTTAAAAGAATAAGTTTTACAATGCAAAAAAAAGTAGTCGCATAGTTTGTTGTTCGTTTATCTTTTATTCATATGTAATTAAATTATATGATATATAAATTAATTTTTTTTTGTAAAAATGTTTACTTTTATCCTTATTATTTCACCTAAAAGATTCATTTTTATCTTCTTTTTTTATATTTAAAACAAAACATGTACATGTATTGTGTACACTTGTACCATATTGTTTTGCTGTAATTGATGACCTTCAGTTTTTTCCCTCACTATGAGCTTAGTTTTTTTTTGTCTGTACAATATCAGTATGAGCTTCTTCTTATTTTTTTTCATCTATATTATGACTTTTTTTTACGGTAATTATTATGACATTTTTTTTTTACTATGTGCTTATTTTTTGTTACGTCTTGGTATATATGTATTTGTTGTACGCCTGTCATGTATTTATATCATCCATTTTTAGTTCTCTTAATTTATCATTTTTGTATCTATTATAAAGTTGTTATTTATAATAATTTGTTTTATAAAATATAAAAATGAAAACAATTTAAAGAATATAAAAGATGTATTAAATTTATAAATTTAAATTATTAAATTTTAAGTATTTTAGATATTAATTTAATTATAAATTTTATAATGATTTTTTTATAAGAGATGTTAAAATTAAAAATGTCATTTTATATCATTTTATACTTATCATTCAATTAAACCGCTAATTTTATGAAATACTACAATTAACTTATAAACTATTAGACATTGTACCAAAAAAAAAAAACTTATAAACTATTAGACATCAATTATCAACTATAAGTTATTCGCCATAAGCTATAAGCTATCAACTAATTTATCAATTATCCGTTATTTTTGTCAAATAGACCCAATATGTGTGCAAAAGCTTAAAATGACATTTATTTTGAAATAGAGGGAGGAACAATTTTCATACTCCCTCAATCCCTAAATAAATGTCATACCTGTCAAAATTGTTTATCCCAAAAGAAATGTCATATAGTATTTATAACATTGTTTTTTTTTTATTTTATCCATTAAAACAATCATTAGGTAAGAGAAAAAAACATACTCAAAAATATACTTTTTAGTATTCCTATGTCTACTATTAATAAAAAGTGGAGGTATTTTAATAAAAGTCATATTTTCTCTCTTTCATTTACACACTTTTTTAAAGTGTGTAATCACACACTTTTTTAAAGTGTGTAATCATTCAATATAATAAAGCAAAAGTAGATGTTTGACAAGTTTGTCATTTGTCATATCTTAAACATACTTGCTATTTAAAAAGTTTTTTATATTAATAATATTTCTATTTTTGTAACTATTATTAATTATTATTTTAAATTATTTTATTTGTTAATTATTAAACATAGCCATAATAATTGTCTTGGGAAAAACAAGTTCTCTTAGAAAGAACTTGGGAATGTACATACGAGTTAACTTCTTTTGTTAACTATGTATTAATTAAAAAAAATCATGTTATTTGGGTTAGTCAAAAATAAAAAATCATGTAGGGTATTGGAATACATACGAGTTATTTATTTTTTTAGGAACTTTAAGATGAAAACAATTAACAAGGCAAGACAATTGAACCTGGCGATGTTAATTTGTTTTTGGTTAGTGTTATCAAATTCTTTTCTCAAGGCAAACCATTGAATCTTGAATGTTAATTTCTTTTTTTCCAATCTCTTAATTTATTCTCATCATCAATGTTATTTCTTCACCCAATTCATATCACTTCTATTTCCAAGAGGTAATTTAACTTAATTTCTATTGTTTTTACCTATATAAATAGAATCAACTTCATCAACTCTTATATACTTCATGTACTTTTTTGTTTGAAAGGTTATATACTTTATACTTAAAGGATTTTCCTAACCTGTGCAATGTTGCACATGATAAACATTTATTAATGCATTATTTTATACTTTCTCTCTCCATTATTTTCTTTCTCTTTCTCTCTCCATTAATTACACTTTTTCCATTTTAGTTTATTTTGTCTCTCTTCACTGAAGAACTCTATTACCGTCGGTCACCAACTGATCTAGGAATAAAAGAATCAACATGCCACCATCTCCTAAAAATGGAAGCATATGATATATGTTGCTGCAAAAACATGGAATATACACAACATCCATTGGTGGTGCATTTCTGGTTAGTGAATTGGCACTAATGAAAGATGCAAACAAAAGATGCAAACTAATGAAAGATTTGAGCCAACATTTGAGGTCATCTTCTTCTATCTATCGTCTTCCTTATTTCTTTCTCCCAACTCATTCATATTCTTCTTTGGATCTGAGCTCCAAATTTCTCACCATTGCGCCGTCGTCCCCACCGCCATTCGCCTCCACAACCATCACCAAGTTCTCTCCAGCATCGAATCACTGACTCATCCGTCACAACTACCTTTTTTTTCTTCCATTTACGACCATGTCGTCGAATCAAAGGGTTGTAGTGGCCAGTGGGAACACAGATCTGGGACGAAAATAGTGGTTGTGAGGAGGCCGATGATAGAAGACGACGATAGTGGTGGTGGGTGATGGATGTCATGACGGTTGGTGACCGCCGGCGAGAGATGGTGACTGGCGAGAGTTCATAGAAAAAAGACAAAAAAGAAATAGAGAAAGTGTAATTAATAGAGAGAGAAAGAGAAAGAAAATAATGGAGAGAGAAAGTATAAAATAATGCATTAATAAATGCTTATCCTATGCAATATTGCACAGGTTAGAAAAATCCATACTTAAATTATGCTATACTTGCAAATTAATCTCAGCACTTTTATTCGATTAATCCATTCCATAATTTTCTTTGTACAACCCATCCAGCATTTCACAATTAAATAGTATCAAGTTTGTCTAATGCTATCTATGATACTTTACCTTTATTATAATTATTTTAAAGTACTTTTTATTTTTTGTTGTTGTCTTCTTTGCAAGATTGACTGGATGTTTCTATTTATTTTCTAGGTAGTTAGTAAGGTGAGTACCTCAAGATATATATCAGAGGCAAAATGACAACATATAATAGATTTTTTTTCCCACTCTCAATACTCTTATACTCATTTCAGGATTATATTGGATTTTGATCTTTAACGTAAATATTTTTATATTGTCATCTTTAGAAAGATTTATCAACTTAGTTTTTGCAAATGTTGGATTGGGAAGCTTGGATTTGAAAGAACAGCTTAATTGTGATTTTTATTTTACTCAATTTAAAAAATAGTTTTTTGGTTATCATTGTTCTTTATTTTTTGGTATTTGAAATAAAAGTAAAAGTTTTAATTAAAAAAAGTTTCTTTTCATAATAATTTTAAAAATAAATGAAGTTTTTCATAATTCATCTATGGCGGAAAAGATAAACTATGAATATTTAAATAAAAGATTCGAAATTTTTTGCCAATTTAGTTCATTTGATAGAAACATAGCATATAAATATAAGAGTCAAGATTTGAATCCCGAACAATTTACTCTTTTATATTTAAAGTAAAATTTTTTTACCACTAGATTACCATAAGAAATTTAGAATAACTTTTTTATATTCTATGTCTTTTAGATCCTTGCAATCGTCTTTCTTATGTTAAACTTTCAAACAATACATTAAATAGTAAAAATGAATCTGTTTTTGTTTTTGGAATCTTACATCAAATTTAAAATAATTTGACATAAAATATTTTATTTTTACTTTAATTTAGTAAATATTTTCCCGTCCCGTGCGAGCACGGGTATACACACTAGTTTGATTAATAGTGACACTTAAAATGAGACAGAGAGAGTATTTTATATCAATTAAATTATAAATTTTGAAAAATTGATTCTTTTTTATCCAAACCAGTAATAACAGATAATTTTTTAGTTGAATTTTTGTTATCAAAACATTATTTTCTTTGTTTTATATATACATATTAAATAATTTCACTAATTCAGGGAGTGTGATTGAGCGGTTGAAACTCATCTTTTCTTAATCAAGAGTCGATGATTCGATCCTCACTTTGATTATGGATTAGTCACTGCGTTCGACGTTGGATACTCTGATCTCGACTAAAAATATAAAATAATTTCATTTAAATACTCCATCAGTAGCAAAATATAAGTCACTTTACAATATCAATGAAACATTTAATATTATTTTTCTTATTATAGTCTTAACTATTTATTACTCTATCTTCTTTTACTTTTACAATTTATTTTTTCTATATCATTAATGAAGAACAATTTTATAAACTAACTTATAATTTATCTTTTCCATACAACAATAATTACATATTCTAATTTGTGTCATATCAAAACCTACGACTTAGGTTTTGATATGGGAGTAGTAAAAGAGAAGCGGGTAACAAATTAAGCCGTCCCTATTTTACAAAATATATTTTGATACGTTATTTTACATTGTGTTTGTTTGCAAAGAAAGAGGAAGGAAAATGAAATATTAACTTATTTGGAATAAATGAAAAAGGAGAAGGAAAGAAAGTTTTGGATGAGGCCCTCATCAAAAAGCTTTCTAATCAAAATTGGAGAAAAAATGGAAGGAACCAATTTTTTTGTTTAAATGACAAGTGTATGTTTAGTTTCAATTCTAGAGGGGTTAGAATTGATTCTGGACATATGAAATTGATTCTGACATGTTTGGTTGCTGTAAACTAGAATTGATTCTGCCTCTAGAATTGATTTTGCTTGAAGTTAGAAATTGTAGCTTCTGACTTTAGAATTGATTTTTACACTGAAATTTACTTTTCAACTTACTTTTAGTTGAATGTATCCAAATATAAATCAATTTACCAAAATCAATTATGATAAAATCAATTTTATCAAAATTAATTCTATCAAAATCAATTTCATCTAAAGCCAAATCAAATATATACTAAGTATGTGTTTGTTTGAGCGTTGGAAGGCCTGGAACATACGTTTGCTAGCCCAAACGTGATTTGAAGTTGTTGGAATGTTGTTTGGGTATCTAAGATGGAATTGCTTTTTATCCTCTAGAAGTGAGTTTGACCGAAGCTATAAATCAAAGCTTATGCAGCAGATGGAATCGATTTCGGAGTTTTACAATAGTAGAATTTGTAACTTCCCTCTATTGCCCTTTGTATATTCATGTCATGATTACTAATTAATGCAGGCATGGATAAAAAACCCTCCACATATACTTTACTTCTTTAAAAATAAATAGTACTATTTATTATCAAAAAAAATAAAAATAAATAAGTACTTACTATTTTGCCAATGTGTTAAAAAAGTATTATAAAAAAGTTATTATATATTAAAGAAGAAAAATTGCATAAAACAGATCCTTTTTTCAAAAAAATAAAAAGTCCCATATTTTATATAAATAACTGCATAAGATATAAACAAATCAATTTAAATTAAATGTGTCAATTCCTTTAAAAAACGTTTCAATACTAATATATCATTATTTTTTTTCTGACAGTACTAGTAATTGTTACCACATATTAATAAATTATTAAGAAATAAAATACATAAGTATAAAAAAAATAAATACAAACCAACATAGTGTGGCACAAGTGGTAGATGTTTGGGCCTTTTAACCATTTGGTCTTGGGTTCAATCCCATCCAGTGCGTATCGAGGGGATTAAGACATAGTCTCTGCAGTTGCGCACGGAAGTTTATCAAAAAAACAAAAACAAAAAAAATAAAAAAATAAATACATATACAGATGCACACATATTCACTAAAAGAAATTGACAGATACAAATATTATAAAACCTATTTTGGTATTAAGACATTCAAAAGCAATTTTAATTCAAGCTATCCAAATAATATGAATGTGTAAGAATCACTTAATACACATGTATCCAAATATAAATCAATTTAAGTTTTAACTAAAATCAATTCTGTCAAACTCAATTCTATCAAACTCAATTCTCACCACCACCAATCCAAACACACACTAAACATCCCTCACTATTTTATCTACCATTTTTTAATAAATATTTTAATATAAGGATATCTATGTCATTCACAAAATATTTTTTCTTTCTTTTCTCTCACTATTTTTTTTCTTCAATTTCACTTCTACCAAACAACTAAAATAACCATGTAATTTTCATTCGCTTTCACTTCTTCAATAATTTTTCCTCTACTTTGTTTCATTCAACTTTTTCGCAATCAAACAAAACTTTAACTAACTAACTAATGAGATTCTTTAAACTTACACTAATTAATGAATTTAAAAAAAAGTATTCCTAGTGTAGTGTGGGGTCGTGTAATTTTGGCAATTCACTGTTGTAATCAATAAATTTGCATTGGGGAAGAAACCTCTGCCCAATTTTGAGGTAAGTGTTTGTCTTTTGTGTGTTCCCTGCACGTGACCCTCTTTTTTCTTTCTTTTTCACTTTTCACCCTTTCTTTCTTTCTTTCTTTCTTTCTTTCTCCAACTCCAAGAAAAGAACCTCTCTACTCTCTAGTCTCTACACTAGTAGCAATACCTCCTTTCCCTCTCTTCAGATCCCATCTCACTCACTCTAACCAAAATCACTTCCCATTAATGACTTTTCCACAAACCACACTTTTCACCCATAACCATCTTCACCCATACCAATAACCATGTTAACCACCATTACTCTCTTATTCCTCATCATCTTCCTCCTCTTCCCCACCACCACACACACATGCTCTTCCATTAACTCAACTAAATTACACCCTTGCCCTCCATTCTCTTCCACCCCACCTTTCCCATTCTCAACCTCACCAGGTTGTGGCCACCCTTCTTTCCAACTAACATGCTCCACCCCTCACTCTCTCATCACCATCAACAACCTCACTTTCTCAATCCTAACCTTCAAACCAAACTCTTCCTCAATCCTCCTCTCCCCTCACAACTCAACCCCAAAAAACAACACTTGTTCTTCAATATCTTCTACTTCAATTCCTAACAAACCAATCAACCTTTCTAACACCCCATTTACTCTCTCAGACGAAACATGCTCCCGTCTTGCTTTTCTTCAACCTTGTTCACCTCCTTCTCACCCAAATTGTAGTCTTTGTCCATGGCAATGCAAAATCATCAAAAACCCAACAAAAATATTCAATGATATTTGTAGATCTATGCATCATTCTGTTTCAGATTCTGAACCTAGTTGTCAAAGCGATGTTCTTGGCTACCTAAACGAAATTCTCACTATAGGTATCGAACTTCAATGGGATGAAGCTTTAACACAAGATAGTTACTTCACAAGTTGCAAAGATTGTATCAACAAGAACGGTTTTTGTGGATTCAATTCTTCAAACACGAATAAAGACTTCATTTGTTATCAATCTAAATCAACTTTCTCTCCACCGTGGATTCGGAAAATGAAGCTTAACAAAATTGCGGTTTTTGCTATTGTTATTGCTTTTACTTCGTTGATTCTTTTTCTCTCAGTTGTTATCTCAATTATCCGATCAAGAAAGTTGAACACGACGGTGGAAGAAGATCCAACCACCGTCTTCCTCCATAACCACCGCAACGCGAATCTCTTCCCTCCGGTTTTCACCTACGAAGAATTAAACATTTCCACCAACAGCTTTGATCCGAAACGGAAAATCGGCGACGGTGGATTCGGTTCGGTTTATTTAGGTAACCTCCGTGACGGAAAACTCGCCGCCGTGAAACACCTCCACCGTCACAACCATACAGCAGCATTCTCATCAAAATCATTCTGCAACGAGATTCTGATTCTCTCAACAATCGATCATCCAAACCTCGTTAAACTTCACGGTTACTGTAGCGATCCAAGAGGGTTAATTCTCGTTTACGATTACATCCCTAACGGAACCCTAGCGGAGCATCTTCACGGTTCAAAGAGTAAACGGAACGGTTACAAGCTGACGTGGAAAACGCGACTCGATATAGCAATACAAACGGCGTTAGCTATGGAGTATCTTCATTTTTCAGTTAAGCCACCGATAGTTCACAGAGATATAACGTCGTCAAATATTTTCATTGAGAAAGATATGAGAATTAAAGTCGGTGATTTCGGGTTATCGAGGTTGTTAGTTTTACAAGAAACGAATAATCAAACGACGTCGTCTAGTGGATTTGTTTGGACCGGACCACAAGGTACTCCGGGTTACTTAGACCCGGAGTATCATCGCTCTTTTCGGTTAACTGAAAAGAGCGACGTGTATAGTTTTGGTGTTATTTTACTTGAGTTAATTACAGGGCTTAAAGCTGTTGATTATTGTAGAGATAAACGTGAAATGGCACTTGCTGACATGGTTGTTTCGAGGATTCATACGGGTCAATTGAAAGAGGTGCTTGACCCGGTTCTTGATTTGGGTAATGACGGCGAAGCGCTGGATGCGGTGGCTGCTGTGGCGGAGTTAGCTTTCCGGTGTGTTGCTTCGGATAAAGATGATCGACCGGATTCTAAAGAGGTTGTTGGGGAGTTGAAACGGGTTCGGTTACGGAGGTTAGTGAATAGTGACGTGGCAAAGGAGTGATGATGAGTTACGTGGACGAAGTAAAACGAATCTCACGTGTGTGTTGTGTGCACGTGGGTTTGTGATTTTTATTGTTACGTAACGTGAAGGGTAAAGTATGTGAGTGATGTTGGAGCGGTATTTGAAATTTAAATTTAGTATAGGAGGTTACTTGAATTGACTAAGCTGAGAATGTATGTGGACGAGAAGGACCATTTTAGTTGTAGCTTTGTTACTACAAATATCTATGGGTAAATGTATAGTACTACGGTTTAACTCTTATGTGAAATATAGTTTCCATTTTTGAATTGTTACCTTTCTTCCTATGTTAAACTTTATAGTAGAATGTTAGACTTAGGTGGTAGTAGATGTTTTCTAGTCAATGAGTGTTGGGTTTCTTGCGAATACTTTGATACTTTGCAACCGTTGTTCGATCTTAAATTGGTGGCCGAAAAATGCTTGATGTGTAAAATTAAGTTTGACAGAAAGAATGAATGATCTTAAATTAGTGACTAAAATCTGTTACAACATGAAACTGTATGGAATTTTCATATCAAAGTTTTGGATTCCCCAAAATTGTAATGCCTTCATGGCATTGAATGGTGTTGAAGCTCGACGTTGATGATCGCCATCACCATCTTGTAATGGCCACACTTCAATGCTCCAATGGCATTCATTATCTTTATAAAAGGTGTTTTTCTCCAATATAGAATACATTTCTTATACTTAAACTTCACACTCTTTACTTTCATACTAATTTGAGCGTCAGAATTATTGAATAAATTCTTTTTTTTTTATTTACTTCAACTTTGACGTTTTGTTGCTCGAAGTTAGACCACTTAAGTCAATTTATACCAAAAATATACATCAACTATAACACCAGCAATTTGTCTTAAAAAAATGTACTTTTTTTTAATGAGCTTATTTAAATGGACTAAACATTAGTGGCAACCCTTTCTTAATTTTAAGATAGTTATATGCAAACATGATAAGGGATATTGGTGGAGACTACCACGTGGCCTTGGTCTTTCACAATTGGAGTTTTTTATCCTATGTTCAATGTTGAGTGGCCAAAGAAAAAAGCTAGATAAATTATGCTGTTTGGCCAAATAAGTTGGCTAATAAGTCTTCTAATAAGCTTTTTTGAGAACGACATGAACCAACAAAAACAAATAATGAAAACTTCTCCACCACATATTTCCCGTGATTTGCGTTTCCAAGTCGTATAGCTGCACACCCCATGTTGACCCACTTTCTTTTTGCTGCAAACTTTGTTTCTTCCCCAACATTTTGCAGAAATTATAATAAAATAAGATCATTCCAAATTGCATAATGCCACAATAGAAGAAGCTCACATGGGGAGTATCAAGGAAAATTTTCAATTTGAACCATCAAAGTGGTCCTCATCAACAATAGTTGTACAAAATTCGAAAGGCAATTGACTTCGCTTTTCTAAAGTAGTAACTTACGGTCAACGATGTCTATTCTTGATAAAAACAAATGAAAACAATATATGACTCAAAACTTAACTTTATTGTTCGTTTTTTCTTTTGTTTTTGTCATCGCGACACCAATTAGGTCACCATCTTAGTAGTATGGACGAAAATACAGTTTTCTACTTTCAAAGAACGTTGTCCGTAAAGTTATATTCGATTTTTAAGTACCGGTCTATTGTCCACTTTAGAAACTTGCATAAATACAAATTCTAAAAGTGTTCAACTATATGAACACGGATTTTTCATTCGTGGAAAAAGGAGGGGAAGGAGGCGCCTCCTAACCAACCACAAACAAGGCCTCATTGTCACTGTTATGACTTGTGAGTTGCATTTATTTTTTGTACATATAATATACTATTGAGTTACAATTATTTCATAATAATATATTGCACCATGCTAAGGAGTAGAACTCTCTTTTGTATTGGTATCTTATGCATTCACATGGAACCGGATATGATTTGATTTTATGATTATTCTCTTAATTAAAATAAGCACTCTCGAAAACCTTGGCTTTCTCGTTTGCAATTGTAGCTTCTGGTCTCTTTGTTAGTTTGTATCCTCGCTCCTAAATGGAAAAAAAGATGCAGCAATAACAATAATACAATTCTATAAAACCATAATCAAGTGATTCAATGACAATGCAACAAAACGTACCAGCAAACGCCATAAGAAAGCAGTGCCGTCTCTTTTCTTGAGTCGCTTCTCAATTACTTCAATTGCTGGGATAAAAATTCATCTGAGTTGAAGATGACTGATGATGAGTTTGAAAAATTAGACGAAAAGTTTGAGATTTTACCCTTTGTTGCTTCTCCACTGTTCAACAACATAATGTACCAAACTTCGTTGAATACATCAACTTGTTCATCAGATGCACCAATTATCTTCACAGAACCAAGATTGACATTATTAGTTCCAGATAAAAAAAAGTGAAGCCAGAATACCGGATTTGGATTTTATGTAGTCACAAATCCCACAGAGTAAGCACATAAATAATTGTTGGATCAAGATCGAACAACCCAGATTCCAAACACATATTTTAGAGCTTAAAAATAATCTACTAGCTTTTTGCACTGCTCGATCTCGATGCAACGAGTACCAATGTGCTGACTATGAGAACGCGTGAATTTATAACTGCAACAAATTCAAAAGAAGTCTAATCTAATTAATATAACCTTGCAATCATTGCCATCAAAATCTGGACCAAGAAGTTCCAGTCCATGTCTGTAGTTACCTCTTCCATACGCATAAAGTACTTCGGCAAGCTATATTGAAATGAAAAAATGGAGGCAAGAGTTTTAACCAATAAAAATCAAAATATAACCCACTTGAATGGGCATTAATAATTTTTAAAATTTTGTAACACTATTAGTTAAGGTATATTGCTTCTCACACCTAGGCCCTGTCTGGATAAACATGTTAATTAAGCACTTATAGCATAAATGCTCATGGGATAAGTGCTTACGCATAAGTTATTTCTATAACAAAAAAAAGAAGAAATAGGGCCAAACTGATTTCCTATAAGCGATAAGCTACTTTCATAGCTATACTAGAAAGCTTATGAAAATAAGCTGAAATCATAAGCTCTCACAGACAGTCTCATAAGTATTTACGTCAGTAAACAAGTTCAAATAAGTCAATCCAAATATGCCCATAGTCTAAGGCTCTTATATAATACTATTTTAGGTAACATTACAAATTAAGGTTGTACTTAACAAAGGCAATTTTGTTACTAATTGATTAGGCGTACAACGGTAATCAATTTTCATATAATCAAAGAAGTGGCAATTGAAACATACCACCATCCCTTTCTGCATTATCTGTTGCTTCTTTATAGTCATCCTCAAAAGCCTACAGTAAGATAGCATGTTATCACAATTCATACACACTGCATCTAAAAATACACCTTCTGTATATAACACTTCCGCACCTTTCTTTTAAGCCCTTAAGAAGATCTTCTGCTTTAGAAATTTTTCCGGTCTTTGCCAAAGCCCAAACTGTCAATACATCAAGGTGCCACTCTAAATACCAATTTGCCTAAACATAGAATAATTCCAGGAATTTTAAAAGAAATATTTAGCACGAATATCCTAAAATTGCAAATAAGAGTTTAAGTTTTTTCCACATAATACTTGAAGTATTATACAGAAACTACATCAAATCATCATAAAGAAACATGAAAAGTATAATTTCTTTTATTTAAACTAGGGATGGTCACAGACTGACCGATAGGGGCCTATCAACATAAAGAAACGAGAAAAATATAATTCCTTTGTTTATATTACATGCACTGTGTATTTTAACTTACTTGATCAGCAAGGCAATCTGCAAGCTTCTGGAGTCGATCACCAAAAAATTCCAATTCATCACGTACGCACAACCGCAGAAGTAGAGCCACAGCATTTAAGTAAACCTATGTTCAGATGAGGTCAGAATTCACGTCAAAATGAAGAAAAAGAAACTATTCATTAATAGTAGTAACAAAGTTAATAAAATTGTTTACCTCGGGAGCCGCTGCATCAGTTTTGTCTAATTCCTTCCATATATAATTGTCATATACCTCGAGCACGCTTTGCATTGGAGCACTGCCTTCTAAGTAACAAAGTGCTACATGCCACCAATTGTGAGTCAACCTGAAAGAACGGAAACTCTTTAGCTGATTAATACAAAATGTGACAAAGTCGTGGTTAAATGAATAAAATACTTACATAAAAGATGAAGAAGAACTCCATGACGATGAACATTCTTCCATGAACTTAACAGCTTCTCTAAAACGGCACTCGTACTGAAGAACATGGCACAACTGTATAACAAAATTCAATTATTGAGGTCATAGTTTACTAAGAAAATTTTGTTACAACACATTTGAGACAGTTTCATGAAGGTAGAGTAAACATTCCAATTTTTAACAAATACAATGACCTACACCATGCTGTGACCACCCGTCATGCTTGTTGATTTCAAATCCTCTTTTGGCAGCTTCCATGGCATCTTTCATTTGTCCAAGCTCCAACAGAGGAAAAGCAAGCATGCCATATATGTAATTTTCTCCTTCGTTTTGAGGTAGAACCTGTGAAACTTAAGAGGAGAAGGATTTATACATTTTATTAATAATTTTTTCTTTTGAACTGCAAATAATTTTATTAATAGGCAAAATGAGTACAAGGAGTACAACACACACCTAGAGAAGAAAAAAAAACAGCCAACACGCAAAAAGGAAAACGCCCAAAAAGAGGCAAAGTGAGTACAAGGAGTATATTTTATTAATAATAATTAATATAAACTAAGAAAAATAAGTTAATCTGCATAATAGTACAAGTTTCCTGATTTTGGTGTTTGGCACACATTTTAAGTTTCGATGATAAAAAAATGTTCAGCAAAAATAAACAATAACATGTTAAATCACTAGAGAATTTTAGGTAAGTGAAATTAGGTTATATTCCCATTGCTGATGTTAAAACCAATTTAGGCAGCAAGGCTCCTGAAATCTCAATCTCAGTTCAACTTCTAAAGGCAACACAACCAAAGAAAGCAAAAATAATAGAATTACATTCTGAGTAAAAAAATTCTATTGTATATCATAACATTTCGACAACTTTAAATAATCCACAAGATACAGTCTTTTCCTAGTGATAAAAATGCACCTTTTAATAAAAAAAATGAATATTGTTTGAACAAACAATAAAAGAAACATAACAAAAATGTTGTCGAGTTCAAAAGGAACCTGCTTAACAAGGGACAAAGACAGATCAGGTCGGCCCATGTAGAAGCACAAGATTTGTGCTCGCTTTAGAGAAACCAAATCTCTCGGGAACTCCTTTAGAAGCTTCAAACAAAAACAAGTCTCGTCAATCAAGAGAGTTTTAATAGAAACATAGATGCATCCCAAAGCACTGAGCAGACATTTAGAGATTGATGGAAAAAAATGTGCGGGGTAAGCATAACATAGTATGCACCACGCAGTAAGCTTACTGCTTTAGAGAGGACTTTCTGAAGAAATAATGTATAAAAGATAACGTAAACTTGACCAAATTCAATTACTACAAATATGAATAACAGAAACAGATAATCAAAATGTCCTGTCAAATTCAGTTTCTACACATGAAAGATGCAAGAAAAACTTGCAATTTATATGAAGCTTTTTGTTCATAGATTGTGGCAATAGTTAATACTATACTGTATTTGGTCCTCAAATATTCATGTGTCCTAAAAATTTAGAAACATATCGAGGATTGAAATGAGCATTTACTTACTGTATATTATATAAGAGCTCAGCTCAGTCACTACTCACCTTAGAATGCAACTCAACAGCTACATCATTGTCTCGATCTTGGGACATCAAATAACTGATGGCATCAAAAACTAGTTTCTCATACAAGGTTGCATGTTCCTGTTACATCAAAAATCTAATCATGTATGAATTTTCTTTAATTCTAGATTTTCAAATATATCATTTTAGTCCTCAAATTTAGTTTTCACATTCATTCCTTTTCTGGAATTCAGTGCCTACACTTTCTTAATTGCAAGGTTGATCCCCAAAGTTGGTAATTTTAGTAAACTAAGGGACCAAAAATGCAATTAAGAAGATGCTGGAACCATATTTAAAAAAATAATAAATAATAAGTGTACAAACTAAAAAGTGACTAAAATTTTGAATTAAAAAAAATTAGAGACAAAAATAACAAGTAAATATCTAAGCAATTGTAGGAACATGTTTGGTTTCTCTAGAGTAGAATTTATTTTGATATGTTTGATTTTTCTAGGGTAGAATTGGTTTTGCCTCTTGAATTGATTTTACTTGAAGTTAGAAAATATAGCTTCTCATTCTAGAATTGATTTTTACACTTAAACTTATGATTCAACTCACTTCTACATAAACGTATTCAAACATGATCACTTTATCTTCCGACTCAACTTTAATCAGAATCAATTTTACAGAATCAATTCACTCAAAATTAATGTTTCTCACTGCACAACCAAACATACACTTAACCTATGTTAAGTATAAAATTGATTTTGACATATTTGGTTACTCTCAACTAAAGTTGATTTTGCCACCAGAATCAATTCTAACATCTAGAATTTATAACTTTTAAATTGGAATATAATTTTTATACTAAAACTTAGGCTTAAATAATCATTTGGTCCCAGTAAGTTCGCGTGGTTTTGGTTTTAGTCCCTGTATGTTACTTTTTTAGGAATTAATCTCTGAATAATAAAATTATTTTGATTTTAGTCCCTAAAGCTACAAGAAACTTGTGGATTTTTCTACAGATTTTAGTTTTTAGGACTAAAACCAAAATGATTTTAACATTCTGGAAATAATATCCGAATATAAATAATTTTTATTCAACTCACTTTTAACTAAAATCAAATTTTCAAAAACAATTTTTGTAACCGCAGAACAAAAATGCACTTACAAGGCGAGACTTAGCGGCATGAAGCAAAGAGATAGCACGAGAAGAATCAGAGGAGTAAACAAAATGAGCTGCTAAGGTATTAGCTAACACACAGTTGTTATCATGGACCACTGCTTCTAGAATCACACATCTCTCTCTACCGTAGCTGAGAATCTTCATTGAAAACATCGAAAGAAAATTCAACAAACAAACATTGATAAGATAAGGATGAATGGATGATGATGTGAATTAGGTAGGTACCAACCTGATGGTAGTAAGAATTGATGATTGAAATGCAGAGTTGAGAAGAAGTTGTAACATCGTAACCACAACCGTCTAATTTGATCCTTCTTGATGCTTCTTCCATTGTTCTTCACCTGAAGTTCAAATGTAACTAGATCCTGTGGGTTTTGTTGGTTCTTTTGTTTAATAACGATCCTAGTCACCTCTTTGACTCTTTCTTCGTGTCAATTTTACAACGTTTTTGTTTTGTTTTTTTATAGGAAAATAATAACTAGTGGCGATGGTTAAGAAAAATAATATAATAAAAGTATATTGTAATTTGTGCGATCAAAGTAATAAAAGTAGATAAAATATTGTTTTCATTGTAAATTTGTCATTTTTGTTACCTTAACTACTGCCCTTGACAAGACCTCTTTTTATATCCTAAAAAATTTGAACAACGAATCTCTCTCTATCCAATTCATATCTCTTATCACTTTAGCTATTCTACGAAGAAAGAACCGACGTTTTTTGTTTTGATCGAGACAAGAATATCATTGTCAAATGCAGTGATCATTCCCTCGTTAGATCGGAGGTACTTCAAAAAGTGGGATAACTGGTCTAGAAAAAGATTTATAGTTGTTTCGTACCCGAGACGAGGACCTCCACCTTTGGTTAAGAGATAATGAGCTCCAACCACTCAACTATATGTTACCGAAGTTATTGTTTGGTTGGGTTAAATAATTCTTTTTGACATAAATAATTAATTGACCATTTTAAGTTCACGTGTTTTTTGTTTTAATCTTTCTATGTTGTATTAATCATTGAATGTTAAAATTATTTTGATTTTAGTTCATAAAACTGAAATATTTAAGAAAATTTGTAAGTATCCTACAAATTTTCCTTTAAATTTATTGCGGATTTTAATTTTAAGGACTAAAATAAAAATGATTTTAACATTTAAGGACGAATTCTATAAGAAATATTATACAAAGAATAAAACAAAAAATATGTGAACGTACAATAAACATTTGATTATTTAAGTCATTCTTTTTTAGAATATTCTTTTTATAATTTCTTTTTTTATAAATACAAATTTTGAATGACTATGAGGTTAATTGTATTGAAAAAATTAGACATAGAATTATATTATAATAATAAATTAAGAGAGATATTGGTAAAAATAAATTTTACTCATAGTAAAATAAAATTAGAGAACAAGAAACTTATCAAATTTGACTAAGACGTGTGAAAGCACTAGGCTTAAGAATATTTTGCCACCACACGTAAGTTATCTGGTGCAGTTGATCTCATAACTAATACTCTCTATAATACAACAATTACATCTTACTAGCAGTATACTATACGTGATTAACAAGGTCTCCAAAAACTACTTTTAGATGCTCATGGGAACTTAATATTAGTTTACAATTTCATACAAAACTTATTTTCTTCCTCATTTTTTCTTAATCCTGAGATTATACTTATATACTAAGAAATATACATAGCATCTTGAAACTATGAGTTTGTTTGCAGATTTATTTTTTACGTTTTTGGCAATATTTCCTCCGGCTTTATTTACAAGTAAATATATCGATTTGCACACTTGTTAAGGAATAATCTTTTTTATGATTTTATGTGCAATTTATACTAACAATTCCTATAATGACTCTACATTAAGAGGAGAGAGATGATACAACTCTTGTAAAATAGGGGTATCTTTGAAAAATGAATATTAAATATAATTGAATTTATTGACTTTTACTTATAATTGAGGCCAATTTTTTTTGATATTTTTTATTTATAAATAAGACCGGAGAAAATATTGAATATTAATTAGGATTGGAAAAAGTATATGACTAGTAAATTGCAACGGCTAAATGAGTTAACAAAGAAATAGAAACCATGTGGACAATGCAACAGGTCTTTGTTTTTTTTTTTATAATGGCTAGCGAAGTGCAAATGCATTATTTGTACAAATTTGAGATCTCAAATACCATTAATCGTTTGCAGCAACAAGTCTTTGTTAGTATATCAGAAAAAAGATGAATTAAGATTTGAACTCTAAACTTTTCTTTATCCAGCTCATAACCCTAGATCACTTGAGTTATCTTACGGAGACAATGTAACAAGTCTTTAATAATATTACTCCCTCTGTCTCAAAATAATTGTCTCTTTAGCAGTTTTATTTGTCCCAAAATAATTGTCACTTTAAGATATCAATGCAACATTATTATTTTTTTCCATTATTATATCCTTATTTATTAAATTTCATCTCACTTAACTATTTCACTAACTACAATTAACGAGGGTATTATAATAAATCATGCGAATTTTACTGTTAAAGTCAACACAATTAATCATTTCCTTAAAAAATATGCACAAACCTTAAACGACAATCATTTTGAAACAGATGGAGTAATATAATTAACTCTAAAATAAATTATTTGATAAAATATCCAACAAAGTGTATGTTTTATATCAGAGTGGGTGTGCCAGAATCACAATGATTCACTGTAATTTTGCAGAAGCTAAAACTTATATCTTTTGTAAAATTACGATGGATAACCTTGGTGGATGACCGTGATTCTAGCACATCTACAGTGATACCAAACATATAGTAAGTAAGAAAACTCAAACAAAATTTAAAAATATCTAAAATTCTACTCACGAGTTGTTTTACTCTCGTACTGTAGAGTTGTTGGATTTCCCATTTGTTATGGTGTTTGTTTTTGTTTCAAATTTCCTTCAATCCAACTTAAGAGTAGATGATTCAATAGTTTAGTATTTTCAACGTTGTAGATTTAGAAGCACACTTTTTTTGAACATTTGTATTTTATCATATTAATTGTAGACTTTATTATTTAGTCGTTTTATTATGCTCTTAATTTGAGTAGAGTTAGTTTGTTCATTTATTTGTTCTTTTTATTTTTAACAAACTTAAATATGTTACGATTTCAATTTTGAATAAATATTTTTTTTCCAATTTAATCTAAATACATGAATTAATTTTCGTGTTTTAATATACCTCTTTTCAATTTTTCTCCTGCCAAACAAACAAACCTTTAAAAAAAAATTAAGTACATACGACTTTCGAAGACATATGACGGGACACATGGCTCACATGCGCATTCAAAGACGGTTCTATGTTCGCTATAAATAAGAGAATCTCAAACAAGATTAATCAGTATATTTTCATATGATAAAAACTTGACTAATAGAAAAAGTTCGCATGTGCACAAAAACAATCATAAACTTCTCATTAGCTGTAATTCTCGATTGATGTAAGAAATTCACTTTTTTTTTTTTGACGAAAATTCACTTATTTTATATTCAGAATGCAATTTTACTTTGCATTTTGTTTACATTCTGTTATCTTACTTATACAAATATATTCACAAGACGACTGAAGTTTAATATTGTAAACTTGTTAACTAAGAAATAAGAATTAATTAAGAAAAAAATATTCAAGTTCTAGATTGATCATTAAATTCCTTTGTTTGAAATGATAAATTTCACTGTCGATAAATTGGGGTGGGAGTTAGGCCCTCAATCACATGATTATCAAAAAGAAAAAAAATTTGAATTTGAAGTGTGAGATGAATGACTGATGTATCTGGGGACAAGCTAATTGATTAGCTCATAAATTAGCTTTGATCGTTCGTTTATATATTAGTCACCATTTTTTTAATTATTATTCATCTTATATTAAAACTATTATTATGAATAAAATGTACCAAGTTTGTTTCTATTAAAAAATTGAGTAGGAATTTTTTTAAAAATAAAGTACTAATGGCCAAGATTTAATAAGCAACAATAGACATAACATTATATTCATTGGTCCTAGCAACAGTTTTTCTCTAAAGTGATTTCACTATGATAATGTGAATAGAGTATTTTTTTTGGAAAAGAATGCAATAAGGACAAAAATTATCAAGTAGACGTCCTTGGATGACAATGTTCCACATTGGTACATAATTTTCCATGGGGCATCTTCAAAATTGTACGTAGAATGCAATCTAGATAGATTGACCTTTCCAATTCCTAACTCCGTCAAAAAAGTGGGATGAGATTTTTATTATGATGGTCATCCAACATTTCATAAGAAATTTTAGTAATTTGGCCGAGCCCGTGAGTGGTTAAAATTTAGTAGGGGAAGACATATATGATATAGTTATAATCTATGAACCACGTAAATAAGAAATAATACAAATGTTGGATAAGATACAGACATGTTGATATGAATAAAAATTTTAAAAATGTTGTAATTTAATGTGATCAGAAATTTTGGTGTCTATATTTTGTATCAGACTTGGCGCCGACAACAAAATAAGTCTAATTTAAGAAGTGTTTGTGCTTCGTAATTATCACCATAGACAAAGAGAATGAATGAGCCCAATTTTATATGTAATATAGGCTGACAAAAGAATACTAATAAGTTGAAAAGAATACTAATTAGTAGTACAAAAAAAAAGAATACTAAACATAGACTAAACATAATTAATTGTGTTTAGTCAAAAAAAAACATAATTAATTGTATATTTGAACATTTCAAAATAGGTAAATATGGTTCCAAATGGCAATTGATTGAACGTAATACTCTAAACTATTATGCAAGGAAGAAGTTCAAAGGATTACTCATCAAACAAGAAATTATATCAGTTTACATGCCAACAGAGAAAAAGCTACATAATACAAAATATGTTACGCAAACAATTGTTGATCTCGTATAAGCAACAATTCATTTTTTAGATTGACGTATCTGATCTATATTATAGATCAAATACATCAGTTGTTCAATAAATCTAACAAGTGAGTTGTTTGCTTACATACGAGATCAAAAAAAAGTAAGCATTTTATTCAATTTTTGGAGACGAGTCCATTACAATTTGAAACATTTTCAATTACTTAGGATGAGTAGTAACCATTCTTTGCACAAACACCTTAGCAAACTCCAAAAGTTTATCAGTTTCTGGAAGATCTCCCTTCACAGCAGGATGAGCAGCAAAAGCTTCAGTCCATTTCACCAAAGCAGGAGTCTTTGTTTCATCAAGCACCTTCTTTCCTGTCAATATCTCTGTCACTCTTAACCAACTCAAATAGCATCCAAAACAAATATCAATAAATCCAATATTTTCTCCACCAAAAAAATTATTTCCTTCACTGTATTTGTTGTGCACATCTTCTAACTTCAAAAGCACTTCTTCCATTTGCTCATAATATGCCTTCTTTGACTCATCATCTTGAGCAACCATAAAATTTCGCGACGAATTATACCACTGCACTCCCAATTGAAACAAAAAACATCGACAAACAACCAGTAAAAATTATATTCATAAAGGTTAGTAAAAATGAATAAGCAATAGATTCGTCCCTGTGAACTTAGCTCAGTTAGCAGAGATATCACATTTTATATGCAGGGGCCAAGGTTTGAAACTAAGATGGCAATAGAAAATTACCTTGTCGTCGATGTAAGTAACCAAAAATCGCGCAATGGCTTGATCATAAGCATTTGAAGGAAGAATAGGAGTACCGTTATTTTTCCAAACGTCATCGATGTATTGAACTATGATTGCAGATTCAGAAATGGATTTATCACCATGAATTAGAACTGGGATTTTTTTGTAAACAGGGTTGGATTGAAGAAGCAAGTCACTTTTGGATTTCATGTTTTCTACAATGTTTTCATAATTCAATCCTTTGATGTTAAGAGCAATTCTTACTCTCAATGCAAATGGACTTGTTGGAGTACCTAAAAGCTTCAAGTCATTTGTAGCCATTGTTAATTAAAAAAGGGAAATTCTTGTTCTAGTGAAAGAAAAAATGTTGAGACTTGAGAGAGATAATAGAATTGGTATTTACTATTATAAATAGGTGTTGTTGACTTCTAACAACTATTGTGGCCCATAATAAATTCTAGGCTGGACCAATTGGTGTATCAGCCATTCAATATTCAAAGCAAGCAAGTATGTTGTTCATATTGCAACCCACCTACTTTTTTTTTTTAGATTGCATAAACAAGTTACGATTTTATAATATATAGATTATTTAGCAACGTTTTAAATAAGTTTAAAATTATTTGATATATTATTGAGATTCATTAAAATTAAGGATATTCAATAAAAACTCATATAATATTAATTTTGATGTATCTCAATAACATATCAAATAATTTTTAATTTTTTTTTAAAAATTTTACATTATTGATTTAGATGATATAAATTTTTAATTCTAACAGTGAACTTTTTGCAAAACTCATAATATAACTATATAATTCTAGATGTTGTGCATTATAAACCATTTGATGAATTTGTGCATATTAGAATTAATTCCACATTATAATTATATGCATTAAATGAGTTTTTCGTTCTTATAAATATAGTAAATTTTAATTTTAATCTACAAAAATAAAAATAGATGTTTTTGTTTTCTGAATTTTTTTTGAATGCTTTTTGTCACCTAAATCCTTATGTTTTGAATTTAGTTTTTAATGAATATACTCCATTGACAAATATTTTTTTGGTTTTTAATTTGGAGTATAATTTTGATTTTTTTTTTATAGTTGTTGAAAATAATATGGACATACCTACCATTGACACTTTATTAACAGAAAAATGTCATATCTTTAATATGGACATAAATTGATCACTAAGGAACAAAAACAAAACATAAAATTTTAGGAAAGACACACATATCACTTTTTTTTTATAATAAAAATTGATTTATAAAGGAGTATAAGGGGTACTCAATCCCTTACAATTTGGAAACAAGCTTAACAACTTTATAAACATACAATCGGATTAAAACACCAATCAAAAAAAAAAAATTGATTTGGGCCCAAAGACGTATGTTAAGAAAACCAAAAATAGAATTTTTGTATTGGAAAATACAATTGTTTGACAATTAAAAAATTGAATGCTCGGTTTTTAAGATAATTATTAGAATAGTCATATTTTCACTAATCTTTTGATTCAAATAATCAAATGTCTATGATTGTTGTGATTCGAATCAAGCATTCACTTGAAGAAAAATCTGGCATGAACAACCTTGATTTGAATCAAGGAAGATTTATGTTTCTTGTGCTTCGAATAATGAAACTTGGAAAAATTAGTTTTAATAACAATGATTCGAATCAAGAAAGGCCTCTAAATCTTATGATTCGAATCAAATAGTGTCATGGATCACATGTCATAGTATGATTCAAATCGTTCTTCATCGATTTCAATCAATCTTTGTTGATTCAAATCACTCTTCATGAAAACCAAAATTTTGTTGTTAAGTGATTAATTTGAATCACATTGATTCATTGAATCATTCTAATTCACTCACTCTATAAATAGAACACATACATGTATAACTTTTTCACATTGAATCATTCATTTTGCATCTTCTTTCAAACTCTCTCTTCAAAATTTGAGAAACATTTTTTTTGTTCATTAGTGAAAGATCAAAAATTGATGATACATCTAGGAATTGTTGTTGAGTGAGAGTTCAAATCATATGATCTTGAGTGGTAATATTGAAGGATAAGGATCCAAAGCAAAATAAAGTGAACTTCTCCTCCAAAGGGAATTGGTGGAGTTTCTCCAACATCAAAATTGAAGAAATCTGAAGGAGTCTTGTTATAGATTAAAGGAGGCTTGTAGATAGAAGTGTTCTCAAATAATCTCACAAATGTTGATGGATTGACGAACTCGATGGTTCAGATTTTCAAGAACAAGTATTACTTGTAGATGAAGTTTCTTAGGTGAGTTTTACATTCCACAGCTTAGACTAGTACTTAAAAATCATTAGAAATTGTAATGACGACTTGCGTTGCGCGACTCTTTTGAATTTAAAACTTACTATGAACCTTCTCATCTTTACAACTAAGACGATGATATGATTGATGTCATTTCAATGCGAGCTATATATTTAATTTCTATAGCTTTAATTGAACCAAAAACATTAAAATTATAATCTCAATTGTAAAACATAAAAAAAAGATAATTATCCTCTAGACAATGTTTATCGTTATTTGAATTTTAAACATTTTTAAATACCAGTCCACGGCGGACCCGCATCCACATTATAATTGACAAGATTCTTATAGCATTTGTTGCTTTGGGTGTATGAGGCACATAGTATTCAATTTTGATTTGCCAGATGCATGTCTGTGGACAGAAAGTCAGGTTGTGGATGTGTTGGGTGATATGGGCGGCTGTTAATACATTTTTCAGCTCTCATATTAGATTCGAGGTTCCAATTTTAATATACTCATTGCATGAATGTAAGAACATTGATAACAACATTGCATGAATGTAAGATTCGGGGTACCAATTTTAATATACTCCCTCCGAACACTATTATAAGTAAATTTGACTTTTTAGATATATTGATATATCTGGTTCATATTATAAGTCAGATACAATAGTAGTCAAATATACCAAAAAAGTCAAATTTGCTTATAATAGTGTATAGAGAGAGTACTCATTTATTCGATTTAAAAAGTTTAAACTCTATCCGCTAAATTACTTGATCACATAAAAAATCCTGTGTATAATCAAACTCATTGGATATACTGATTTTTCAAATGAATGACCAAGATTAAATTATCAATTGACATAAAATCATATTCACTAATCAGTAGAACCTAACAACCTTTTTTTCCCATGTTACAATGTGGTGCTTTTATTTATAGTTTAAAGAAAGAATTTTTTTTGTCAAATAAGTTGTTTACAAATGCATTTTTAAAGAACATATCAAAATTAGTTAAAAACAACTTATAGACATATGAAAACACTGTTTTCATAACTTCTCTATGCTAACAGATAAGTTTAGATAAACGGCTTATCAGCCAATTCAAACGAAACCTAGGCACATTTGTAATGCATCACTAGTTCATATATAGGAATAGGATCGATCGATACTACGAGAATCATTTTATTTTATTCAACTCATGCATACAAGTCTATCACGATTCTGCGGAACGATGTTTACAAACGATAAAGGAAAAAAGAACAGAAATAAAAATAACAATTTCGAAACAAAAGTTATCTCAAACTCATTTACTTAGGAGCAGCCGCGGCGGCAGCAGCAGCAGCATCGGCAGCCAATCCTTGAGCCATACCTATGGCATACTCCACAAGCTTATCAGTTTCTGGCAGAATTCCTTTCACATTAGGATGAGCACCAAAAGCCTCAGCCCATTTCACCAAAGAAGGAGTTTTAGCTTCATCAAACATTTTAATTCCTGTTAATTTCTCTTTGACCCTTAACCAACTCAAATAGCATCCTAAACCAACATCAATGAATCCAATTTTATCTCCTCCAAAAAAGTCATTTCCTTCACTGAGCTTGTTGAACACTTCTTCCAACTTCAAAAGCACTTCATCTAGTTCCACAAAATATTTCTTCTTTGACTCCTCATCTTGAGCAAATAAGGCATTTCTAAGGGAATTAAAGAACTATGTTCTCCCAATTGCAAAATATGCACCAAAAACATGGAAAATTATATTAAACAATATCATTCTATAGGTAGCAAGGGAAATGAATATTTTATGATAAAATTTCATCACACCTCATACAAAATTGATTCATGAATCTAAAGATTAACTTTTTATAAACTTTTTATTATCTTTTACTCTCTTTTTTGACTAAAAATAATAAATTTTTGTCAACTTAAAAATGAACATTTTTTTTCTTGACCAAAAAAAAAATTAACATTTTTCAATGGCTAAAAATGATTTTGTCTAATAGGCTTTCAAAGTTCTAACCAACATGATATTTGAGTTTTGTTTTTATAATTTATTTTTCCCTTAATAAACAATATTCAAGACCAAGAGAAACAAATATAAAAGTTTCATAAAATTTATTAGGAAAAATAAATAAGAAATAGGAGTATAAATCAATACCTTGTCATCTATGTAGGAAACCCAAAATCTAGAATTGGTTTTGTCATAAGCATTTGAAGGAAGGATTGATGGAGTACCATTATTTTTCCAAACTTCATCAATATATTCAACTATGATTGCAGATTCACAAATGGGTTTGCCTTCATGAATAAGAACTGGGATTTTTTTGTATATGGGGTTGGATTGAAGAAGCAAGTCACTTTTGGATTTCAAGTTTTCTTCAAAATTTTCATAATCCAAACCTTTGATGCTAAGGGCAATTTGTGCCCTCATAGCAAATGGACTGTACCAGCCACCCAAAAGCTTCAAGTCATTGGTAGCCATCTCTAAGAAAGGGGGAATTGTAATTGTTCTACTATAGACTATTGTGTTCTTATATACACTGTATGAAAGATAATAAATGTGTGGTATGCACTATTGACTATCCTTTTGACTCATTGACTATCATTTTGACTAATTTTATCTATTTCATGAGTCATGTATTTTTTATAAGATATAATATTTTCTCAAAACATTGAGTCAAATAATAATAATAATTAATATAGTGTGGTACAAGTGATAGATATTTTAGCCTCTTAATTATTTGGTCATGTGTTGGATCCATAGCCGATGCATAAAGAGAAATATTTGTTAGGAGATATCAACTCCTTAAATAGATCTCAGTTACCTTAAAGGAATCAGTCTTTATAATTGTGTGCGGATGATACATTTGGTTTACCAAACAATAATAATAATTTCTCAAAACTTCTTTGGATTTTTTTGTCCACTAAATACTTTTCGTTACAAAATTTAGTCTTTGATTTTCAGTCAATTATATTTACTATTCATTTTTTTTAAAAGAGGATTTGTATTTATGTTTATAATATATAGGAACAAAGATAGTATCAATTAAATAAGAACTTTATAGCGCCAAAACCTTGAAAAATTTATATTTAATTTGTCATTAATCTAAGCCATTTTTCCTTCTAATTTTTGTTTTTGTTTTCATCCTCTGTTTCTTAAAGAAAGATGGCACTAGAAATTCTGAATTTAGGACGAGTCCTAATATAAGTGAATTTTCTTCTAGTTCTACCAAAGTCTATAAACACGCAGGTGGCGCCACCATAATTGATCATTAACGGTAATGCTTTGGAAACTTACATATTATAGTACACTATTAGTATAACTGACTCGTGCTAATGATGCACATGTTAATATTCAAAATTATAATAGTATATATAATTAAAGTTAAAGTTGATTAGTTGAGATATTAGATTTTTTAATTTTATATTAATTATATGAATCTTATTTTTAATTAATGAATTTTTTTGGCAAGTAGTTTTTATTTTACGAATTACTTATGAAATTGATTTTATATTTATATTATTTAAATAAGAAAAATAATATATTTAGGAATTTTTAAAGGGATAAAATAGAGTGGATAGTAATCTCCTGCTCCCTGTTTCCAACAATATGATATTTTCATTTCCATCGTAGAAATTACAAAAACCACAAGACTTTTTATTAATATATGAGTATAAATATTAATCCTTGTGTAAATTACAAAATCAAAAGGTCATTTTATTAATATTAGTGTAAGTAGATTTCCTATATTAATAAGTGTTTAAATATTTTAGTTCCCATAGAAAAAAAGTCTTCCGTCTCATATTAATAAACCTCGTACATGAGTATAAATATAGATTCTGTTGAAATTACAAAAAAAAGTCCTCGTATTAATATATGGGTGCTAATATAGGTTCTCATAAAATATATGTTAACGTAAAATTACAACAAAAAAAGTCTCTGTAATAGTATATGGTTTTTATTCACGTACCAAGAAAAAAAGTATATGATTTTTATTTTTTTATTAGAAAGACATTCATTTTATATTGATTTTATTAAAATATGAAAAATGATACAAATTGGTATTTTAAAATGATAAAATACTCTAGATGCGGTGATCTCTTACTTCTCGTTTTCAACAATATGGTAGTTTTTCTCTCATCCCCGTAGGAATTATAAAAAAAAAAATATAGACCTTATATTGTTATATGAGTATAAATATAAGTGTAAATTACAAATAAATTAAACATTTGTATTAATATATCAGTATAAATATTTGTCCGTGTAAATTAAAAAAGAAGAAAAAAAACAATTCTAACAATTATTTGGTTACAATACATTAATTATGAATCAATTGAATTTTAACTAAAATTTTTGTTATATACAATACGTCATGAAAATATTATTTAAGAAATTTTTTATCAAAAATATTTATCTCAATTTTTTTGTTGTTGTTTGTATGAAATTGATTTGATTTGTTTTGATTGTTTTTGCCAAAATTTTTGTTTATTTTATTTAAAAATGGCTAATTAATCTTAGTTATACCAAAAAAGTGTCTCACTGATATATCTAAAAGTTAAAATAATATATCTCATAATTGCTCGGATTAGTAATATTCAATAAAAATATAAATAATTAATTTTTTTTTATTGTATGAAATTAGATTAGGGTAAAAAATTGCACGTGACCAATATTTTGTAGATCTATATTGTATTAATATTGATAGCTTAGATATAAGTTGATATTAACTGAAACAAATTATATAATAACATATTGTTTAAATGTGGTACAACATTTAAATAAGAAGCAACATTATGAAACAGAATATGGTACTGTTATTGAGAATTGTCGTTGGTTAGTTTTATCGAATGAAAACTGTAAGGTCAGTTATGTTAGGAGACAAATCAATCGAGTAGTTCATGATTTAGCTTAGACAGCTCGTTTTAATGCTAGTCACCAAATTTTTAATCATTATCCTCCTTGTATTGAGATACAATTATGAATGAAATGCACTAAGTGTGCTTTTGTCAAAAAAATAAAAAAAATAATATATTGGTTATATATAATATAAAAATGTTATAGCTTAGAAATGAGATTGTAAAAAAAAAAAGAGCTTTTTTTACGCGAAAAAAAAAGTTGAAATATTTGTGATCTCTATAATATAATCAATTGATTCATAATAACTGAGGTTAGAGCTTTCTATCCAAAAGATTGTTAGAAATTTTTGGAAATTTTTTTTTTTTTTATATTTGATGTGATGATCTTTGTACCTTAATGCACACTGTTGACACTTTCAAACTTAGAGTGGCTATATAACTCTTTTAAATACACATTCTCTAAATTAAGTTTTCTAAAATTGAATATAGGGGAGGATATGGCTAGAACTAAGTTTGTGGGAAAGGACTAGAGTATTGAATGAACTTGATCATTGTTATATAATTGGAAATAAGAAACTGTTGGTTAGCTAAAAAAAATGAATGAATGAATGAATAAGTTTCTGTGTCAATCTGGAGGAACAAGTTAGTATGGTTTTGCTCTGACTGAGTAACAGATTAGACATATTAAAAGTAGAATCTCGTCAGATGAAAATGTGGAGTATTCCCAAAGCTATATATATAAAAAAAGAATGATAATGAAAAAACTTCCAACTTTTCCTTATATAAATTGAAAAATCTCTGGATCTCTTGAAAAAAAAATTATCCCTCTAAGCTAAAATCCTAGTTGAATTCAAAATTATAGGAAAAAGAGGATAGACTAGCATATAGAATGAGGATAGCTTAGCCTATAGATGGTAGGGCAGGTTGGGTGACAAGGTTGTCAAACTCGAAGTTTTACCTCAACTCATTTTGAATAGATAAAATTGACTCATAAATTTGAATCGTAAAAGTTATTCTTTATTAAAATAATATTAAAATTATTGTATACATGATATATATATATATATATATATATATATATATATATATATATATATATATAAATGAATTAATAATTCTAAATTTCAACCTTTTTTTTACGTAAAATTTCAACTTGATTATAAAACAAAAAATATATCAATTTGTCGTAATAAAGTGTCATACATATAAATTAATAATCAATCACTTTAAATTATCCCACCAAATCATAAAAAACACCCACACAATTTTTTTTTAATAAGTTTCTAAAGTTATTAAAAATTAAAACAAACAAAAAAAAAGTTACGCGTTAACTCGTTTGAAATTGATTTTTACACGAGTTTACCACTGAGTCAACACGTATTTTACAACTGAACTCGTAAAATCGGACGAATTTATAATTTAACTCGAAAGTTTAACAACATTGATGGGTGGTTCTGCTCAGATTGCATCTTTTTAACCGCACACGGGCCGGCTTAAAGTGCGTGAAGCTCATCACTATCTCCTAAGAGTGTGTTTGGATGGAGGAATTTTTTGAGGGAAAATAATTTTTTGAGGGAATTCAAATAAGTTACACCA
Source organism: Trifolium dubium (assembly GCA_951804385.1). NCBI lineage: Eukaryota > Viridiplantae > Streptophyta > Magnoliopsida > Fabales > Fabaceae > Trifolium > Trifolium dubium. Next base: position 35,716,267 of record OX638067.1, read on the forward strand.
AATTTCATTGTTTGGATGAAATATTTAAAGAATTTTAAAATTCAAAGTATTTTATAAGTCATTTTACTCTTCCCAAAACAATGAAATTTGAAAATGAAGAAATTTCAGTTATTATATTCAAATAAGAAATTTTACAATGAAGAGAATTCAAATTCAAGCATTTGAATTCCATGCATTCTTAAAATCCCTTGAATTTTAAATCTCTCCATCCAAACACACTCTAACAGTCTATTTGGTTTGAGAGAGTTAGGGGAGAGAGAGTTAGAAGAGAGATACGTAATTTCTCTTGATTGGTTTGTAAAGAAATTGAGTAGAGAAAGTTAAAAAGTGTGAGTCTCATTCACTTTTTGTTTCTCCTCTTAAGTGAAAAGAAAGAGAGAAGATATTTACTAGTTTATCTAGGGATGTACGGGTACTCCGTTTTAGGGAGAGTACCGGTATCGGGTACGTACCGGGTACTCAGTACTCAATGGGTACGCACCGACGCCGCACCAATTATTTTTTATTTTTTTTGGTCTAGGTACTCGGCGGATACTTACCGGGTACTCGAACGGCTCCTAGTTTTTTTTTAAAAAATATTGTTTTTATATTTTTTTTAGAAATATTTTGTCCAAAAAAAATCTTTTATTTGCTTATAAAAAGATTATTAATCTAAAAATGCAAGAAAACTGTAAAAAGATAAGAGTTATAATGAAAGAACAACAATAATGTGGGATACTATACCAAAAAACAATAATGTGGAGATAAATTGGATCTTTTAAATGATGATGAAGAGGAAAATATTGAGATTCAGTTTTGACTCGATGAATAATGACATTTTTAAAATGTTTTTTTTTTGTTATAGCTTATAATTTGACTCTTTTTGAGCAAATTATTTGTTAATTTGATAGGATTGTTTTGATGTTTTTGAACAATTTTAATTACTTTTAAAGTGTGTTATTTTTTATGTTTAATTATGTATTTTAGTAGTATATTTTTATTATTTTATTTATATGATTATAAATAAATAAAAAATTATACTATGGTAACCCTAATTTTATCATATTTCCAATCTTGCCCCTTTTTATTTCTAGCACAACCTGTTTCACATAATAGTATTTTTATCTTTCCCACCATCAAACACATTTCTCTCTTCTCATACTCTTTTTCTCATCACACTTTCTTCTTACTACCAAACATAGCATGTTTGCCTGCCAGGGAGAAAACAAAATTAATTGTAAAAATGCACCAGCCGGGAATCGAACCCGGGTCTGTACCGTGGCAGGGTACTATTCTATCACTAGACCACTGGTGCTTCATGATATTTACAAGTTACGATTGTTTACTTAAACCTTATTTGTAATTTTGTTATGTACAGTATATTTTAGAATAATAATAGTTTTTGGTAGAAGGAAAATATATAACAGCTTAAATGTATTTAATAATGTGAAAAATTATTGTACAAAAAATATATTTTTTTCAAAAAGTATAATTATAAATGTATATGAATATATTCTCTTCTAAAGTTATTTATGTTTTAAATATTCTTCCTTTCACCAACAACTTTTGTCCAAATGGTTGAAGTCAAGACACAATGTGAATTTGTGAATGTATAGTGGATGATAATAAGATAATAATAAGTTAATAACAAACAAAATCATAGGGATTGGAGAAAAAGTAAAAATAAATAAATAAATAAATGTAATCATGACAATATTATTCTATTCCTGTGATCTTTAGTTTTATTCCATTTTACATGTTACAGGCAACTAGTGTGCCTGGATTGGACTCACCATTAGCCTTCATAAAGCACAAAGGAATGGCAACCCTTGTTTTGGGGACTCAAGAAGTGTCTATTGCTTCTTTTATTACATCTTTCTTTTCTATTTTATATTAACAATAATAAATTTAAATTCCTAAAATATTCTTAAGATAAATATTATTAGGAGGATTATTTTGTTTTATCAGTTTTCATACTTAACAATGGTGGGAATAAAGTCTTTAAGCTAAGATAATGCCTTATTGAACCTAACCATCTAAGCAATTTCAAAATGAAAAAGTAAAACAAAAAGCCTAAGGCATATAATCAAAAGCATTAAACAAATGCTAACATAACAAAAATGAAAGTTCCTTATTGTTTCCATTTTATTCTAACATTTCAATATATAAACTTACACCAACACCAAAACTTGTTAGCTTTTCCATATACAAACATCTTGCTCTCATTCTCTTAGTCACAAAAATGCAGTTTAGCTTTCCTTCACATCCTCCTCTCACCATTTTCCTTTTCCTACTTCCTTCTCTAATCCAATCTCAAATGTGCCAAAGAAACTGTGGCAAAGAACCTCTCAAGTACCCTTTTGGAAGCGGCCCCGGTTGCGGCGACCCTCGTTTCCAACCACATATAACTTGCTCTCAACAAAAACTCACATTCACAACACACACAGGTTCATACCCTATCACCTCAATTGACTATGCCAATCAAGTCATATACATTTCAGATCCCACCATGTCAACATGTTCTTGTACTTTACCTAGCAAAGGCTTCGGCTTAGATTGGAACGCGCCTTTTACTTTCGATGATAGCACCATATTCGCTTTAGTAGATTGTTCGATGAACTCATCATCAATATGCAAATCAAGAAGTTATGATGATGGAAGCAATTCCAAGCTTCAATGTGATCAAAATACACAAATTTGTGATGTTATGTATTCTTGTAGACCACCTATTAGTACTAATATTAATCTTCCGATTTCGACATGTTGTGTTTATACACCGGTTAATCTTGGTCCATCATTTGATATGGATCTTGATAAGCTTCAATGCAGTTCTTATACAGGTTTTTACAATTACAATGATCAACAAGTTGATCCTCAAAAGTGGAACTATGGAATAGCACTTAAGTATAAGTTTAGTGTTACAAATGATTATCCTAGCTCATGTGATGCATGTGAAAAGAGTTATGGATTTTGTGGATATAGTGAAGCTTATAATTCATTTCTATGTAATTGTCCTAATGGGATTAACACCACAACTGATTGCTTCTTCACATCATCTTATAATAATGGTTTTAGAAATGGTAAGCAAAATTATCCCCTTTCTTATTGTTAATTAATTGCAGCCAATATAATACTGACATTTCATAACAAAGGTGTGTCTGATTGATTGTCTGGTCTCTGACATGTGTTGATATCGAGCACAGACACAATAGTGATACATAGTTACACTTAATTAATTCCATTTTTAAAAAATTTATTGGTATATATGTGTCAATATTGTATTTGGTGTTTTTGTTTGTATCAGGACTTTATATGTTGCCTGTATTTTCATTTTTTTAATGACTAGTTTTGATCTCTCTATTTTCAGGGGTTGCTTGGTTGATATATGCTATAGCATGGTCTTTGGTTAGACTCATCTTATAAGTTATAGATTGTTACTTTAAGAATCATAGCTTTGATTTTATGGAATTTTCATGGTTTGGAGGGAGGAGAATATGTATGACTTATTGGTTAAGGGGAATTAGACCATTCATTTCATGTGTCCTATGGTGAAAAATGTATGCACATACAACTTGTAATTTTATAATTTGAATCTTGTGTTCGTTATGTTACTGAAGTCGGTTAAAGGACTGCCTAGCTAGTGTGAGTCTAGTACTCCCTTTGTTTCATTTCACTATGAATATCACATTTTTTAAAATATTCTTAAATAAGTGTTATTTTCATATTGGTTATTACCCTTTTACCCTTATGTAAAATACTCGAAAATTGTTTTGCCTTCTCGTAAAAAAAATTGTTATGAACACTGTCATTATATATGAATGTGTTTGAATACCGTCACTAAAACTCTGAATATCGTCGCTATAAGTATTATTTTCCAAATTCTGTCCGGTCAACTTTGGTTGACTAAGTTAAGGGAGTAAATACATAATCTTTATATTACATTGGGTAAAGCAACAAAAAAACTTTACAGAAGAGTAAAATAATTTTCGGGTATTTTACAAGGGGATAAAAGGGTATTAACCCTATTTTTAATGCAATATTTGTTTATTTTTTTTGGTCAAGTAGTATGTCCTTGCATATAAAATACAATATTTCTACCAACTAAGTTAAGTTCACATAAACTACTTTATTACTTTTAATTTGAACTATTCAATTATATTATGTACAATGCTCTCACGTAATTATCTCATTTTTTATTTAGGGTAATATTTATTTACTTAATAATGTTGATTTGATAAATTGTTCTTTCTTTCCGCTGTGGTTTCTATTCAAACTAACAAAACTAAATATGCATGAAGAGAAACACGTCATCTTATCAAAATATTCTTAATTAATTCATCTCCACTCTAACCATATTAATATTTAATTTATTATCACAATTTTCTTTATAGTAAAAGAAACCAATCGATCAAAACTTTGTTGGGTGTCATCAGCAATTTTCTTGTTTAAATACATTTTTGGTCCTCTAAATATTTTCAAAGTTTCACTTTGGTCCTTTAACTATTTTTCGTTCCATTTTGGTCATTTAACTTTCATTTTGTTAATCTACTTGGTCCTAACCGTTAGAAAAATGTCAAAAACAAGAGTTAGAAGTCTCTAATGAGAAAACAGACATCATATTTGGATTCAACGTAAATCATGAGAGGTTTTGGAGTATCGTTTCGTAAGTTTTCGTGACTGGAAAGATGATCGGTGATGTGGACGGAGACAGTGATGGAGGAAGCTCCTTACGCGATGAAGAAGAAGGTCTCTGGTCACGTGGCGTTTTCCTATTGGATCTCACACCAAATCCATCAAGTCTCTAAGTGTCACGTACGCAAAATTAACGTTTTTGGCATTTTTCTAACGATAATTAGGATCAAATAAATTAACATAATGAAAGTTAGAGGACCAAAACAGAACAAAAAATAGTTAAAGGACCAAAACGGAACAAAAAATAATTAAAGGACCAAAGTGAAACCTTGAAAATATTTAGAGGACCAAAAATATATTTAAGCCTAACTAATAATACAGATAGTATATTGATAACTTAATCTCTTTTTAAACTACAATGAAATTTAGTAAAGTTAAGCTACAAGCATCCATAAAACAATGGAATTGGGTTCCAAAGCCATGTATGGTCTTTAACTCCTTTCATCCACAAAGGAGAATCTCTACCTTTGTCAATCCACTTTTTTCTTCCTACTTTATACCTTAGCCTACAAATTTATTCTCACAATGGCTTTGGCACCTTCAAGTTTCTTTCTACTTTATTCTTTTTGCTTTCAACATTAACCCAGTTAAGTATTACACCCAATCTATCTAATCCATGACAGACTATAAAACAAACTCAGTCAAAAAAACTTAGAACATACATCCAATATTGATGAGAAACTCTTCATAACTACCAGATTCCTAGACCGAAATTAAAGCAGCAGAATTTGACATGTGAAATGCAATAGATAACATGATTCAGACATCTTAAGAGAGTTAACCTACTAATTTGATCTGTTTCAACTCTCACATTTACAAATTTTAGGTCCATAAGTGCCGAGGTGACAAACATTAAACATAAAAACAAACAAGACAAGACGAGAAAGAAAGAAACACCTTACAAGCCAAATTTTTAGGAGGCGGATTATAACACCGTTTTCACACAGTTGTAATATGAACCGTCCAATCAATATTTAATGGCCTAGATTAAAAACTATGTGAAAACTGTGATTCATCATTCATTACTGCAGCATACCTGTCCAGTCAATATTTACAAAGTTTTTTATATTTCATAGCTTACTAGTACTTTAACAAAAAGGTAAGTTTACCCTACTATTACCTACTAGTATTAACAATATGAGGCTTTATAAACCATAGGAGTTTTTACTCCTCACTGTAGCGCTGTAACAAAGTGGAAAGTTTACTCCTTCATGTAGACGCCTATTGAAACCAAAATTAAAAACAGATAACTTGCATCACACGCAGTTCAAACAATTTCCATTGTTAGGCCTTTGATTCAGCTTGAATCACCACACTGAAAATCAAAAGCATTTTGTTAGAACTAGTATATTAATGAATAGAATATACTGAATTTACTAGTAATCTTGTATAATATTTTGATGAATTACTCATGCCTCAGAGTAATGAATGAATTACACGGTTACTTTTAAACAATCTGACTTGACCAAAATTGACAGGAGCAATTTCTAGAGCAGTTTACTCAAAGGTACATGAACATATTGACACGTTAAAAAGGGTCACAAAGGTACAACTACAAGTGAAAGCATAGAGAAAGTTCTAAGCACATTGCCATGGAATTACAAATGACAAGTATCATAATGAAGTAGTAAATTGACTTCAACAATCCAAGATTCTTAAGATAACTGCACATGCATATTGAGTATTAAGAATCATACTGTATTATAGCCTACAGCTCGTCGGCATTGCAACACCAACAACAAAAAAAGACGACAATGTGGACATTAAACACTCTTCCCCGAATCTTAGAATGATTGGTCTATAACGCATGACAGATCGAAGACTTATATAGAGGAAATGCGAGGAAGCAACTGTTCAAACTTGAATATTTAAATGAATTAGGTACACACTCCTAATAAGGATAAGAAAACCCAAATACATAGAGTTAGGAACACATACGACACAATAACTACCACTAATGACATAATAACTGCCTAATAATATTTCCTAAAGGTCTAACACATTTCAAACCACCAAAGGGTCCACAGAATAAATGATAAATATAAGGAGAGATAATAAGAGTTGAAAGTAAACCACATACATTCATCGTATGGTATGGCATGCCATACACTAACCTGGTATGTATCTACTTTGGTAGCGGCCAGAAAAACCTAAGAAATTGAGACGACAACGGCATGCAAGTTTGATCATCCAAGTTATACTGCACCAATCATCCATGTTGCAATGCAAGCTAGTTCCAATGAACGATCCAGTTTCCACAATTAACCATCAATTCGGATGCAGCAAATGGAGTCATACGGTATCAACAAACGCTACAAGCCACAAATAGAACTATCTTCCATAAAACAAACCATTTCAACCTAATTTCCATATTAGAACAACCTTTGAGAGCCTCAACCATCATAGTCTTAATTGTAAAATCAGGATGTACAGTAAAACATCTGCCAATAATATCTGTTCTAGATTTTTTACCAAAACATAACTCTTCCAAACAAATAACATCGATGCCCGTTTGTTATAGTTTTTTTTAGAAAAAAAATTACTTATTTTTAAAAAATAATCACTTTTAAGAAAATAACATCGGTTTGTCATAACTTTTAAAAATAATCAGAATTTGAAAATAATTTAAAAACTGCTAAAAATTTGAAGCTGATGTTAATAGTTTTTTTTTATAGATTTTTTTTAGAGGAAAGAGAAAACAAATGTCAAAAATTTCCAGACAAAAATATTCTTAATATTAGGGCCCGTTTGTTACAGATTAAAAAATAAGTGATTTTGACATTAAATAATTTAGAGATTATATTTTAGAGATTTTACAAAAAATCATAAGCTATTTTATGTTTGTTTACCTATATAAAAATTACTTTTTATAAAAAAATAATCTTTAACTTGTTTGGATGCAACCGTATAAAAGTGATTTTGTATCACAAAATTATTATAAAGAACAATTATCCAAATGTAATATACCATATAAAATAAATATATCTCAATATATGAAGAATATTCAAGTTCTTGTTTTTCAATATGGTCATATGACTCCATATATACTATATATAGAGCTACAAATAAAATAAATATCTAATTCTTATCTTTTCAAGATAACAAACTATAATCCTATAAATTCTAAACACGATATTATAGGAATATTAGAAAAATTTAAGGATATTTTTGTCTAAAATTTTTTGACATTTGTTTTCTCTTTCATCTAAATAAATCTATAAAAAAAAAAGCTACTAATATCAGCTTCAAATTTTTATCAGTTTTTAGATTATTTTCAGATTCTGATGATTTTTAAAAGCTATAACAAACGGATGTTATTTTCATATAAGTGATTATTTTTTTAAAATAAGTGATTATTTTTATAAAAAAAAATTATAACAAACGGCCACTTACAATTCTAATATTCCAATAATATCCTATTTATAATTTATAGGATTAATTTGTTATTTTTAGAAAATAAGATTTATAAATTTGTTTTATTTGTAGCTATATATATAAGGTCATATGACCATATGAAAAAACCCAAGGGGTGTGGTTGAGCGGTTGGGGCTCATCCTCCCTTAACCAAGGGTCGAGGGTTCGATCCTCACCTTGAGTATGAAGCAGCTTTAAATCCTTGGGCCAGTTATCCCATCCATCGAGGTGCCTCCAATCTAGCGAGGGATTAGTCACTGCGTTCGGCGGTGGATACCCCGGTCTCGACCAAAAAAAATAAAAAAATATGACCATATGAAAAACAAGAACGTGAATATTTTTTCATGTATTTATTTTATATGATATATTATATTTGGATAATTGTACTTTATGGTAATTTTGTGATACAAAATCACTTTTATATAGTTGCGTTGCTTTTTTTTTTTGGTATAGAAGCTAATAAAAAGAAAAAAGAAAACTAAAAGGAAAAACTAAGCACGAGGGAAGAAAGTTCCCATTGCGTCATTCCTAAGAAGTTCACGAAGGCCTTCTAGAGGAGATGTAAGAGTCTTGAGGTCGGCATCTGATGCTGCTCCAAGTTTAGCGAAAAAATCTGCACATTGATTTCCTTCTCTTAGTGTGTGATGGAGAGTGCCATTGGTTTGGGAGAGCAACTCCTTGATATCCTGGATCAACGCAGCATAGATATGATACTTAACTTGTGGACCTTTGATGAGGTTAACACAGAGTAAAGAGTCGGAGTAGCAGACAAAATCATTAATATTTCTGTCTTTGGCCAGCAAGAGACCCCTAAGGATAGCAGTCAGCTCCGCGAGAAAAATGTCAGATGATCCTTGAATGAAGCCTGAGAAGCCTGCAAGATAATGACCGAAGGTGTTTCTAATGATGCCGCCAAATCCAGCTCGAACAGGAGTACCGATGAAACTTCCGTCCACATTTAGAATGGTACAAGAATAGTTATTATTGTTCCACCTGGTATGTCTATCTACTAACTCGTCGTTAGAAGTGGGAGAGAAGCAATTTCTAAAAGTTTCGACCATATCTTGAATGTTGAAGGAGAGTCGACTTAAGGACCAAGTCTCATTGTTCAAACACATCAAATTTCGGTGTCTCCAAGACCACCAAACAGCGGCCGAGAAAGTGAGAGCGTGTGCGCCTGTGGTATTCTGCTTCAGCCAGTCATATTTATCCATGTTTGAGAAGAAATCCAGATTATTGAAACCAAAGTGATTCCAAATGCGATGGGAGTACTCGCTGTCCCGAATGCAATGAAGAAAAGTTTCATCTTGAAGGCCACATCGAGTGCAGGTGGCTGAAGGACTCATCTTGCGGTGGTTGAGTAAAGAGAGGGTTGGCGTGGAGTTGTGACAAGCCAACCAAAAGAAGAATTTGATCTTTTCGGGGAGTTGAAGCTTCCATATCCAAGACCAGGTGTGTAGAGGGTTATCAAACGGTACCGGATCCCTCCGAGAGAGTAGCCAATTATAGTCACTTTTAGTAGTGTAAGTGTCATTTTTGTTGTTAGCCCAAATGAAGGCGTCTTCGATAGAGTCGTTGAACCTGAGGTTGGTTTTGTCAATGACTTCAGAAATCAACGGAGGGAGCTGGGTGTAGAGACAACGAGTATGCGGGTTTCCTGTAGAGAGCACATCTTTTACCGAAAGTTCCAGATCATGCATATCCACATAGGGGACAAGAGAACTAAGACGACCAAAATCGGTCCAAGGAGTGAACCAAAAGGAGGAGGATCCCGAACCTGCACGCCACAAAAATCCGTCTTTGAGGACGTTTTTTGCCCTAATAATAGAAGACCAAGTTGGTGAGCCACTAGGGGGGTTATTGGAGAGGAGGAGATTTTGTCCTTCTGCAGTATATTTGCTAGAGAGGAGGTCAACCCAAAGCTTACTCGAAGATTGCATCATATCCTAGACCAGTTTTCCCAATAGTGAGATATTTGCATCCCGAGCTGGTCGGACACCCAAACCACCAAGTTGTTTAGGACGGGATATTTTATTCCATCCCACTAAGTGGATACCTTTGTTGTTGGAGTCCCTCCAAATAAAGTTGCGAGTGGTCTGATCTATGCTTTCGCAGATGCTTTGAGGGAGCCAAGCAATTTGCATGTAGTAGGAGGGGATTGAAGTGAGGACAGAAGAAGCTAGCGTCAAGCGACCTGGTTTGTTTAGCAGCTTGTTTTTCCAAGAAGCAAGCCGTGATTGCATCTTGTCGATAATGAAATGGAAATCGCTTCTTTTGGCTCTCCCTTGGAGGATTGAGAAGCCTAGATACTTTTCTAGGGATGTGGTGCTCCGGACACCAGTGATGGACGTAAGTTTGTTGATCTTAGTCTGAGGGATACCTGTGGAGTAAAAGGCTCGGGATTTTGACAAGTTGATCTTCAAACCTGAAGCGCAACCGAAATGGGTAAGGAGGTCAGTAATTACTCGTAATTGAGAGTTTTTGGCTGTGGTGAATAGGAGAACATCATTTGCAAATAGGAGGTATGATAATCGGGGTCCATTGACAGAGATGTGGATGGGGGCCCAGGTGCCCTGATGAACTGCATTATTGATGGCGATAGACAACTTTTCCATACATAATATGAATAGATAAGGGGATAAGGAATCTCCTTGTCTGAGACCATGGGAAGGCTTGAAAGGGGGCATTTTGTTGCCGTTCCATAGCAAAGAAAAATTTGAGGAGGTAACACAATGCATGATAAGCTTAGTTGTTATGTCTGGAAAGCCAAAATCATGGAGGCATGATTTAAGGAAGTCCCAATTAACATTATCAAAAGCTTTTTCAAGGTCGAGTTTGAAGGCTACATAATCTTTCTTCTTTTTAGTCTTCCTCATAAAGTGGATGATTTCTTGTAGAACAATCGCATTATCAGAGGTGCCTCTCCCTGGCAGAAAGCTGCTTTGGTAGGGTCCAATAATAGAGTCTAGGATTGGCCTGAGGCGGAGAACCAAGACTTTTGTGATGATTTTATAGACAATGTTGCACAGACTGATAGGTCTAAATTCTTTAAAAGTGGTGGGTGGTTCAACTTTGGGGATGAGATATATCAAGGTTTCAGAGATGATAGGATCAAAATAACCTGTAAGGAAGACTGTTTTGACCATATTGAAGATGTCGTCTCCCACAATGTGCCAATATTGTTTGAAGAAAATGCATTGAAAGCCGTTTGGACCCGGTGCCTTGTAAGGCTTCATGGATTTAAGGGCTGCAAATACCTCATCTTTAGTGACCGGTGTAAGTAAAGAATTTTTGCCATCTTCATCTATAATTGGGTGTAAGCCATTATAGAAGGAGGGGTCGTGGTTGGGCTGATTGCCGCCAAAGAAGTTCTTATAGTACAGTTGTGCCTCGCTTTGAAGAACAGAACTGTCAGATGTCCATGTACCGTTGGGGAGTTGGAGTCTATGAACACGGTTTCGCTTCCTTCTTATGACGGTTTGAGTGTGGAAAAAAGTGCAGTTTTTGTCACCGAATTTGACCCATTTTTCTCTAGATTTTTGGTACCAATGCATTTCTTCTTGAAAAAGGATATGGTTGTATTCCCGTTGAAGGTCGCGCTCAAGAAGGGTATGGCGAGAGGAGTCAACCCTTTCTAAATAATTTTGAACCCCTTTGAGTCTGCTCTCGATGTGTCGTTTGCGTTTTAAGATGTTTCCAAAAACCTCTTGATTGAAAGTGATAGATTCTTGTTGGACATTGAGTTGCGTTGCATTCAAATAAGTTAAAAATTATTTTTCTATAAAAAGTAATTTTTTTTAATGATAAACAAAACAAAATAGCTTATGTGCCCGTTTGTTATAATTTTTTTTTAGAAAATAATCACTTATTTTTAAAAAATAATCACTTTTAAGAAAATAACATCCGTTTGTTATAGCTTCTAAAAATAATCAAAATCTGAATATAATCTAAAAACTGCTAAAAATCTGAAGCTGATATTAATAGCTTTTTTTTAGAGATTTTTTTTAGAGGAAAGAGAAAACAAGTGTAAAAATATTTTAGACAATAATATCCTTAATATTATTCTAATATTCCAATAATATCCTGTTTAGAGTTTATGGGATTAGTTTGTTATTTTTAGAAGATAAAATTTAGAAATTAGTTTGTTAAAGAATTAGTTTATTATTAATACATATAAAGTCATATAACCATAATGAAAAACAAGAACATGAATATTTTTCATATATTTATTTTATATGATATATTATATTTGGATAATTGTACTTTATGGTAATTTTGTGATGCAAAATCACTTTTATATGGTTGCATCCAAACAAGTTAACGATTATTTTTTAATAAAAAATAATTTTTTTCATGGTAAACAAACACAAAATAGCTGTTGATTTTTTGTAAAATCTCTAAAAAATAATTTCTAAATTATTTAATATCAAAATCACTTATTTTTTAATCTGTAACAAACGAACCCTCAATCTATCCTTCAAAATAATATACCTCTGCCATACATTTGAAATGCATGTTGACTTTCGTTCAATGGGCCAACGACATGGTGAAGGGAATGAAAACTTGTGACATAGCGGCAATTCTTGTTGAATCCCTTATCCAAAATCCTAAAAATAAATTTTCTCATTTTTTAAAAAAAATTTCAAAAATAAAGATCTTGGAAAAAAATTCTATGCTCTAAATTCATTACAAGAAAATTAGCACATAGCGGCAGTTCTTTTTGAGGATACGACTGTTTTAAACTGCCGCTAAGCACTTTTTTGACGGTTCACGTAGTGCCGCCATATCATGTGGCGGATGCGAGTGTAGCGGCAGTTATTTCAACCGCCAAACAGACTGCCGCTATTTTAGCGACGGTTATAACCGTCACAATATGAAAAATGTAAAACAATTTTTTTTAATCATATTGTGGTGGTTTTGAACCGCCGGTTATGATTGGGAATTTTTTTTTGTTGTGGCAGTTGGAAACCGCCGCTATGTATGTAATTTATTTTAAAAAAAATTCTCCCAATTGCTGATATATACAATTTTTAAGGAAACTAAAATAAATTCTTAAATTAAAACATGAACTAATACATATACTAATTAATTTGAATTTCACATTTTGTATAATAAGTGATTCAATAACATAAACAAACAATACAATAAGGTTTGTTAAGCAACCAATTCATTTTGATAAAACAATTTGTACACTTAATCAAACTTTTTTTATCCATCATCGAACAAACCAATTTTGTTGGAACAAAAGTGATTTTGACAAAGTACCCAAAAATTAAACAAACTAACATTACTAAAAATAAAATAAAAAATGAAGCAAAGGAAGAGAAAGAGAGGTGCGAGACCTCAAAATTCTAAAGCCTTCTTCTTCCATTTATAGGCATTTTGGCCGCACAAGTGGCCAATTAAAATTAGCCACTTGGCAGGCCTTTGATCGAAAGAGCACTACCACCGACTGGTTCGCTAATTCATCAATAATGACAAAATTACTAATTCATATGCCGTCTACTTAAGTAGCAGAAGGGTAAAATAGAAAAAGTGTAGTGCGTGCGAGTATACAGTAGAGTGGAAAAAGTAATTTTCCTCAAAAATTACTCATTGATATGCCGTCCGCTACTTAAATAGCGGAAGGGTAAAATGGCAACCAAGTAGAGCGCGCGAGTACAGAGTAGGGTTGCAAAAATAATTTTCAAATTGTTGTGCTAAGAGAGGGCAGTGGGCAGGCCCGGCCCAAGTGATTCAGTGCTACATCCGTTACCTATAAATAATAAATAACCTTAAAGAAAAGGTAAATTTGAAAGAAAGTGTACCAGAACCATCATCCTCCAATGGCGATGGAAGAAAGTGACAACGCCATCAACGATGTTGAAGACGACACAGAAAACGAAGAAAATGCGTCAGAGAATGTAGAGGAAGTTGAAGAAGAAAAAGATACTACGGAGGATGAAGATGAGTTCATATTAAGAGAAGGAACGAATCCTTTGGACTTGGTGCATAACAATGATTCCTGTGTTCAAGTGTACCAGAGATTACTAGATCACAAAGCTCTTCCTAACAATAAGCGAAAAGCACCCCAACAATGCCATCGGTAACTAACTAACTAACTAACTTCATCTTTTCTAATGTCTCTAGGTTTCAAAATTTTCAATTTACTTCCGTACCAAAAAATATATGTAGTTTCAGAAAACTATTTGTACTAAAATATACGTCACTTTACTTTATCAATGAAGCATTTAATGTTATGTTTCCTAATATACCCTAAAGTCAAAATCGGTAGGAAAATCTACCATTTTCGTGCAGATTATCCTTCGAATTTTCCTTTGGAGTTTAACTTTAGGGACTAAAACCAATATGATTTCAACATTCCAAGATGAATTTATATTACGTCGAGTCGAGAGAATAGTCTCTGCAGTTGCGCGAGAGGATACCTTCATTTATACGAAAAAAAAGTTCTAGTAGGAAAATAAAATGTAGAGACTAGAAGTTTAAGTGAAACTGTGGAAGGTTAACATATTTTAGAAACAGAAAACCCCGATCCTACAACAAATATGGAATAAATGTTCAATGAGCTGCTAGAGACAAGTCTTGATTTTGAGTTCAGATGATATGAATGTAGAACTGAATGGTTATACATGTTTTACATGAATGAAAACCAAATAACTTGCTGCTTGCACTGATTTATATATATGTTTGTCACATTTTGTATTGAATGTGTCTAAATGCAGTGAAGGGACTTCTTCAAAGAAGGCAAGGGAAGATGATATTTCTGGGGCATGCCTAGATGGTATGGTGGAATTCATGAATTTTGGACAGGGAAAGAGATCAAAAAAGGTATGATGTACACATGTTCAATCACAATTGTGCTTGGTAAGAGAGTTTCCATTGTATATTATGCTAGCATTCATTAACTTCTTAATGAAAGGTAGATTGCAAGTTTTTTAGACTCTAGCAATGGAATGGGCATTGGTGAATAATACATTTTATATTATGATTTCGGAAGAAAATTGTTTACAATCAAAGCCAATTATGTTTGTCCACTCATAGATTTTTCTAGAGTGGAAGAAGATTGTTTACAATCAAAGCCAATCAAAGTTTTTATGTTTTTTTCCCATCAATTTTTGGTTTTAGATGAGGTGTTTTTTTTAGTTAACTTTTACACCTCTTTCTTTGTAAGGTTTTGGTCCTTTATTTTCTCAGGTATATTTTTTCCTTGAAAGGCTTTAGAGGAGAAAGTAAAAATGATGTGCATTCTGAATTACATGTTGTGTATTTACTTGATTATTTGCCTCTAACATAACTTACATTACACCTTTTCAATATTTTTATAATCCAGACGCGGTCTAAAAAAAGAGGTAGGCAAAAAGGATCAAAGAAGAAACTTGACGAAAAGCTATCACAAATGTTGGGTGATGCCAACCTTCACTATGCAAATCGCCGTTATGACATGGTACATTATTCTGTGATCTAATGATCTATATGTTTTGGTATTGGAGTTTGTTGTTCAAATAGTATTCAAAATCTAAGTTCATTAAATCGATTATATATATCTAGTTACAACACAATGTTTAACTTTTCAAAGAGTCAGGGCTTCCTCCAGCAACAACACTTAGCTACAAGTTTTTCTGTCTATTGAAATGCTTTTTGAACAATACTTGTTGAAAGTCTCGCATTGGATTCATATGATATAGCCCTGAAAAAGTGTTTATAAATTGGAGGCATTCCTCACCTACAAGCTAATTTTTTATGGTTTAGTTAGGTCCAACACAAATTATAAAATGCTTCAGAGCATATCAAAAATCTGTTGGGCCACCCGTTATCGGACAACTCGGTCACACTCCAAATATTCAGTCCTAGGTGTGAAGGAGATGTGTTGAGTCTCAATTAAGATGTGATGTAGCCTGAAGGAAGTCTTTACAAGTGAGAGACATCCCTCATCTTACAAGCCGGTTTTGTATGACTGAGTTAGACCCAACCCAAATTCTAAGAGTTCCCATTTTTAATTGGCTTGACTTCCATATTAAGAAGGGGAGTTGTTGATGTTAGATTGCATTTGAACTTGTGTTAGTTTTTTATGATGTTGCACAGTTTACGTGTTCGTTTAAGCTTGATATACATTAACATTAGTACTATTATGTTGGCTATTTGCAAATTAGTTATACATTTCTATGTTGGCTCTTTTCTAGGCTATATTTGTATTGCATGAAGTTGTCAGGCTGAATCCATATTTACCTGAGTCGTATCGCATCCTTGGACTTGTCTACAGTGCAATTGGGGATTACAAAAAAGAAATGGTTCTTACCTTTATCACTGCTCTGTTGACTCCAAAAGATTCATCGCTTTGGGAAAAGCTCTTTGAGTTGTCCATGTAAGATTTTTATTCATTTTTGTTGCCATTGTTATTTCTTAAAAGATACTCTTCTGGAAAGTATTCATATGCCTCACTCTAATGATGAAAGAGGATAAAATTGCATCAAGTAATGAATCCTTAAAATAAATGACTCGGTGTGTGAGGTGTATATTAACGAAGAAAACTGTCAATAACTTATTTTTATTATATAAATGGAGCTTGATCCATTGAAGAAGATGAAGTTAGAGAGAGGAATCTGGAATTGATATTTCAGCAAGTGATTGTTACTTACAACCAAAGCTATTTGCTTCCTTATATAGATCGATATTTGAACTAGGTTCAGCGAACTAGTATAGGTGTAACTAACTGCTGACTAAGCACTTAGGTAGTTACAATCATAAGGACTTCGATGATAGAAAGGCAAAACATCCGCTATGCAAACACCCCATTCTACCATGGAGTTGCCATGGCCTCCATTAAACGACCATAATTGTTGTTTTGTTCTAGGTTGTCAACTCCGTGTTGTAGTATAATATATTATACTACTTCTCTGTCTTAGACTCTTAGCAACTGTCAGCGTCATCAGACAACCCCCCTCTTATAACAGAAACTTCATTGAATTCAATAGAGTACATAACACACAGATCCAGTAAATGAACTTCCCTACCAGCCGTAGAGCTGAGGCTCTCCTCTGAGAAAATCATTCTCAGTCTTACCTTATAGAAAAAATGTATGCTAAAATGTCCAAATCCCCCTATAACTATCCCACATACATTTACGTAACTTCTAAATAACTGCTAGCATGTAACTGCGCTATTGCATAATTAAAATAACGTCTTAATAAAATTGTTCTACTATACATATCTTCAGAATACATTACTATCTTATATCTCCTAGATACACAAGTCATACATTACTATCTTATATCTCCTAAATAAGCTTTTGATGTTGTTGTAGTTTGTGTACATTTAATAAAACTAAGTTCGTGCATGCTTTCATTTTAATTTTTAAACAATCAGTTTATATAAGGAATGGTTACCCCCTCTGTCTCATTATAAGTGTTCCTTTTGCAATATTTTTTATGTCTCAAATTATTGGGCCCTTTAGAATATCAATGCAACATTCATTAATTTTTTCCACTAATATACTCTGATTTATTATTATTTATTTATTATATTTCAACTCATCTAACTACTATAAATAAGAGTATTTTAGTAAATGAAACTCAATTTATCATTGAAGTCAACACAAATACATTTTCTTAATAAGTGGGCAAAACTCAAACGGGGCACCTAAAATGAGACAGTGGGAGTAGTTACTAAGTAGGGAACCATATTCAAATGCAGAGAGCAAGGTGATATTGGTCAAGCCAATTGTTATATTTCAAAAGCAATAAAAGCAGACCCCGAAAATAGTAGATTTAGAATTTATCGAGCAAGGCTTCTTGCTGAAAGTGAAGATTATCAAAAAGCGGCTGCGGCATATGAGCAAGTCTATCAACTTTGTCGAGAAAATGTTGATGCACTAAAAGCAGCAGCTAAGGTTAGTCGTTTGCTTTTGAGCTGGGTTTGGTATGAAAATGCATTTAGTTTTCTATAGATTTCATAATACACATAACTTGTTCCTTTATCTATCATTATAACCTATTATTAGGGATTGAGCTGCCATCTTTGTAGTGGACGACCATTTGGGAAAAGAAGATGTTTTAGTGGGCAAAATTGGAAATTTTGTTTTTCAAAATTGATTTACGTGCAAAATTTGATGTTTATAACATTTTAATTTTTTTATGAAGCATTGGGCTATACAATAATGAAATTAGAGTTTTATCCCAACACATTCACAATATGAAAACCAGAGAAAAAGTAGGACTGGCTCAAATATTTTAGGGCCCCATTATTCCTCAAATCACTATTTTTTTTTTTGTTTAAATAAGGCAGGCCAACCACTGTTGGAGTGAAATCTGGCCAGAACTATATTGTGTTGGAATTATGCCTTGCCAGTATTTATCATCAACAAAATTGGTTTTTCTTCTGCTGGAATCATGTTTAGAATAATGTTCAATAGGAATGGCTCATATTTTTAATTTTAATTTTGTTTAGAAGTCCTACATCGGATGTAAGATGGCCTGTGTATGAGTTTATAAAGTATGACAACCCTCACCTTCAAACCGGTTTTGTAGGGTTGAGTTAGGACCAACTTCCAATCCTCACCTTATTGCAAGAATTTCGTTTTGTGAGGTTGGTCAAATGGAACTTGTATGTGATAATCAACCAACTTTACACCTCTCCTCAAACCTAGTTTTTCATGAGAGGAGAAAACATATAGAAGTCGATTGTCATCAGAACTTTCTATGTCAATTCTAAGGATCAACTTGCTGATATCTTTACTTGATCTCTACAAAGTCCTCGGATAACTTACATATGTGACAAGACGGATGCATATATATATATATATATACACACACACACACACACATATATATGCACTACCTTGAGGCCTTGAGGGGGAGTGTTGAGATATTGATAGATATTATAGTATGATTTGTTAGTATTTTTGGAGTTATGATAGGATTGCATTCCTATTTAGCTTATATCTCTTATGTATATAAAATAGTTGTTTCAAACTTTTTCAAGTTAATGAGAAATATTCATATTCAAGTTGGTATCAAAGTCTCTCCATCTAAGATCCGTTGGACCACCTACTATCAGATTTCCGCTATCGGACCACCCACCATTTATATCCACGCACCAAGCCCAATAGTGCTAGGTGTGAAGGGGTGTGTTAAGAAGTCCCACATCGGATGTGAGATGGACTTTGTATAAGTTTATAAAGTAGAGGCAATCCCTACCTTACATGCCGGTTTTGTAGGGTTGAGTTAAGCCCAACTCCCAATCCTAAGAAATTTATATAAATAGATATTTGGTAGTTGACTTTTAATATTGAAATTCAAATAAATTTTTACTGCTTTGTTTTAGTTCTACCATAAATGTGCTCAAGTTGAACGCTCAATTTGCATTCTCGAAGATTATCTGAAGAGTACACTAGATGGAGTAAATGCAAGTGTAGTTGATCTACTTGGTGCCATATTGATGGAAATTAAGGCACATGACAGAGCTCTTCGGTACATAGAACAATCTCAAGTTGTCGGAGAAGAATTGCCCTTAAATTTGAAAGTCAAAGCTGGAATCTGCCATGCTCATCTTGGAAACATGGAAATGGCTCAGGTGCGTTTCATGCGTATTTCTAACTGAATTAACTTTGATTTGCTTGATCATTGGCATGCATTACTTGCTTAAACCACAGAAATAGAATATACTCTTTGCATGGGTATTGAGTTGGGACTTTTTCGGTCAACTTTGATTTTCTCTCCTTCCGAAGTCTGAATTTTTGAAAGACATTTGCTTGTAACTTTGTTCTGATTTTTTAATGTTGTGGATATTTTTTCCCTCTTTTTAAATGGGTTATAGAGCTTTGCATGTAACTTGTATGATTTTACAGGTAACAACGCTTGTTATTATCCTCAAAATTATCTACATCTTGTATATCATTTTTGAAGTTTGAAAGGGATTTGGATAATTTGTTCCAATGTTTCTATGTCGTGGAGATTTGTTTTCCTTGTTGCAGTTTTTTAATTAGACTTCTTGTATTCCATTATCTCATCCTTTTAGCTTTGTAATTAAAACCCCTTATTTTCTGTTGAGATATTTGAAATTATGCTATGATATATTTGAATTAGTGTAAATAGGATAGATTTAGATATGATTTGATTATGGTCTTTTCCCAAAATCAAGGGAGTTGATAATTGTACCTACTAAATACTAATCAGTATAGATAAACACATTGAGGGTTAATATCTCAAGCAACTAAAATCAGTCTTTGCTCCAATTTCAAGTTGGTATCAGATCTCACATCTTCGGGGTCTGATTAAACTAAAGGTTGCACCAAATCTGAACGCTAGCCATCAAGTCATCCAACCAAGATCAAAAGTTTGGCCGCTAGATTTAGGTTCAGAGGCTACCAATCTACCCGTAGTTGCAAACTCGCCGCGGTCAACCTCTCCACGTCCTGTCACGCACGAAAACAGTTCTTCTGTTCCGTTGGAGCATGCGCTACAGGCGCCTCGGTTCAACGTGCTGCTTGTCCCGGTCTGATTGCCAGAGGTTCATTGGTCCGTTCAGGGGGTCAAATGTGTGACCCATTTGCATTCAAGTCACGTGGTCTCCAATATCGCATTTCGTGCACAACTGTGCTTGTTGTTGTTCTGTACATAGTTGCTGCCAATTTTCCTTCGAGCACATATTTGCTTGTCCTCTGGTATCTTTGCAGTGTTTTACTCTCTGGTCCGATTTTGTACAGCTTGGTGGTTTGTTTTTTGCCTCAATTCAATTTATTTAGTTTTAATGACAAAGTCTCATATTACCAGTTCTGTTACAGTTGAGAAAATTTCAGTGGGCGTAGCTCACACAAGTAACTTTGCAGTTTGTCTCTCGCACTATCATCTGAATCCTGGATTTTGGATTCTGGTGCTTCTGATACATAGTTGGAAATCCGTCACTTTTATCGCAATCGTCTCAACCCAAAACTCCTTACATTACTTTGCTGATGGTTCTAAAACTAAAGTCATATGCATCGGTCAAGCCACACCTATTCCTTATAGGTTCAAGGATATCTTATTTATGTAACAAGCTGGATGCATATGACATATATGCACCAGCTTGAGGGGGAGTGTTGAGATATTTGAAATTATAATATATGATAGATATTATTTGAATATTTTGGTGTAAATAGGATAAATTTAGATCTAATTTTATTATGGTATTATCCCAAAATCTAGAGAGTTGATTGTAAATTTGTAAATGTAAATAGAATTATGAGTCTTTCTTTTGGTTTCACGTTATTTGTATGCATTACTTACATTTTTACACGATTAACAGGTTTTCTTTAATGATTTGAAACCAGAGAATGCAAGCAAGCATGTTGAGTTGATCACCGAGGTCGCAAACTCGTTAATGGGTCTTGGACATTATAATTCTGCATTGAATTATTTTAAGATGTTTGAAGGAAATAATAAAAAAGAAAATGTATGGTAGCTTACCTTAATATTTTTGTCTCACTCTCTAATATTCAGCTGTAAGTATAGGGTCTTCGCAAATGTTGTTGATACCTTAATCCACTATTTCTCTCTAGTTTAATTCACTGTGTAAAATTCCTACTGTTCTCTTAAACTATAGAGAATAACTTTCACCAAAAAAACTATAGAGAATCCCATCCCAATTAAGGACACCATCAATATTCAATAATATGTAGCTAGGAAGAAGCTGAGAGAAGGTCAGGAAAGATCTGCTAGGATCAACAGGTTGCTGACTTATGGGAACTGTCGATGAAAGACATATAGGATTTTGACTTTTTGAGTGCCAGCCTGCAAATTCTGGGCAAAATTGACTTTTTAGATTCATTGAAAAAGTAATGTATTTGGTCTATATAATAGTCTAGATACATTACTTTTTGAATGAATCTAAAAAGTTATTTGTTGCTTATATATGAGACTAGAGGGAGTATCAAATAATGTGATTTGTTGGGCCACCAATTGTCGCACCACCGGGGACACACTTCAGATATCTAGTACTAGGTGTTGAGAGTGCTACATCGAAATAGTGGTATGGCTAGAATAGTGATCATAAGTGGGAGGCACCCTCACCCCATGGGTGTCAAACTCTGTTAGTCTAGGTAAACTCGACTTGTAATTAGTTATAAATAAATAAAAAGACAATAATATCAGTTATATTAGGTTAATTGGGTTAATGTATCTTTCATCATCATTATTGTACATTATTGCACTACCAGGTTAGTCCAATCTTGAAATTTAATTTCTTTTTTGCAGGGTCTGTTGTATTTGAAAATTGCTAGATGTTATCAATCCTTGGGAGAAAGGAAACAAGCAATTATCTATTTTTACAAAGGCAAGGTTATTTTTATTAAGAATGGGATTTAGGGAAATTATACTTCATGGGAACCATTCCCCTCTTGTTTTTCAATACACAAAATGAAATTTCATTTCCCCCATAATAGATGTAGGAATATGCCCGGATACTATTTTAAATTTTTTAAGCTCAAGAGGTGAGGATTGCTCAAGCTTTATAAGGACTACTTTGACCTTATCTCTAGTCGGTGTGGGATCTGAAACAGTTCCCAACAAAATCTGAGTTTAGTTACAACCTTTTTCCTGGGGTAAATTTCTCAAGTATTTGGAAGATTCAAGCCTTGCAGCTAACGTTCTTAAACATTCTCCTCTGCATGGCTATTGAGTCTTGAGTGACAGGTGTATTCGTAGATTCAAGTCTGGCAGCTATCGTTCTGAATTTTTTACTGCCTCTTCTAGAATCTTCATTGCATCTCAAGTTACACATGTATTCTCGTATTAAAGTTAATTATTTGAAGCTCTGAAACTGCTTATTGTTTCTATATGCTTCGTGATAGGATAAAAAGGAAATAGAAAAAAGAGAATCAACAGAGGGTGCATTGGTGTTGCAAGCTCATTTGACTGAGGGTTGCAATTTATAATAGATGCTTGTAGGGTATATCATGTGCTGGTGATGCAATACTCTTTGATTTCTGATTATTATTCTGCTCGGACAGTCTTTTCTTTTTTTTTTCCCTTTTAGTTTTTAGTTTTTTAATTTTCATATTCTTCAGTTTCTAATGAAGATTTTGTTTCAGCCCTAGAAACACTAGAAGATGATGTTCAGGCGCGCATAAGTTTAGCATCCCTGTTAGTTGAGGAAGGGAAAGAAAATGAAGCCACTTCCTTGCTATCTCCTCCAAAGGATTCTGGTACTTGTAACAATGTTTTCTTTGTGATTGAAGTTCTTCCATGGAGACACTAATGGTGAGGTACTTGCAGACTCTGGTGAAGCACATTCTGAAAAGTCAAATAAATGGTGGGTTGATGTGAGAATAAAACTTAAGCTCTGTAACATATTTCAGATGAGAGGGATGCTTAATGATTTTGTGAATGTAAGTTTCCCTCTGGTACGTGAATCATTGCGTGTTGCAACTCCTAGACAACAGGTAATATTTGAGAAACTATATTTATGCATATACTCTCGTTTTCATACAAGCACATTCACATTCACGCACTGCGAGTTAAATATATATATACGGCTGCTCACAAACACCTGTGTACATGCACGCTCTTAAAGGAAGGGTCTTCTATTTAGGCTGCCATCTTAACTCTTGGCCTAGAGGGCACTAACGCATTAAGCAAAACATCCTGTACCCTCATTTCTTTTAACCCCATTCATGCTTATACCCATAGTATTCACATCTCTAATACATCACCTCACATGAAAGCTCTTTGGTGTTGTCTACTTTTACTTCTAGTATAATTTTTTTAATGTTAATGTATTAACTAGATTTTGTGTATATACATTCCAGAAACCAAACCCAGAATCTCCCTTGTGTAATCTTCACAACGATGAAGAATATCAGCTAATCATTGATGTTAGTACTTCTATCACTTTTTTCTGTATCCCATTTTCTTTTTAATGTGTGACCCCTTAATACCTATACAGTTGTGCAAGGCATTAGCATCCTTACAAAGGTACAGTGAAGCTTTGGAGATTATCAATCTCACTCCTCGTACTTCTCTGTCTGCTGAGAAGAATGAGAAGCTTCAATCTCTTGGAACTCGTAAGTTCTGAACTTCAACAAGATTGTATATTTTTTCTAGATTGATTTTATGCTTCCAACTTTTCTTGTTTCAAGAGATCAAAATAAAAAATAAATGCATTTATTGCTCGTTTGTATGTTTGTCCTTGTTTAGCTTTAGAATAGATATTTTGTAAAGAGAAATTAATTTGTTGTTCTAGGGTTGGAAAATGATTATCGTGCTAACAAAGCAATTTTGTGTTCACAGAAATGGCATACAACACCACAGATCCTAAACAAGGTTTTAATTGTGTAAAATCCAATGTTCAACAACATGCACAGAGTGTTGCTGCTTGGAATTCCTACTTCAAGGTCATATCAAGGTAAATTTGCGGATGCAAGGAACATAACGTTAGTTAGGCTCCTTAATTTGCTTTGTAGTAGGACAGAGTTATGGCCTAAAGTAAAAGTAGAACCTAGTTCTTCTATAATTCCATTTACTTGTTTTATCCTGTTTGATAGATTGGAAAAACGGGATACAAAACACGTCAAATTTTTACATAATATGCAAGGAAACTCCGTAGATTGTGTGCCTCCTATCCTCATTTCTGCGCATCAGTCTACTCTATATAGCCATCATCAAGACGCAGCAAGGAAATACCTTGAAGCTTATAAACTTTTGCCTGAGAATCCATTGGTTAATCTTTGTGTTGGTATGCTCTTTCATTTCAAGCTCTTTTTATATTGTACTTTCTTAGCCAAGAACAAGCAGAAATTGAACCCTTATTCATAAATGTTTCTTAGGAACGGCCTTGATCAACTTGGCACTGGGTTTCAGACTTAAAAATAAGCATCAGTGTGTTATACAAGGTTTAGCATTCCTCTACAATAATTTGAAGATCTGTGGGAACAACCAGGTTTGTTAACATGAATTTCTCATTGCCCATTTAAGAAGAAAATGTTCATCACTTACTAAAATAAATATAAGAAAATGGAAGTATCAGCTTTATTTATATAGTGGATTATTTTGGTTCGTTTACAACATTTTATACCAGTTCTTATCTGGTATTTATATATTTCTTTGCCCTAATATGGTCATTGAATTGATCCTAAAACTGCAAAGAATGTAAGCGCTCTATTATTCTTGCGAGTATTGGTGTTGAAAGGTTGATTGTAGCAAGAAAATATTAATTTGTCCTATTCCTCGCAGCTACTATACGTTGGATTTTCCTTGCTACCTATTTTTATCTTTGTTAGTAAGAAATTTAGATGGGGGGATTAACTAAGTACCTGTGGTGGTGAATGGCGATGACCCTTCATAGTTAGCCCAATTTTCTGCTTCCACAAGAGGAAGTTCTTGTCATCAAGAATTTTCGGAAATTTGCAGAGAGATAGGTAAATAGGGCTGATGCAGGCAGCATTAGGTTCGCCTAAGGCATTGAATTCACCAAAAGTTGTTTTGGAAGGAGGACTTGCCAAATGTGTGGGAGGAGGAGGGTGGGTGTTTATTGCCATTGGGGTGCAAGAAATCCTCTAGAATTTAGGTAGTGAAAGCTGTGGATAGCAGTTCAAGGTTCAAGCTGAAATTTCTGCCTTATGAACCTTGAGTTCGTGGAGTCACTTTCAGATTAAAAACTTAAAATTGATTGATTCTCGTTATAAGTTTTTCACTTCATAAATTAATAAGCTGAAAGCCTGAAAGGCTGAAACTGAAGTAATTTATTGCAAAGCCATGCAGGAATCTTTATTCAACATAGCTCGCGCATATCATCATGTTGGTCTTGTAACACTGGCAGCGATATATTATGAGAAGGTGATTGCTATTAACGAAAGAGACTATCCAATTCCAAAACTTCGAAATGAGAATATATACGTCATTGAAAATCATAAACCTGGATACTGCAACCTTCGTAGAGAAGCAGCTTACAATCTGCATTTAATCTACAAAATGAGTGGGGCTCTTGATCTTGCTAGGCAAGTTCTGAAAGATTATTGTTCCGTTTGAGATTACAAGATCCTTACAAACTGCAAAACATATTCAGGGTTTTATTTGGAATTCTATTATATTATGTACACACAAAATTAGAAACATTTAGTGCAGTATCATAGAATAGGTTTGTTCATCAAAAAAAAAAAATCATTTGAATAAGTTCTTTGGCAAGTTTGTCATTTGTCATCTATTGAGAGTATTTACTATTTTAAAAGTTGTTATTAATAGTAATATTTTCTAAACTATCTTTAATTTTAATTATTTAATTTCTAACTAATCTAATTTTTATTTTTTTTGACAAAACTAATCTAATTTCTATTATTGATTGTATTAAACTAAGTACTACCTCTGTTTCTTTTTACTTGTCGTTTTAGAAAAAAATATTTGTTCTTTTTTACTTGTCGTTTTAGCAATTTAGATTATATTTTGCCTATTATATCCTCCTTCTTATTTTATTTATTGACTAAATTTTGTATAATTGTTTTTGTTGAAACAATAAAATCTTTTTTATTGTATACAAATTTTGTTTGTTTTGAAATAAAGTTTGTTACAATTTTTTTGAAAATAGATAATGTTTGTGGAAAAGAATGAATTTATTGGTGGATTAAAAATATGATATATTTAAAAAAAGGGCATATTAGTAAAATAAGGGGTAAAAATATACTCCTCCTATTTTGGTCTTTTTTTCTAAAATGACAAGTAAAAAGGAACGGAGGTAGTAATTAATTAACTTGGGAGAAACAAGTGGATAACAGTTCACTTTTTTTTGTCAACTATTAATTAAAATAAAAAAACATGTTATTTGAGATTTGGGATATATATGTTTAGTTTGTTTTTTTATTAAGTGGAATTCAAGGACTTGTCTTGAGAAAAGAATCGTGGAGGAGGGGCAATTCCATTGTACTACATGACTGACTCAAGGGTCAAGCCACTCAAACAAAGACTTTAGGTTTTAGGCTTCAAATTTTTTTATTTTTTTGTTAAGAGAAAAAGGTCCCAAATAAAAAGTAAGTGTAAATCCAATAACTTAAGGTCCTGTTTGGTTCGGAGTTTTTGGAGGGGAGAGGAGGGAAGATTTTTAAATTTTATGTTTGGTTCAATTTTATAACGAGGGGAGGGGAGGGAAGAAGTAATTTACTTTTTTATCCTTAACTTTATAAATTTAAAATAAGGATTAAATGATAATGGATATATTTCGTCAAAAAAATTTAATGGATATATATAACCAAAAAATATATATAATGAGTAAAAAACTTAATTTCTTTTGTTGACAAAAAAACAAATATTTAATTTTTTAATATTTCAACAAGGATAATTTAGAATTTTAATAAAAAAAATGAAGATAATTTTGTCAAACATAATTAATTATGTTTTACCTCTCCTCCCCTCCTTAAAAATCCCTCCCCTCCCCTCCCCTCGGTTGAACCAAACAGGGCCTAAAATACACTACCTCTGTTTTTTTTTACTTGTCGTTTCATAAAAAAATATTTATTCCTTTTTACTTGTCGTTTTGGCAATTTAGGTTATATTTTGTCTATTATACCCTCTTTTCTATTTTATTTTATTGACTAAATTTTGTATAATTTTTTTTTGTTGAAACAATATAATTTTTTTTTATTGTATACAAATTTTGTTTGTTTTTATATAAAGTTTGTTACAGTTTTTTAGGAATAAATAATGTTTGTAAAAAAGTAGAAAATTATTGGTGGATTAAAAATATGATATTTATTTAAAAAAATGGCATAATAGGAAAATAAGGTGTAAAAATATACTCTCCTATTTTAGTCATTTTTTTCTAAAACGACAAGTAAAAAGGAACGGAGGTAGTAATAGTCAGAGAAATAGGTCTTTGCAATTATACAACTATACAATTGTACTTTACAATTCAAAAAACAATTCATTCAAGTAATTGAAATTGGATTTTTGTGTACTATAACTCTTCAATTTGCAATCATTCAAGCAATATGGTAATCTTTTTTTGCTACTTTGTAATTTTCCTTTTAAATTTGTAAACTATTTACACAATCATACAAGTTGAACATGATATTCCTATTGGCAAACGTCGTTATATTATAAGACTTTATTCTTTTGTAATCCAAAAAATTTTATTCTTTTCGAAATGTTTCTATTATTTATAGAATAATGTTAACAATTTATATAATCGTTGCTTCGATGGAACAACGCTTTTCAAAATAAAAAAGTAATAAAACTTTATCTTAGATCAACATTGTCTCAACAATAATTAAATGGATTGACATTATTATCGATTTAAAAAATATTAAGTGAAATTAATTATGATAATTGAATAAATGATTTTGCATTTCAAAAACCTCGAAAAATAAATTTCAAGTAATTTTTCTTGATAATTTTTTTAAAAAAAAAAACCTCATTTTAGAATTTTACTTTAAGCCTCAAATAGTGTTCGGTCGGCACTGTTGGGAGAGATTCAGGGATCATTTTCTGACGGGAGTAAATTTTTTTCTATGTACCAAAAAAAAACCACAAGCAAAAATTGTCCAAAGTGCAAACATAGGAACTAGGAAGATACAAAACAAGGCAGTCTACAAATTTATGAAAATGCATGCACCGAAACATTTTTCAAACAAAAATCCAAAACCTTAATTCAATAACAGGACTGTTCCCAAAAACTTGACACATAGTAAACGCAAGATTCTTCAAAATAAGTGGTCTTTTTTTTTTATTATTTGAAAAGAAATTAAAAAAGAATAAATGCTTTATTTGATGCCAACAAAGTATACTGATATACTGGACTTTAATTATAAGTAAAAACATAGTCCATGAGCTTTTTTAATTTTTTTTACTTATAATTAAGTGTATGGTATCATAGTGAATATGTTAAAACCTTTCAAAAAAAATTTATAAATGTTATTGTTTCATGCCACCCTCAAGTACGTCATATTGTATTTTGAAGTATTATCTGTTTTGAGCCGTTTGCCCCACAGTCGAGGCTAAGGGGTTATGAGATATTGTCCGCTTTGAGCCGCTTACCCCACAGTCGAGGCTAACGGATTAGAGGCATGTAGCTTATGCTCTTCCCACATATGGCATCGATGTTGCATTCTACCCTCAAGTGTATTGTCCGTTTTGAGCCGCATGTGAGCTCTCACAGTTTTGTCTTTTTTAAAAGGCATTTTATTGGATTGAGGAGTGAGGATGTTGTATATAAATTACCATTAACCTCAATTCCCAAACAATATGAAACATTTAAGTATAAGCAACCATTATCAAACATATCTTTTTTTGAAATGACCATATAAACTATAAGCTATAGAAATCATATGCTCAAATTTTTTTAATTGAGGGTGTGTTTGGCAACACACTAAAATGAGTTTATACTTCATAGCTTATAAGCTCATTATAAAAAATAAGTCCTATTTGGTAACATTTTTTTCACATGAACTTACAGTATATTTTGACCAGTTTTTAACTTATTTTTATAAGCTAATTCAATTAGTTTATTAGCTTATAACTTATTACTTTTTCTTCCAACTTTACCCTTATCATCTTACTTAAAAATAATTAAATATTAATTATATATATTTTTTATGTCATTTCATATCAATAAGTCATTTCAACCAATAATTTTATCAAACACTACAAATTCAATCAATTAGCTTATCAAGTATAAACTATCAACTAGTTTATCTGCTATCAGTTCATCCGCTATAAATTAGCTTATAAATTATTCACTATTTTTTACCGAACAGAGTCTAAGTGCCCGTTTAGTCCGGCTTAACTTCTACTTTTCTATTTTTTTAAAATGAAATATAGAAGTATAAAATTGAAGTTAACCATATTTATCCTTAAAAGTATTAGAGAAATGAAATAAAGAAGTAAAAATAACGAGAAATAAAGTCAAACACAATTTTTTTTTTCTTTATTATATTTAAAGAGAAAAAATAAATAGAAAATAAGTCAAGCCAAACGAACACTGAAACTTGAAATAGGACGTTTAGTTCCATGTATCTTACCTTCCCCGAAAAGTACTTGCATAACATGCAACACGTGAATGCTACGGGTATTTTTACAGATAAAAACAAAATAGTCTACACCAATTATTCTTAAAAAAGAAAATACAAATCTTTGGAGTTTTTAATCCCAAAGACTTCCACCGGAAATGACTTTCTTGTCATTAAAAAAACTCACACGTATAAAATGTGGAAACTGGAATTCGAAATCCGATCATGGAATTTAACTTAACAATTTCGTTATTTTTTACCAATTGAACTATAACCTTTAAACGGAGTATAATATTACTTTATATAGAATCAATTCAATCAAAATTAATTTTTCTCAACGCATAACTAAAACATACACTAGATAATAAAAAGGAAACTAATTGAAAGTCTTACGTTATGCATAAAAAATTAAATTAAATTCTTACACATAGTGAAGGAGGCATTTTTATTTTAAATTGAAAGTAACTTTAGCAATTCTTTGTGACATATATAACTGAAGTTGTAACTTAAACAACTAATACATTCATATGATCTTTGTAGTTTGTTACTTCAGTTTATCATGAACCAATATCATAAGCTTCTAGATTCAAAAAAATTGGTATAACAAGACTTTGTTTCTTCATCCATAAGCAACTTAAAATGTATGAAATATCATATTGAAATGAAGTCGAAAAAGAAAATCAATTTTATTCCACTTTTACCCCGGTTTACTCTACAGTCTACACTACAAATTTACAAACCATCGGTTTGTTTGTTCAACGATCGCTGTAGTAACCAACTTTCACTCTCTCCCTCCTTCTCAATATATATATATAACATACCTAAGCTATCTATTCTATTCTTTTAGGTGAGAGTATGGTTCAAATACGGACGAAAACAACGAACCGATATGTTGAGCAAAAACCCCTTCTGAAGAAGGCATATTTACATAAATTAACATTATCATCATCACAGTTTAACTTTTCCTAGCTGTGCTTCTTCTATATTTGTCATCTCATGTTGCAACAAAGTGGTTTACCTTGATGTTGCAATTTATCCCACATGCAAGTCATTTGTCTCGGCGATTGGTAATGCGCGGTGTAGTAATCTTCGATGCACCCGAATTGGCAGAACTTGAAGCTGTGCACATACTCTACTTCTCTTGTGCTGTTGAATTGTTCTACCCACATTCCCATGCTCACATCTTCCATTTTAAATAACTGCATCATGTCAAAGTCGGTAAATAATCAAGACATTCACAAAGCCTGTGTATCGAAAACACAAAGATATCAATATGTAAAAGCTAGATGTTATTAACACATTCATATGCTTCCACGTAGTGTAACATACAACAAAGTACATTGAGTGGTAGAGATTGATAGGTTAAGGGCTAGCCTGTGGTAGATTAAAAAAATGATTTTGATATTCAATAATTTAGAGATTATATTTTACAATTTTTTAAGATAGAAAACTATTTTGTATTTGTTTACCCTAATAAAATCATTTTTCTTCTCTGAAGTACGGACACTTTAGGAGTGTCTCAGTGTCGAACACACATCGGTCTCCGACACCGACACATATGATTACATTGAATTTTGTCATTTTCTCACATTATTATCGGTGCAGACGTGTCATTGTCCATATTGTGTCTGGTATCCGTGTTTGTGCTTCATAGTTTTTTCTTTAATATAATCGTCTTTTTAAATAAAAAACTAATAGAATCTAAGTGAGAGACAGTAAAAAATAATTTGCATACGTACTTTTAATTTTTGCCGTTCAAATTCGGATACAATGAACCGAGCAATGTCAGACGAGACGATGTAACCTGGACCATTAGCGTAAGTAGGATACTCTTCCTCTACCCATTCCTGAAAGTTACACAAAAATAAATAAATAAATAAATAAATAAAACAGTCAGCAATGTTTTCACATAGAAGACAATCCATAACCACGAAAATCAAAAGTCCAACATGATAAATATCATCGCATAGAATTTCCAAAATCTGATGGATTTTCACCTAATTCAGTTAAAGCCAAAAAATCAGCTATGCACCATGAAAGAACTAATAAAAGCAACCTTTTCAAACTCAGATTCCTCCAAATGTGTACCAAACGCCAACTACATATAGACTTTTTTTGAATAAACAACTTAAAATGCTTATAACATAAGTGATAATCATTTCAAAGTGTTTATACATAAGTTATTTCTATAACAAAAGATAAAATATTGTCAAATTGTTTTCATATAAGCCAATAAGCTATTTTCATAAGCTATATTAGAGAAATTATGAAGATAAATTGAAAACAACGTATGGGCATAACATAAGCTCTTTCTACAAACTCTCTCAAACGGTCTCAAAAGTACTTTTGCTAGTAGATGAACTCGAATAAGTCGATCAAAATGGGATTATAATATGCAATGGAACTACGGTATAAAAAGAAAAATAAAAGTAAATAACCACTGCGCAGTGCTGAAAAACCAAAAAAGAAGTTATACCTCATAAGTTACAGCCCATTTCCCATTGCGAAGAGGCTTGTGGTGGTAATTCATATTTCCCATATAAAGGCTTCTACCACTTTGAACTTGTCTTGCTTCGTTTATGACAGAATCCACTCTAACAAATGTGTCATCGTCACACTTCATGATATACTTAGCAGCCACCGTGCGAATCTGCAAATAACCGTGTTCATCAAAAACCAATAATATAACAACTTAACAACACATACAAAATACGAATAAGCAACATGTTTCCCTCTCCAGTCACTTACCCCATATTCGCATATAGCTATGGTCTTCAAAACAACAAGGTCATAATGATCCATGTATGGAACTATAATAATATCGCCAAAATACTCGGCTTCTTTCTTTATTTCCACATTTATATCTTTCCTTCCATGCTATCATAAGATAAACAGAAAAATAGTAAGATCAAAACACCATGTAAACTATTCTTGGATTTTTTTATCACTATTTGGGGTAGATAAGACGCAGCTAGTCTTACCAATGCTACAAAAAACCGCGCGACAACATGTGAGGATTTGATTAGCTTATGTTGCATCCATGACTTCCTCACTGCCATACGTTCAGCAAAATGGTTGCCAGCAGAAAGGATACCGATAAAAAGCTCTACGTTTACACCGAGAATAGGTGGAGCCGTCCACTGAGGAAGCAATTCAAGATGCATATGCGGAGCAAAACTAGGATGTGATGTAGGTAAGGAAGCAGCATATATAGAGTGCACGTCGACATCCCCATTTATGGATAGACCAGTAGCATCCTCAAGAGCAAAGCCCTGCAAAATGTGAATATTAACTTAACACTGAAAGACATAAATATATTCGTACAGCAGGAGATACGAGTGTCATTTGAATATCAAAATACAGACACTATATATGTTTATCTCTATAACATGCACATATTTCAAAAATACACACAAAAAAGTAAAAACCAGAAGGATGACGTATTTGGCATCAAAGTTTTGATGTCAAAAAATCATTTCTCTATCATTTATGATTAGTGTACTCACTGTGCGATACGGAAAGGACGTCACATGCCTCCCATCAACAGTTACATGGTAACCTTCCAAGCCAGCACTTATGGTGAGAACAAATAATTTCCCCTCAGCAAAAGGATATGGCCAGTCTATAGGCACAACTTTTTTACGCCCCATCAGTCTGTTTAACCACCATGTCGCCTTCCACTCTTCCGATCGATTATCGTCATCGTGAATCCATTTCTCACATTTCACCTGTCCATCAACTTCATAACATCACAAAAATCAGAAAAGAAATTAACTTCCCTTGTTACCAGATCACAGAAGGAAGAAAAATGAAACAAACATATAAATGTACTTGTTCAAAAAGGGAGTGAAAATAATCATATCAATGAAATTTCATCTTCAATCAGCAAAAACTAGTTTACACTATCATCCAACGATTTGAGTCTTTTGAAAAGTTGTTCTTTC
This sequence comes from Trifolium dubium, assembly GCA_951804385.1. Taxonomy (NCBI): domain Eukaryota; kingdom Viridiplantae; phylum Streptophyta; class Magnoliopsida; order Fabales; family Fabaceae; genus Trifolium; species Trifolium dubium. The sequence continues at coordinate 35,750,257 of OX638067.1, forward strand.
AGGCTAGAATTTAAGATAGTCAACAATGACAACAAAACCAGATCTTTTCTCACTACATGGAGTCAGCTAAATTTATCAATCAAGCCATAAATCCTTATCACATAGTTGGCTACATACATGGATCACTCGATGACATAAATCCCTATTACGTATCACCGCTAAAATGCCTCATTGTCGTTTGACATGATTATCTCTAGCAATTGGACTATTCTTCATTTGATCAGTAGCTATTCATAGTGGTTAAGTGTTTTCCACACACCCCCAAACCGCCTAATACAGTCCTCTTTTATTTTTTTACAATGAGGGTCACACATATTTTATCAATAATGATTGTATAGTAATTTCGTCTTCATTGAGATACATGATACTCAATGTCATATGAAGATTTTGATGCAAAACATTTTAATATTGTAAACAAAGTTAGATCAAAACTATACCCTTTTTCTTTTTTCCAACACAAAGCACAAAAACACCACAAAGATAATTGCAGAAAACACAAATCCTGTTCATTGATAGAACTAAAGAAATCACTGCAAATTGTAAAAAGAACTCATACTCCCAAATATCATTACAATCTATGTAGCACTGATAACACTTCATCTTACAGGCGTGTCTGGTGTCCCCGGCACATCTCAATGTCCGGCACCAACCAACACCGACAAATGCGGTTACATTCAATTATTCCATTTTGTCAAATTGATTGGACCGGTATCTAATGTGTCAGTGTCGTGTCAGAATACAATCAAAAACTACAAAGTCCAAAATAAACTCCCTACCCCCATTAATCAAACAACACAAAATCTATGCAAACAATATCCATAAAAACCCCTTAAGCTAAATTCAATCAACAATCCAAACACAAACACAAGATCATAAACATGCATATTAAATAGAGCTTTTAACAATTAACATTACCAGTTTCCTCATCGGCACGAGACTTCCATCCCTCACACCTAAGAGCAGTACCCCATTGCATCCTATAACAAGTATTCTGTTCAATAACAGGTTTACCACTCCAATCCCCTTTAAGCCTAGGATTAAAATGCAATATCCTAGGTGGTTCTTCATTATCAACAGCTTTCAAACCTTGTAACTCCATCATAAACTGTGAAACCATAACAGCTTCATCACCATCTTTCAAAACCCCAATCTTTGAATCACTCTCACCATGTGCCCAACGTGGTGTCCCCACAACAGTAACATGAGACCAAAGTGTTAACCCACAAGGCAAAACCATAACCCCTTTCATTTTCTCTCTAAAAACAAACCCAGAAACAGAAAATGAACTCATACAAGAATCTGAACCATTTTCAGCTTTTAAACCCAAAAAGCTCTTAACTTTACCACTTTCAACTTCTTCCCATAATTTCTTACCTGAAATGTAAGCATGTTTTGCTACCTTGTGAAGCTCTGATACACCTTCAAAGCTATTGTTGAAGCTCAAGGTTGAAACTTTCTTCAATGGTAGCCTAAAGGGTCGAATTTCTTGCTGATTTTGTTCTGCTAAAAGTGGCATTGCGTCGGTGAGGAAACCAATTGCAACAGTTTCTGAACCAAAACCTGCTTTGAAAGCTAAGGGTATTTCAAAGCTCATGAAAAGCATGTAGAGAATCATCATCACCATGAAAATTTGAATCAGTGTGAGTCTATTGGGTAGTGTGAAGATTTCAAGCTTCACCTTCTTCATATTTTTGTAGCAAATTTTGTGTTTTTTTGGTAGCAAATTTTGTGTTTTTTTTTTTGTAGCAAAAATGGAAGGAAAAAGTTGGAGTTTTTAGAAGAATGAATTGATGGGTTTGTTTTTGTTGAAGAAAAATGAAAGCTTGTTGAAAATTGGAATTTGGGGAAGGTTTGTGAAAAAGTTTATTGTTGCAGTCACATGAATAAATATAAATACAGAGAGACAGAGAAAGAGAATGAAAATGAAAGCTTTTTTTTTTTTTTGACAAAAATGAAAATGAAAGCTTGATGAGTATAAAATATTAAGTTTGAGAATTATTAATTAATTTCAAAATGTTTATTTTAATTACTAAGGAAATTCCATATACTTTTACCAAAAATACAAAAAGATAATTACATATACTAATGTTCAAAAAACAATTCCATATATGGTAATAAAAAAAATTCCATATACTATATCATCAAGAAAAGTGGTAAAAGTTGTCAAAAAATAAAATTGGTAAAAAAAGAGGGGGTCAATCAATTATTAAAAAAAAAGTCAGTCAATTAATCAAAAAAAAAAGGTCTGTCAAATTAAATACTGATGAAAAATAGTGCTAATTAATTTTGTACCAAAAAGCAAAATTTAAAAGGAGAGAGATCAAATTACACTTGTGTAATATGTGAATAGACGTTTTAATCAATACAAATTTTGCAAAATCAATAGTTGGATTGAAAAATATGTCGTACTTCATCCGTTTCAAAATAATCAACATAGTAGATTATTTTACATACTTTAAGAAAAATGCATAAATGAAAGAGAAATAATATAATTTTTTTCTAAAATACCCTTCTCTTTATTGGCGGACGACTTTGAAATTCAAAAAAGTTGATTTTTTTGTGTCGCCTAATTATTACACTATAGAAATAATAAAGGATAAAATAAAAAGAAAAAATAAAATGTTATAATTAATAAATGTCAATTATGTTGAAAGAAATAATTTTATCAAGTAGGTCAATTATTTTGGAACTGAAGGCGTATAAATTATTTTGTTAAATTTTACATAAATTAAAAATTATTTAATTTAATATGTTATTTAGATCGATCAAGATTAACAATATTCAATAAGAGCACATAAATCATTGTTCAAATTAAACACTATTAAAAAAACTAGCGCTAATTAATTTTGTACCAAAAATGTATTTTAAATAATCAAATATTTAACTCAAATTCATTAATGGTATACTCATTTTAGTTTTTTTGGTAACATATTCTCTTTCTCATGTAAATTATAAAAAAAATTATTTTTAAAAGATGTTGGGTCAATGTGTTAGTTTATAAAGATGGACATATAAATTACTCCCTCAATTCCAATTTATTTATCACAGTTGATCAAATTATACACTTTAAGAAAAGTGTCATTGAGAGACAGATAATTTGATTTTCATGAAAATACTTCCTCTTTTTATTAGTAGTAGATATCAAAATAGTAAAAAGAAAAGTTTTTAATATTTGTTTCTCTCACCTAATAATTATTTTAAAGGGGCAAAATAAGATAGGTCATTTATTTTGAAACAATCAATTTTAGGAGTAGTTTATAATGAATAAAGTAGTTAATTTAATTTGTAGTTTTTAATAAAATTAATTGTTGCATTAATTTAAAAATATAAAATAATATAAAGAAGATATGTTTAATTAATTTTTCATGTAAGATGACATACATCAAATCGAGATAAAAAGTATAAATTATAAATTAATTAAGTTAAGTTTTCAAAATAAATTATTTTTGAAATTTTTTGTCATTTGAGCTTATAACTACTATAAACTTAAATTTTAACCCAAGAAGTGTGGCTGAGCGGCATGGGGTTCATCCTCCTTTAACCAAGGGTCGAGGGTTCGATCCTCACTTTGGGTACGGAGCAGCTTTAAATCTTTGGGCCAGCTATCCCACCCTTCGAGGTGCCTCCAATCTAGCGAGTGAATAGTCACTGCGTTCGGCGGTGGATACCCCGGTCTCAACAAAAAAAAACTTAAATTTTTATTTGTCAAATAGAATTGTTAATTCTCAATAATAATTGTAAAATAGTTAGTAGTTCTTTTTTTTTATTATGAGTCAATAGATCCGTTTAAATAATCATTCTAGATAGTCATTATATTTATATTTTATATGTCTACTACCTATTTTCCATTTTCTAAATAATATATCACTTTTAAATTTTATTGAATTTCAACGAATGAAAAATGCTAAACAGTATCCTTACATATGTAAGGGTGGCAAAATGAGCATGTCTGCCCCGTTTAGACCCGTCTTGCTCAAGCCCACTTAAAAATGAGATGAGCCGAGTCGAGTTAATTTAGATGGCCGAGTTTAAAATTGAACTACGCCTCATTAATTGGCGGACATGCGAGTTAATGGGCCGGCCCGCCGCCCGCCAATTTATTTGGGTTTTTTTTTTGCGTTCTTTTCATTACAAAAAATATATTAAATATTGATTTTTTTTTTGTTTTTTTAAAAAATAACTAAATTTGTGAAAAACTCAAATTTATAAGACAAATACGTTATTAACAAATATAGCAACATAATTAACAAATTTGACATATATAATTAATATAAAAAATGATATAGAGTGCGCGGAAAAAACAATCCTAAAGTTCAATCAGATCAAACTACTTATAGAGCGGTGACGAAAACAATCCTTGTGTAAATAAGTGGAAAAACATAATTATAGAAAAATTGAATTTAAAACTTTTATAGAAAAATCAAATTTAAAACTTTAACTCAATCCACCAAAATTAACAAATTAAACAGGCCAACCCAACGAGTTAGACCCATTTTACCATCCTACCTATATGTATATTAGTATGATGATAAAAAGAACGGAGAAATTGATTAGTATTTTCTTTCTCTTAAAAAAGAATATATCTTTTTTGGACTAACTTTTATTCCTTTGAAAAGTTTGAGGGAGAGCCCTTGATTCAAAATTAGCTTTTGTGGGATAGCCGCTAAGGAGACATGTGGTGATGCATGGCAAACCTCATTCTCCAATTGCCAAATGGGTCGGTGGCCTTTTTTTTCTTCTTCTTTTTAAAGAATATAGTTCTTTCTTTTTTTACAAATAAGGAATATAGTTTCTTGGTTGCAAGCTGATGCAATGCAGTAGGATAAATAAAAAGAAAGTGTAAACATATGTATAAGGTAATATATCGATTCTCACTTATAATTCGAGGATAAAAATAATTTATATACGATACACCATATTCCTCAATTCAATAAAAACATCTTTCTTATAAATGATAAAAATGTAATGAGTTAACCCTACAATAGATTGTTAAATATGTTTGGATTTTAACCTCAAAAACTAGCTTATAGGATGAAGTTGTCTTCACATATTTATAAACTCGACAACCCGAAAATCTAAGCAATGTGAGACTTCAAACAAACTACAACAACACAACATATTCAACATCCACCCTCACGCCTAGCGTAGGCATTAGTCAACAACAATACATTCAGCACCCATCTTCATGCCTTCCGTGGGCATGGATCAAACACCCACATTGTAGTCTTTAATCTGACTCTGATAACTTGTTAAATATGTTCGGATCTCAACTCTAAAAGCTATCTAGCTCATAAGGTAAAATTGCTCTCACATATTTATACACTAGACAACCTGAAAACTAAGTAATGTTGGACATCAAACAAATTCCAACAACACAACATATTCAAAATGAATAATCTCTCAAAAATATAAATTTCAGATCAAATTATAATATATTTATCTTCCACCAAAAAATTTGAATTCTATTCAGAATATAGTTTAATAAAGAAATACTCCTTCCGTCTTAAAATATAAGAGAAAAAACTTAATATTTTTGTTCCAAAATGTAAGAGAAAAAATTAAAACATTTATCATTTCAAGAAAAGTTCACTCTCTCTTATTTTTTCTATAACAACAACCAATAAAAATTGTTTTTACATCTTTCCCTACAACTTTCTTCAAAAAAAACATACTCCCAATCATTATATTTTACTTTTTCTTAATAAGTGTCATTTTTGTTTTTTCTCTTACATTTCGGGACGGAGGGAGTATTTGTTCTAAAAGTGGTGAGCTCAACTTTTTTGAAAAAATTACAAGAAACTAATGAATTTAATTAAAACATTTTAGCATAGGTAGGGATGGTAAAAGCACCTAAACCCGCGGGTCCCGCCCGAATCTGAACCCGAGTCAACGGGTAAAACTCGAGTTGACGGGGTTTGGATGACACCCGATATTTCGGGTTCGGTTTGGGTAGTGTCGAACTCACACCTGAAATCACATCCGCTATATATATTAAATTATAGTATAATTATCTCTCTTATATTAGCATATTGTAGACTATTTTAATGTTGTAGACTATTTTTATCCTTATTTTAATGTTGAAAACAATGTTAACATGTTGTAGACCGTAATTTTGTTGAATTTTCCGTATTTTTTTTACTTTTGTTAATATAATTTCGGGTGGGAAAAACTCGAACTCAATGGGTTTGAGTGCTATTTGTCACGCAAAAGCCCCTTTTGGTTCATATTCAGGGTCACCCGATATTTCAGATTCGGATTTGAGTAGTGTCAAGCCTGCGCCTGACCCTATCTGTTGTCATCCCTAAACATAGGATGTGTCTAGAATGACAATGATACCAAAGTTTAAATTCAGTACAAAATTTTGAATGAGTCCACCACATATGAATTTTAAATCCTACTTTTTTATCTCCTAAATAGTATTCTTTTTGTTTTATTTTATTAATATTCTTTAAAAAAAAAAGTCTAGTCTCAAAATATAAACTCATTTATAAATTATTAGATTTATTTATTATTATTTTTCCTATACATAACCCTAATTATTACTCTAACTTGCATTGTGATACACCGGAAAAACTATTATTTATTTAGTTATTTTTTTATATGTTTTTACCATTTATTTCTACTTTTTTGTCGTATCACGTTGATATTTTTATGTTTTACAGTTAGTTGTTCCGGAAGCAGCTAAAAAATACACATTGAGCAAAACGAAGAAAATTGGATCGAAAAGCACGCGAAAACACAACAGGACCAAACCTCACGCGCTCACTGCCTACCCTGCACGCGTCCACTGACCCCTCCAATTCCCTACGTGTGCGACACGCTGCCCTTGCCAGCGTCCACGTACCCTCCATCTGTGAAGATCAATCGTATGGCTGTGATGTCACACGGATTGAGTCCCATATCGGCCAAATTTGTGATTTTTGTAGTCTTCAGCTAGTATAAATATATGTATTTTCTTCACTTTCAAAACACACCGCAATTGCCGCTCCTTTAAATGATTGAGAGATAAACTTAGGACTTTTGTCCTTTATTTTGTATAATCTCGATTTTGTAATTGTTTTAGTTGTTGTTCAGGTGTATATACTAGAAATCTTTTTATTTATTCAGGTTCTTTTTATTTATTTTTGTTTTGTCTTTATTTTTATTTATTGCTTTATTTATTTTTCTGCTTTATATATTTTATTGCTTTTTATTTTATTATGCTTAGTTTAATTCCTATCCATTTATTTATGCCTTTAGTTTTAGTTTTAATTATGTCTAGCTAATTTAGTATTGCTAGGATGTAGGATTATGAGCCAATATGGCTTGATAGTTAGTTTGTGCAATCGCTTTTAATGAGTTTTTCTTAATCAATTTTTAATTATACGTTTCCATAATTCGTCACGAGAGTGAAAAGTTATTTAAGGTGTAGGCCAAATTAGTGAAAGTTGCGGTTTATACTAGATAGTAAAAATCGATACACTAATTCTAAACATTGCGAGAGCTATTTAGGATTAGTGAGATTATATTTTTTTCCAAAGAGCACTTATACAAATAGATGAAATGAGCGAGAGCCGACATTTATTTATATGAGTGTAATACTAGTTGAATTAGCGAGAGCTACAATTAGTGTTTTTAAAATAATATAATCCCTTAAAAACTATACTTTTTATCCAAGCACAAGTTAATTACTAAGCCTTGTTGAGCAACTAAGAATACATCATAGTAATTTCCTTTTATTAATTAATTAAACTTTAATTTTATATTCTATTTTAATTTTAAAACGTGACAACCAATCTCAAATTAATCACTAACCTTAGATTTACAACGTAACAACGGGATACGATACTCACATTGGTTCCTTGGGTTCGATATCTTTTAAAACTACTCGACACGACTGTGCACTTGGAGTCAATCGATTCCAAACCGATCACATTGAAATACGAAATGTCAAATAAACACACATCAAAACAAGGCTTAAATGCACTTTTGGTCCTTTAACTATTTTTGAGGTTTCATTTTGGTCTCTTAACTAATATTTGTTCTTTTACGATCCTTTAACTTTGTTTCCGTTAAACTACTTGGTCCAAACCGTTAAATCTTAATTCCTAAATGTATAAGGTAGGCCAACACCTTAAATAGTCTACCATAGATCTCAATATAACTTTTAATTATAACCATTTAATCTTTTTCTTAAAACCTATACCTTTGGATCTTGCAAATCTATTATATGTAATAATGAACCACTTACACTTAATTTATTTTACTCTTCTCCTTCTTCGTCTTCATGATATTCATAAAAAAAACCATAACTTTTTCTTCAAAATATAAGAAAATCATCATCTCCTAATTAATCTAGCTAAAATTCATGGAAATTAAAAAGAACTGCAGCACCGAAATCATCACAAAATAGATTAACAGAACAACATTCATTCATCAAAAAATTCTGGATTCACAACATTTATTCATCACAAAATTAATTAGAACAACAACAACATCAATTAAATCATCACTTGCCATTTCAAAATCTAGCACTGGTCAAACTATTTACTATTCTATATATATATATATATATATATATATATATTAATTAAATATTTTAGACCTTATAATTTTATTATTATTAGAATTACTATTATATTTATCGTCTTATCTTTCTTTTTATTGATAATATATTACTATTTCATAAGACTCGTGTGTGCCAGCATTTTTGTTTAAAATCAGTATAAAAGTTTTATCAAAGTAATGCCAGCATTTTTCATAAAATAAAATAAAACAACATTACTCTCTTTTGACGCAATAAAACAACATTACTTGGACTAATAAAAAAATTCAAAAATATTTGGTTTACATGAAAGAATTGAAAATTTATGATTGACAAGAAAAGAGAAACAATCAAAGATAGAAATGAATGGTTTTGTTTGAGAGCGGAGACTTATGAGTTTGAGTTGAGTTAAAGATGAGTTTAGGGTGTAGAGTCCGTAGACCGTTTGAAGAATGATGATGACTTGACTTGATGGGGACGTGCGTGGGTCGTTGTGGTCTCCTTCCTAATGACTTGGTTAGTAGACTATTCAATTTCAATCGTGGTCCTTTTCATCATGCTTTCTAAAGTGGCATCCATAAAAAATAAAGGTTTAAATATACTTTTGATCCTCAAAATATTTTTAAAGTTTTATTTTGGTTTTTTAATTATTTTTCGTTCTATTTTGGTCTTTTAACTATTTTTTCGTTCTGTTTTGGTCATATAACTTTCATTTTTTTAATCTATTTGGTACTAACTATTGTTAGAAAAATGTCAAAAACGTTAATTTTGCAGGGACTTTGTGGCTTTGGTGTGAGATCTAATAGGAAAACGTCAAGTGGCCAAAGACTTTCTTCTTCATTGCGTACGGAGCTTCCTCCATCACCGTCTCCGTCCATATCATCAGTGATCTTTTTAGTCACGAAAGCTTACGAAACGATACCCCAAAGCCTCTCGTTATTCACGCTGAATTCAAATATGATGTCCGTTTTCTCAATAGAGGTTTCTACCTCTCGTTTTTTGACATTTTTCAAACAGTTAGGACCAAGTAAGTTAACGGAATGAAAGTTAGAGGACCAAAACAGAACGAAAAATAGTTAAAGGACCAAAGTGAAACCTTGAAAATATTTAGAGGACCAAAAGTATATATAAGCAAAAAATAAACAACATAGTTTAGTGATAGTGTGTTCTTTATTTTGTCCCCCGTAAAATAGCTTAAGGGGTAAGAGTTGGAGGACATATGGGTTTGATAGAGGAGATCCATGATTCGATCCTTGGCGGAAGTAATTTATATTTATTATGTACTAAAAAAATTTCGTCCATGAAGTTTTTGTTTTCTTCTAAATAATCCTATAGCACTAAAAAAATACTAAAATACTCCTCTTTCCACAAAATTTCTGAATTGCTCCACCCTTTCCGTGTTGTTGTAAACCCGCTATTGCAAATAACGAATTTTAAAACAAACTTTTCTTTAGAGTTTGTTAGCGCATGTAGCGAATTTCAAAACAAACATTCTGTTAGAACTCGCTACTATAGATAGCGAGTTTCAGAGAGTAGTTCATAAATTTTGTGAAAAGGGAGATTTTGGAATTTCTTTTGGTGCTTCATAGTTATTTAGAAAAAAAGTCACATCCATAAACTAGAGGTGATAAAAAAAACAATGAACCAAATTTTATTTTATTTTTGACGGAAATTTTGTTACAATTCGTAAGAATAGATTTTCTTTATTTAACTAACAATAAATTGTTTTTAAGTGATAACAATTTTTATTACCTTAAATAAATGGTTAAAAGTGTAATTTATGTCTGTCCACAAATTTTGAACTCATTTTTTATAGACGGACTTTTTATATTGTTGTAATTATGTTTGTAAAAAGTTAAATCAAACATTTAAAAAAAAATTGCCCTTCACCCTCTAGTTCTTGGGAAAAATGAGCCTGAGTAGTCTAGAATTCAGGACGAGTTCTGACATCGAGTGGTTTCAATCTTCTGCAGAATGCAGTTGCATTTAAAATTTTGGCTGTACTAGAAATCGCATACTAAAAATCATTTTAGGGATGCAAAAAATAAAATCAATATTTGTAGGGAAGACCAAATTATTTTTATCTCATACTATCTCTGTTTCTATATATAAGAGATAAATTAAAACTTTTTGTTGATCTTTTTTATAAGAGACGACCTTTAAAATAAAAATTATTAAATGTATAATTCTTTTTATACCCTTGTTGAATAAATAAAATCATCATCTTCCAATGCAGGTTTATAAAATGTGTTGGTTACAATATCATTAATTATATAAATGTGCAGTATGAAAGTGTGCTTATTATGAGGGGTAGTTTTGGGACAACACAAATATTTTAGATTAATGAAAATAGTTTTTTTAGTTTATGTAATTTTTTAATTTTGTCTCTTATATATAAGAACGGATGTAGTACTTATTTGATATTTATTGTTAAAAATTAAAGATTAAATATGTGTTTCCGTAGGATAATTTAAATGGTAAGAGTTGAGGGACATATAAGTTGGGTGAGGGAGGATGTAAAAAATACTCATTTTATAGAGATGAAAAATATATTTAATCTAAAATAAATTAAATTGATAATAGACTCTCTTTTTTGACTAAAATTTGATAATAGACTTAAACTCTTCAACATATATTTTTGGATCCGTACGTGACATAGACTTACTCTTTACCTTTTAAAGAGTATAGTATTCATATGTTTTTTATTCTAAAATTGATAATGTTCCAAGATTATTATTCAAGAGCTTTTTGCAAAGGCATACCCAAGTCGAATAATATCATGTGTTTGTTCCTTTGAGGGGAGGGGAGGGAAGGGAAGGGTTTGCCACTATTTTGTTGATGAGAATAGTAGAAACAGTGATCCTATGGCTTCCTAATGACCAAGCCTTTTGGGAATATATTGGAACAAGCCCAACATCTTTGGGCCCTCGCTGACTTGGAGTAGGTCCACGATAAATATATCTAGGCCTTCCAACAGTTTCTGATAGAAAAAAGTTGTAGCTGTACTACATGTACACATTTTAGTTTAACCGGTAAAAATATCAAATATGTTAAGTTGGATATTATAATTTTTTTTTGAAATGAAAATTTTATTCAATATGCAACTTTAGAACAAGGAGTATAAGAAAAACAGAATATAAAATAAAGAAAAGTAGAAATAAGAAAGAGGGCACCCACAGAGAACAAAACATCACGGGCACCACCAAAGCAAGGAAAAACCCCGTAGCACTAGCCTAGCACAACAAAGCAAAGCACCAAGCTATAGTCAGCGGGATAAACAGTCTCCTGGATTCCATTGACATTCATACAACAAACACGGAGCATCTTCAACTTAGCTAAGCTTCACTTTCAACTCAAAACTTTAATGTCATCTACCACTTCTTTTAAATTAAAAGAACCATTCATTAAAATAGTATCTTTCTAGCCTTCCAAATACCCCATAGGGTTATGTCACACCATCAAAAATAATTTACGGGCCTTTAAATTCTTTGCTGCACTCTTAAACACTTCAAAGAGAACAAAAAGATTATGGGGGATAATAATTACCACATCCAACCACCTAAAAATCTCATACCAAATCGACATAGCACTTCGACAATAGAGAAAAAAATGAATAGAGGATTATACGCCACTCACACATCCAACACAATATTCATCATAAACTTTATGTTTAAGATGCATATATATTTTTAATGTGAACATTTTATAGTTACCATGAAAACATGTTCACCATAATTATATAGTTATGGTACACATTTTTTATTTTAATAAATATGCGTCCATCCTTAACTGTAAATTTAGAGTACACGTAGCAAAATATGCATCATAATCACTCAATGAATCATATGAGGAACCAGAGGGTACGTGGCATGACCGGGCCACAACCCACCCTTAAAGAAAATAAGAAATGACTATTATATCCTTGATATATATTAATAATAAAATTGTTAATGTTTTTGGACAAAACTTAGATGAATGTCAATAGATACATTTCGTATGTTCTTAACATAGAATTTATGCTTGTGGTTATAATAAATTTTGAGAAAAACATAAATTTAAATAAATTATAGTTTGTTATGTTATGAACCATTAAAAATACACCTAAATTTTGTCAAATTTTCTTAACTACTAAAACATATATATATATATATATGTGTGTGTGTGTTTTTAGGAAAAAAATACTTTTCATATATATGTGTGTGTATATATATATATATATATATATATATATATATGTAGACCTAGTCCCTCCTAATATTTATTTCTTTTTTCTTTTTATATATTTTGAACTATAGGTATAAGATAGACTTGTTTTGGGTACAAATATAGTTGGAATATTTAATCGATCCTTGATACATGGACGTTCGTGTTTTATTATATATATATATATATATGATAAAGCATTACAAAAAGTTGGGACGTTTGATGAACAAAAAGTTATTTAGTTATTAAATGATAGAAAGAGAAATGGCTTTGAAAAATTATTCATTTACCTATTAATTTATAGACCTAATATAATGATAATTTTTAAAAAAAAATTAATGTGAATAAAATACAAATTTATTATCAATAAAGATATTAACATTGTCCATATTCTTAAAAAAAACAAATCACAACTATTTTCAATTAAGAATAATCATTCTGGTCATTTTAGTATTTAATTAAAAAAAATTCTCGTTTTAGTATAGATCTAATATAATAAAACATTTATTTTGTCAACAACTTTGTACAAGTATTAATTTGAAGTTAATTGTTAATGATTTCATGTCACTTAACACAAGTAGTAGAGTATTATTTTACAGTATTTAATTAAATTTTGATGATCAAAAACTTTATACCTATTATCGATCACTTCAATTTTTTATTGTAATATTACTTATAAATTTTAAATTTTTTTTGACAAACTTATAAATTTTAACTTATATGTTATAATTTATTGTAATGGTCCATCCCATTTTTTTTCCTTAAACCTTAATTTAAGTTGTGGCAAGGTTTGAAAAGAGAAACTTCCAAACGTGCACAAAATCCAAACCTCACTACTATTGGAGTAATCCTAATTAAAAGGAAAAGTTTCAATCTACAAGCAAGGCTAATTTGTTCTTACCCTTCTAAAGAGTGTGGACTATATTTGTGAAAGACTATATTTGTGAAAATGAAGTTTAAGTTACCCAACATTCTTAAGAGCCTTTTCAATTGCAAATTAAACTTGAAAGCATTAAAAGTCCCCTTCAATTTGGTAAAGCAACATTGATTATCAGCTACTATACTAAATGTCTACATGAGACAAAATAATGTCATATATTGACATATCTTTTTTAAACATTAAATATATTGATGATACTCTGTCATTACATAATTTTTATTACAATTGCATGAATTTTTGCAGTTCAAAGTGAGACCACACAGCTAAAAGAGCAGAAACAAGTTTACAAAAAGGAAACAAGCGCAAAATCATGAGCAAATTGTGCCACGATCCAACACGTACACGGACCAAGACTATCTTCAGCTAACAACAACTACAAAAGTGGCTTATCATTGTTAGTATTATGATAAGGGCGTAAGGATACAATTGTTGACCTCTATATCATTAAATATTATACTATGGACATAAATTTAACATTTATATCATAGTTTTTTTTTTAGAAACATTTTATATAATAGTTTATGGACTAAAATTATTCATTTTATATTATTTGTTGAATGGATCATTTTATAATATTCTAGTAAATAGTTTAAAAAAAAATTAAGACTGCTTGCTTTAGTCTCCAAAAAATTGGAAAATTAGAAGTTAATTTTTATGCTACATTTGAAAATTAGAAGGAAATATTCTAGTAAGTTTTTATGCTAGTAAATATTTGGGTCTTGCTAACGAGTGCACCAGGTGCACTCTTTAAGTATACTACTTAAGGAAATTATTTATTCAAAAAGTTAAACAGCACAATTTCTAATACGTTGACTTTATACATCTTTTTAAAAATTCTATAGAAACTTACTATTTAAAGATTTTAAAGAGTGCACCGGGTGCACTTTTTAGCATTTGCCTAAATATTTTATATTTGTTTTATTACTCTGAATTAATTTTAGGTCCAATTTACAACACACATTCAAGTTGAACATATTTTGGCACAACCTTTTCATTTTGTATATCCAAATAAAAAGAGAACAAATTTTATGATTCATGTTGTCTGTTGACACTTGAAGGAATACTAACCATAAGTCTGTAACAATAATATACGGGGTTATTTTGATGAGACTTCACTTGAATATTGTTGAAACCTAAAATTAGGCAGGCTCTATAAGTGTGTTTGTGCAATTAAAGTATTAAGACATTGTACATTGTAAGACAACAACACACACATGCAAATGAACTTCGCTTGTGGGGTGAATTGAATGGAGAATGTCTAGCATCAAACTTATAATTGCAGTGTAGGAAGAAAAAAATTGATTCAAAAGTATAAAGATGAAGAGTAGTAGAGAAAAATTCTAGTAATGAAAAACAAAGAAGAAAAATATTAAAAAGTAAAATAGAGCAGACTTGGAAAAGTAGCATGAAAAAATGTATCATTATTTCATGTGAATTTGCATTTGAAGAGAAGAATACAAGAGAAAAAAAATGAATCAGAGTTGAAACAACACATCATGAGTAATATGTATTGACATTGAAGTGGCCTATAGAGAATATGAAGAAGATGATGTGGAAGGAGAAGAGACAAACATCATGTTTGAAAAATGCAAAAAAAAAAGTGAGTTTACTCATTAGAAAACTCTTCTATAATTTATTTTTTTATTTTGGCAAAAGTTGTTAGGTGGGATAATGAAATATTTAGGCGAAAAAAATTAGGCGCCTAAACATGTTTGCGGTATTCTTTCTTAATATATTAAGGATATATTAAGGATGTTTCATAATATTATTGCCTTCTTCAAGAGTAGTAGAAGTTTATAGCAACTTTCACTCTATCCACACTAATTTAATGACATTTTTTTTCTCTTTTGACTATTTCGCTCATTTATCAGTATTCAATGATCGATTTTAACCAAGTCATTGAGCTCAAGTGGTTAATGAACTTCACTAAAGGACAAATTTCGGGAGAACCCTAGTTCGATTGACCAGACTTTACTTACTTTGCGGCCGAACTCTAGACTACTAGGGCCCTCTTCCCCTAGAAACCAGATGGTGAAAACAAAAAAAAGTATCCAATAATCGATCTACATTAATCCTGAAATTCTGGCTACCAGACAGACACATGCTGTGCATAATGTTCGAGCACTTGTCCGAGCACTTGTCACACAATAATAATAAAACGCAACGTAGCAAAGCAAAATAAGCGTGACAGAATGATAAATAACACAGTAGGTTTGTTAACCCCGTTCGGCACAACTTGCCCTAGTCTGGGGGATACCAATCCAGGAAGGAATCCACTAAAATAGTCCTAGTTCAAAGTTATCAACTTATCACCTAGCAACTACCAATGACAACTCAACCTAGGAACTCCTAGATCAAAGGCGCCCCGCCTTACTTCCTCTCAATTTGAAGACTTCCACGCAAACAACCTCTGGTTCACTGATCTTCGCACTGGCATTAAGTTCAATACACAAATACTTTTGTTGGAGACACACTCCTAAAAACTACACACTCGTACCTACAGGCTTTGAGTGTTGTAAAACCACAATACCTACTCCGTACTTCACAGCTTAGGAGAGGAACACAAACAACTCCATACTTAAAAGCTTAGGAGTGCACACGTTAAAGCACAAGGCTTTAACCACGAAACCCTAAAACCCTAAAGACTACATTTTGTAAATATTTGTTTCACACCTCTTTAGGTTTTACATCCTTGAATATATAGCTTCAGCAAGAATGTGTTTTGCAAGCAACATGGGCTTCAGACACCTTTGGACGTTGTGAGGTCCAAGTTTGAATCTTCTAGAAAAAGAGATCTTCTTGAAAAATAAATCAATATCACTTCTTAAAATATATCTAGGTTTGACCGCCTTAGATTCCTTCAGAACACGTGACTTAATCACCAAGTAATGGTTAAAAGAAAAACCAAAGCGAATCTTATAAAAGATTGCATAGAATAATAAACGCGAGCTGGCGCGAGCTGACAGATCACATAATGTTGTTCCACATGCTACAACATTTGGCTAGTAGTTGTTTTTGTAAAATGTAGCCAACATACAAAAACCCAACAAATCCAACTTACAATAACCTTTTTCTTCGTAACCAAACTCTCAATAAAATTATCAATTATTATTTATAACTTAAGCTCATGAAGAAAATCTAACTTAAAAATCCAGTCCATTAAATAGAAAAGCATCTTGATTCTTGAATTAATCAAGAAGAAAAGGATTTAATCAAAATCTCCCAATAAGATTATAATTTTGCACGGAAGACAAACCCTGTGACACTACACCAGGATTCCATTATTGGTTCCTTTTCAATCACTATGCACACGTTCAACTGGCAAATTTGTACATTTTACTCTTTAGTAGTATAGGTTGTACAACAATAAGAAACCACCTCCATAAAAAAATAAGCATAAAAAGGACATTTTTTAACACAAAAAAGGACATTGTTTTCAGAGCTAATACTTTTGAATTTATGTCTCTTTACCTTTGTTTCTTTACCAATAATAATCATAAAATTTTCATTTAAATAATGAAGAAATTTCCTTAGTGTTGTATATTATTGACCCTCTCTGTTTTTGTAATATATGTAGATGTGAATGAGTAGGTCCATGTTTCCTTTCTTGTGCCACTTGACCCCTCCTTTGACTTGTGGCTAGGACTGCCACTCTTACAAGACACAAACACAGTTTCTATCCCATCATCACACGCACGTTGCTTCAATAATTGTGTATCACAAATTGTCTTAACCTATAAAACATCGATACAGACACTTCGATGTAACTTTGACACGACACTGACACATATGTCGGATATTAGATAATTGACAAACTTTCATTTTAATAAAAGATTACACGTATTCACGTAATCAGCAGTTCATAGTTATTGAATTAATTTTGATAATTGCATCAATGTATGAAATCTCTAATCATATAGATATCCAAAGTTATGTCGACAAAGAGCTAGAGAGAATCACATTGGAAACCAATACTAACAAATTCATATTGCATTCACGTTATCACGTAATCAGAAACTCTAAGGTGTTGAACAAATTTTGAACTATTGATTGTGTGAATAAATGGAATTTGTAATCGCGCGGAATCCAAACTCATATAATTAACAAAGAGCTAGAGAGGATTCCATTAAAAACTCATCTTGAAATTACCATTATTAATCATTAATTCCAAGATATGCAAATGCTTTTGCCATTATAATATTAGAGTGGATCTTGAGTTAACCCAAGTTGTTGATAATTCAAGTGGTCAATGCCATTTAACCTAATACAACATAACACTTGCTCTGGCAGCTCCTCAACTTTGTTCCCCTGAAAATGAACCAAATATTGTATGATAATAATTAGTATAAGCATAAGATAAGTTAAAATTAATTTAATCTAATTCATTTTTTGTCATAAGAAAAAACTACTTGCCTGAATTGTAAGGCCAATATCTAGAGTGCAGATTTTTAATCTATCCATGAATGCTTCAAATCCTTTCCTTGAGATATAACCAAATCTATGCATATCTATATCAATCTCAAAGTAATTTTCTCCCTGCAATTTTTTTAAAAATGAAATATAAGCCACCAAAACAATAATAAAAATAAAATACTATAAGATATCATCATATTTGAAAGAAAGGTCATAAAGTAAAGTACTGTATATGTTTTATAGTGAAATGACACCACTTTAAATAGTGGGCCAAAGATATAAAGATACCACAATTAATTCATAAAAATCCAACCAAAGAGTTGTACAAAATTATGAAAGAGCTTTTCATTTAGTTTAATGACATACATTTATGTCTTTCTTAAATTGATATCCAATTTAGAGTTTAACTTTTGGATTGACTCTAAACTTTTGGATTGGCGCTGGACTTAGTAAGAAGGATCACGATTTGATTCCCCGTAACTTGATACCAGAAGTAACCCCGAACCGGATTAGTCGGATCAGTGGGCCGGATACTGGTGGTGAAAAAAACTCTAAACTTCTAGATTATTAATGTAAAATGTACTGTCATATTAAATATTGATTGTTCATCATAAAGCTAGGCTGGCAAATTTATTGAAAGAAAACATGGAAGATTTACAGTTAATGGATGAGATGTACCGAGTAAAACTCATGTTGCGGACGCGAAAGAACAGGTTTTTCATTGTAAGCCTGCATAAGTTTCCGTTCAGCTGAGCTTAAATGAAGGTCTTCGATATTGCCAACACGGCCTAGTATTTTCAACCGTTCTCGAAACGGAGCAATTGTGTCGACAGGAAAACCCTTGACCTTTTCAACTTCATCATCCATCAACTTCTGTAAAATGACTTACAATGTAAGAAATCATCTTAAAGAACTTAACAGAGAAAATGAGAGAAAACAGAACTATAGCATTTTACGCTAGATGTATTGGTAATATCAAGCAATGAATTGAGACATGAAGAATCCAACTTACTCTGATGTTTTCTTGAAAATGTAGAGGAAGTTCCTTGGCGTAACTTTCCGAAAGTTTAAAGTACAAAACAAAGCTCGCTCCTTCACCATCGGTTTCACCTTGAAAAAGCGTCGTAGGGTAAAGTGGAACCTGAAATCGACAAAACAAAGAGCATGAGTATATGCAGCAACAATATGTTCATATATTAATTTTTGAGAAAAAGACTAAAAAGTGTGACTGAGTTTAAGCCAAGTATATGTACCTGAACATTTACAACAAGAATTGGTGGAAATTTGGCAGAGGAATTAACAGTAGGAAGTTCGACAAACCGAGCTATATGGTCCACTTTTCGTGGAGATAAGAAAACATCAACTCCAAATGGATAATATGCAGAATAGTTAGGAGCAAATTCCTTCTTCCTGTCTCTGTCATAAAGAACAAAAGCTAAATCAACATTATAATGTCTATGACTATCTAAGCAAAAACATGATTTTGATCATGTTGCTTAAACTTATTATGCATTCCTAAAAAATTGCCAAAAACCAATCACCAGAGTCTAGAGCTAGGCTACTTGTGGTTGGTGTGCAGTGTGCGTGAGTGTTGTAAACCGAGTTCAATTTCTACTCATAAAAATAATTTGCAGAAAAAATCTTAATCTTACTTGAAATAATTTACGCCTCGGACTTTGAAACTTCCTGGTTCAATGTGTGACCAACAATCAAGCATTTTCTTGTCAATTGGACAAAAGGGTACTTGAGAACCTGCAATTGGTCTTTGTAGAAGTGTCTTTGATGAAACTGAAAACCATAAAAAGGAACAAAAAGAAGAATTAATTCTACATTATATATGAAAAAGAATGCTTTGTCAAGAATCGAAACTCACAACGAGTAGAAAGTTTCGGAAGAGCTTTCTTCTTTGAATTAGGAGGACTTGAACATGATGATCTTCTTTTCTCAAGAGAAGGAATGGTAGATGCAAGACATGGTAAACAATTGTTTGGAAGAATACCACAGTTGTCTAAAATTCCTTCATCCTTATTGGAATTGGCATCAACCGAGGAAATGTCATCGAGGAACACAGGTTCGTTTACTTCAATTATATTTCCATCTACACCAAAATGTTGAACATCTGAACTTCTTGCAGCCTCGGAAATAATCGGTTTCTGCACTTGATCAGTTGAAACTCTATGGTTGGTAGCATCTCTTGAAGATGGAAAACTTGATACAGATTCGCCTTCAATTCCATTCGGAGATAGAACATCTGCATATATCAAATGTATTAACAATTTAGTTTATCGATTTCATTCTTATACACTTTATACTATCAGTGTAACGATTTTTTACACTGTCATCGGAACCATACCATCAGGAACACTCTGGTAATCATCATCACAGTCAGAATCAAACATTGTAACCGAATCAAACCATGCCTCTTCAATACTTCCTGTAGACACAAATGCAAAAGTTCATATAAAATTCAACTAGAATTTCAGGAAAATGAAACTATACACTAATATTGACAATGCTAAGTGAAAAAACAAAAGAACAAACAAAGTAGTTTGCATCAATCATTAACATCTTTTCTATCATCCTCCAAGACAATTAAAACAATTGAAAAACTCAAAAAAATAAAAAATTATTAGGATTTCTCTAAATGCATGTTTGAATTCATGGTGATTTTGTTACATAATGTAACTTTTTACTAGTCGCTGTAAGTCACTGTGATTCTGACAATTTCACAACAAATCCCCAAACATGCACTTAAATGAATACCAACTTAAATTCCAACAACACAAAATCAACAAATTTCATTCCAAAACTAAAACAAAACCAACTTCATAAAAACTTATACTTAAAAAAACAAAATCATTTCTATGAAAAAATCCAAGTCAAAACACAACCAAAAGGAAGAAAAAAAACCACCAACCTTGAAAAGTTGGGTTGGAAAATGAATGTTGAGGCAAATTTGGCAAATCATCTTTATTATTATTATTATTATCCAAAGATGAAAATTTAGAAGAAACTCTTCTTCTCCATCCAACAACTCTTCTTGATCTTTTTCTGATTTTCTTCTTTGAAGAATTGAACCTTCCACCAACACAACCTTGTTGAGTTGACACACATGCTCCCATGATGATCTTTGATGATTTAAGATTAAGATTCTTCAAAAACAACAACAACAACAACAGAGCAATATACTAGAAAGTTCTGTCACAGAATCAATGATAAGAAAGAAAGAACAGAACAGAAGCTGAAAGTGAATATAATAGAAGTATAGAATAGACAAAAACAAAAGATAGAAATTAAATTATAAAATATTTATAAAGAAGTTTGTGAAAGTTGAAGCCACCGTTTGTTTATTTGTTGAAGTTATAAAAAAGACTCCAACTTTCTCGCATCTATCATCATAATCGAATCAATTAAATAACTACAATCAAATCAAGTAGAAATAAATATCTTACCAAACCGGTTAAATTGAAAATTGGCTAATTATCCATTTAAAATGATAAACATATGGTGCATTTGATCTGTTAAAAAAATAGAGAATTGAACACAATAATTTTTTGTATTCAATTTGATTTAAAAACTGATTATAAGATTGGACAAAATAGGAAGCAAGAGACGTGACAAAATCAAGAATTTTTGTCTTTCACTAAATCACAAGACAAGTTTTTATCCACCGTACAATCATAAAAAATACAAAAGTACACTAAATTTTGTCTTGTCCTATACTATTTTATTTTATCCTATACTATCTTATTCTATCATGTACTATTATGTCAGAATTTGTTCCAAAATAGATTAGTCGACCCGGTAAAAAAATTCAATCAAGATTAAACTTTGTTGGTTTAACATTTTCTTTTTGGTGTTTTTTTATAGCATGAAGGAAAATTAACAAGCAAAAGAGGATGTGAACACGACGTGCATTCAAATACAAAATGAACATTAAAATATAAAATTAGAGGTTAAATTTAAAATTTATATTTAAAAATAAATTAAAATTTTAATTTAAAATTCTAATCATCTGATCTAATGCATATAGTCGACTGCATAGGATCTATTTCTATGTGGAGACACTTACAATCTAGCAGAGAAAAATATGTATAAATAACTAAAATTAAAGGAAAAGAACTAATAAAATATTATTTTACTAATCAATCTGCACATGATTTAACTTTTTTAGGACAATATTGAACATTAACAGAACAAATATAAAGGTGCAGTGATTTAAAAATATTTTTTTAAAATAGATTTAGAATAGAAAATGGTGAAATTCACACATTAATTAAATAAAATAATTATGAATTTAAATTTGCAGCCAAATAGATTAAATATTCCTATCATTTTTTTAATCTGATGGTCTAGTGGCTAAAATTTAATCGTAAATAAATAAATGTATCAAAATTTAAATTGGAAGAGATTCATTATCATCTCATTCAAATATTCTTCAGATATTTTTTGTGTTCTTTTCAATCATCTACCTTACTTTTTTATACATATTCATTAATTTGTTATTTGACTGAGTCATAATTGAATTGATTCAATCAATTTTTTGTACCTTAAAAAATTCAATTTTTTAAATTAATTAAATATCATACAAATACAAAACCATCCATCGCACAAGGTATGTTACGAATAAATAAAGTATAGAAGCGTCTTAAAAAAAAAAAGCGTCTAAGTTTTTTTTAAAAAAAAAAATACAATCAAATAGACTAACTCTCCAAATAATTGAATCAATTGAAGCACAATCCATATATTTAATCATTTAATCACTTTCATTTCCTTTTCTATTTGTAAAATGGGTTTAAAGAGCAAGTATAATCGTCCAGAAGTTTTAGTTTAACTGAGAAAAAACACTAAAATGTTAGCTTAGACATCCATTACAAGAGTTTGGTCCCTAATCTTCTACTTTGTGTGTATTAATTTATGATAACTTTGTCATTTGGTTTATGTACCAAATTAAAAGCATGTATGTTTAATGTAAAATTTATTTTGCACCATTCAACAAAAATAGTTTAAACTTTTAAATCAGTAGATGAGGTGAAACAATGTAGTTAGACATTAGTATAATATATTTGACTAAAATATATGCTCCCTTCATCCCAAAATTGATCAATGGAAATTAGTACATTTGACAAAAAATTTAAACTAAATATATCAACTTTATTTGATTAATATATATTTCTCATAGTACAAGACGGAGGAAGTACTACTCTAGTCTCATATATAAGCAAATTTACAAAAAGCTCACATTTTAAGAAAAATTCTAAATGCATGTACGTCAAATATACTTTCTAATTTTAACCCTACTTTTAATCTTGGAAACCGTTATAAACATGGAAATGTGTAAAAAGTAGGGATATATTTGTAAAAATGACATTGATTGTAATGATTAGAGGTTACTTTTGCTTATATTCAAGACTTTCAATTTTTTTATTTTGTTGCTTATATATGAGACCGGAGGGAGTATACCATAAGCCAAGTCCTCAAAAATTAGAAAATTTTCAAAAAAAGACACCCAAAAAATAATACAAATTTGATCTATAGTTAGATTTTAAGCAAAATAAGAAAAACAAAGAACACAAAAAACATTGCAAAAGTAGTAGTTTAAACTTTTAAATCTTATAAAAAAGTAGATGGGATAAAATAACGTAAAAGAATATATAATTGATAATTAGTTGAAAATATAAAATTATTTTATATTATCAGTATATATTTATTTTTCTCTTTTAAATTATAGTATCTACTCCATCTCAAAATATAAAAAACAAATTAGTTAAAAAAAATTAATGTATATAGCTAAAAATTTAGTCTAAATACATCAACTTTATTTGACTAAATTTTTTGTTATATCCCCTCAGGTTCTTATTCTTATTATAAAAAAAAAAAATTGTTTTTTAGATTTATAAAATGTTTTATGTATCTAAAGTTCTAAACTATGTTATGATTTTTTTTTTTGGTCGAGACCGGGGTATCCACTACTGAATGCAGTGACTAATCCCTCGCTTGATTAGAGGCACCTCGAAGGGTGGGATAGCTGGCTCAAGGATTTAAAGTTGCTTTATACCCAAGGTAAGAATCGAACCCTCGACCATTGGTTAAGGGAGGATGAGCCCACCGCCGCTCAACCACACCCCTTGGATTTTATGATGTATATATATCAAACAATGTATTTAAAAAATAATTTTTTTATAATAAGTATCGGAGAGAGTATTTTAAAAGGGAAGAAGTAGACATAAACAAGTCCCCAAAAATTAAAAAACTTCCAAAAAAAACACCCGAAAAATAATAAGTCAAAATTTGATCAATATTTAGATTTGAAGGAAAATAAGAAAAACAAGGAACACAAAAAACATTGCAAAACACTGACGGCAGTTGTTTGTCATAGTTGGCAGCAATATAAGCCACCAAACGGGTCCCACTAAGAAACGCCACGTGTAAAAAGACTATTGGATAAACGTGTGTGAAATAAAAATGCAGAAATTGTGGACCAAGTTGTGTTGTGATTCATTTCATATTTCTAAGTTTGTTGTTGGGATTCACTGTGTTGTTTTGGACTTTATCTGACGTCGTTTCACGCACTCATGTAAACTTATGAGTATCTTTATCTACACTATCATTTCATTATATTTGTCGTATTTAATCATTTCGTGTTATTTTATATTTACAAGAAAAAATATAAAAATGACTTAGAATTTTAGTACGTTCGTGTATTTATTCTATAAAATGAAATTTAATTATTTGATAGAAAAATAATATTGATGATTCAAAAAATTATTTTATCCAAATTAAAAAAGTGGAGAATGATATGAAAATTTAACATAAATTATATTAACATGAGAGCTTGATCTATTGTTCATTTCGGTATATCTTGTGCCGGGGTGACATTTTTTAATAATATATATATATCTCTTTTTTTTTGTTAAAAAAAAACATGAGATCTTGATTTATTTTTCATTTAATAGAAGAATAATTTAAATTTGAAAAATGATAATTAGTGCTCTTGGGGCAATAGTTAAGAAACATAAATATAATAAAAGTATTTTAGAATTTGCATAGTAAAGTTATAAAAATATATAAAATGTTATTTTTAAATTTTATGTCATATAAAAATGAATGAAATGAGATGAGATGATGTGTTAAAATTTGTGGTTATATTTGTGGTTATATATTATTGGTTGATAATGCAGGTATTTTTTTTCCTCTCCTTTTTTAAGCGGTAATCTCAACATAAATGATAATATTAATTAAAAAATGCTAAAATAATTATTTTTGAAATTAAATAATATTAACAATAATTGAGAATCCTTCCTAATACAAATTGTGTTAGAAAAAATCTCAAAAAAATACGGTCAACATCCAACCAAAAATCAAATCAAAAACAAGAATTTAGTCGATATTTACACAAAAGACTCGACCACCATGTTAAAATTATATTGAAAATCAAATAAAACAATCTATGTGACCGTAGGACGGATAGCTTACAATTTTTATGTGGTACAAAGAGGCTAGCTGTGTCCGTATAACTTGTGTAATGTAGTGATTCCAAATGTGAGTGATGAATGAGTGAGTTTGAATGAACAAAAACACTGTGCACATTATATATGACAATGACATTTGCTACATTCATATGATGTTTATATGTACTATTTTTTGGATGAAATAATTAACATTGTGGGTCCTATAAAGCTGTGAGTTTAATGATATGTGTTGGATAGTATGAATGAATTAGATTTTTAGATATGTTTCGAAATTCAAAGTGATCGAGTTTCATTTTCTTCCTTTTTTGTTGAATTAGTTTCTTATGAAATTTCTCTAACTTTGATAATTATTAGTGAGACAGATTCCAAAATTTCATCTATCATCATTGTTTTTTCTTATGGGAAACTCTATGGGATTCTTTATCTTTTCAAAATATTAATTTTGATAAATATTGTCATAAGCATTTAATGAGGTAAAAAAAATATTAATGTACATGTATCTCATCTGAATTATACCATTTTTTATTCATTTTAAACTTAACCGAATTTGAGTCATGCTTATGAACACAACTTAACTTTAAGGATATCATATTATATATACAAGAGTAGAGTTAAACTCTGAATTTAGAGGCCATATCCACCATTTTTTATAAGCACCCATTTTTTTCTTCTACAATATAGATGCCAACTTAACTTCATTATTAAATAAGTGAAACATTCACCATCGAAGCCCCTCTTAACTAAAAAAAATTACTACTTGTACAGTAATAATTTAATTGTTAAGAAGAAATTATTAACTGTTCTAGATATTAATATTAATTAGTACTCTAATTCAAATTTGGATGATTGGATCTAAATATATTAAGTTTAAATTTAAAAATGGAGTTGTTGTACATACATTAGGCAAAATGGTAGCGAGCAGCTGCCAGCTGGTACAACTGCAAGAGAAAAAAAATACGGTTGTGTATACATCAAAAGTTAAATTAGCTAACTTTTTATTTTTATTTAATTTTTGCTAAATACATGGCCAATTAATGTTGATTTCACTCCTAATCTCCTATGTATAGGATACAGTGACAACTTGCATATCTTTTTAAGATTTTGGGAGTATTTATTCAATATGATTTAATAATATTTTAACTGATATAAATTTTATAAAATATATTATTTGATTGAAATTTTATATCATATAAATTATTTGTGTAAAATTTCAAATAAATCTAAAATTATTTAATATGCTATTAAGACATAAAGATTAACGGTGTTTAAAAGAATTACACAAACCGTTGATTTTGATGTGTCTCAATAACATATCACATGATTTTTTATTTGTCTGAAATTTTTTTACACAAATAATCTATATGTTATAAACTTTCAATTTAACAGTATATATATATATATATATATATTGATTAAAATATTATCGAAATTATTGAATGGTTGAAAGGTAAATCCCCTAAATTAAATTTTGAAAGGGTAGATCAGAAAAAACTTAGGGCATTTAGATTTTATTATTTGGTTTGGTAGTTGGTACAATAGGGTATTTAGATTTTAATATTGAAGACTATTGAATCTCCTTAAAATGTCCTTATGTACTTTCACTTCACCTAATCAATATGGGGACCAGGTAAGTAACATTTAACATAATCTCTAGTGAGTATGAGTGATGAATCAAATTGATAATGCCAGTTTTCCTATTAAAAGGGAATTGTACGATGTAGTAATTACTGTATCAGAATGAGATAGTTCATTGTCACAAGGATTTTTTTTGTTTGGTTTTTAAGCCTTTGGTTTATAGGGAAAAGGAATGTTAATATATAGTTTAGAGTTGGGTATGAGATAAGTAAAATCTGACTAAAAAATTGTTTTATTTATGAATCGAACTCAAATTTTCTCGAAATCTGTTCTTTGATGAGCTCATTAACCACTTGATGAGTCCAATGATTTAGTTTTACAAAGACATTATTTCTCTGTTAAGGAAAATTGTCAAATAAAAGGCAAAATTACTAATGTGGACATGCACTTTCATAATTTTTTTATCGTAGTTTATTGGTTATAATTTAACTTTTTAAAAGTGAATAAATAACCATACTAAAAATCAAACAACTGTTTTACATAGTGTGTGTAATATCTATACCAATTGAGTTAATTTCAAGTTAATAGAAGTTTTTTTTTTTGAATTTTCTGCTAAAATATATGTTTGTGGTTGTTATAGTGATGATATGAATGTTATAGAGTTAATATGAATTAATTTTTTTTTTGAAGAAGAATATGAATTAAATTTAATCTGTATATACTAACAATAAATATTTTTTAAAGCATATATTTAGTCAAATTACATTGTAATATTATTTGTTTTTTTAGGTCAGTTTTTAAAATATATACTGAATATGATTTGATTAGATATTCATGTATAAACCATTTACACTGGTTTATATTCTCAAATAAATTATTCAATTAACTTTTAGTGGGAAATAATTATTATTTCACCTATTTATTTAATGATGATAAATAATTAAAAAACTAACAATAGTTGATCAAGTGGTAATTATCGGAAGAGTACCGAGTATACTTGTTCGCCCTCTCCATGTAACAGTGTTCCCACTCAATTCAATCGAGTTTAAAAAAATAGAATTTAGTGTGATCTTACAAATTAGTAGGTTGTTGTGCTAGACTTTTGGGCTAGACTAAATTCAATGCCACATCCATGAACCTAATATCACATCTGCTGATTTATATAAACAGTTTCTTAAAACTTCACAAGATATGAATTACGATATCATTTACCTTCAACTAAAATTTATATTGATTTAGGTGTTTTAACATGAATAAATAAGATAAATGATTAGTAGTTAGTGCCGGTCCAACGTTTTGTGGGGCTTAAAACAAATTTTAAAGTGAGGCCTTAGTATTTTTATTTGAAGGATTTTTCTCTGAGGTATAAAATAAATTTTATTTAAATTTTTTTGAGAAGTTGCAAAGTTATTGTCTCATTTCTATAATATTTTTTCTAAGAAGCTTTTATGTTTTTTTTAGACTTTTTCTAAAGGATTTATGACTTAATCAAAGCCTTTTTTATTAATATATTTTTTATATTTTTTAAAAGCCTAAAGTCTTTGCTTAGGTTTCCTTACCCTTGAATTGGCTCTATCGGTAATATATTTTTGCCTATAATAAACAACATTCACAAGTTATAATATAATGAACCTTTCCCCTAACTTTTTTCTCATAATCTTGTCCTTGTATTGACTAATTATTTTTCACCTCCATGTCTAAGTAATTGGATTTGGAAGATCTACATGGTCCACATGGATGGACCATTGTCCATTGTGAATGTAGTTAATCATTTACTTAGGTTTTTGGTCAATTATGACATATGCAAGTAGAAGCAGTTTCTTAAATTGGGACTTTGAACCTCTCATGTATATCCATTATTTTCGAAAAGAAAATGATGTGAATGAATTAAGAGATGAGTAAAATAATGAGATGATAAGATGTGAGAGAATATTTAGCACAGTTAATTTATTTTAGATTTAGAAACCACAAAACACCACAAGCTTATTAGAAGTCACAAATGGTAGAAGGTAAAGAATATTGTAGGATCGGATCAGCCTAACACGGACTTGATTGTTTTTACGCTCTCTGTCCCCTACCCTTGGATTCTAAAGAAATAGTACACTACTAGAAAAAGTCTAAATACCGACGGAATTTAGTGACAGAATTTATTTCATCTCTATTAGAGACGGAATTAGAGATAGAAAAAAGTGTTTAGAGACAAAAACTAAAATATATGCACTAGTGACGAATTTTAGAGACAGAAAAATCTGTCTCAAAAATATTTCGTCTCTAAATCTGTCTCTAGTTACTTAGTTTTTTAATTTATAAATAAAAAAGTAATTGGAGACAGATGTTAGAGACGAATTTTTATTGTGTCTAATAGTTTTCGTCTCTATATCCGTCTCTAATTAGTCAACTTGTTATTATAGTAGTCAAACATCTATAAGAGACGGAATTTATTCGTCTCTGAAAAAATCTGTCTCTGAAATTCATCTCTAAACGAAATAACATTGAAGATTCATCTTGCCGAAAAATTTCCCTCCAAAATTTTTATTGTCCGCAAAAAAATTTTAGGTTAAATATATATTTGGTCCCTATAAATATGGATCTTCTAAGTTTAGTCCTTAAGCTTACTTATTTTTTATTATATTTTAAGTCCCTATAATTTGTTTCTTCCATATACTTTTAGTCTCTACTAAATAATTATAATTAAACTCTTAAATTTTTGAATGATTTTTTATTGGCATGTTTAAAATATCATATAAAGTTTATTTATTAAAATTTAGAACTTTTTAACATGATATGAATTAAGTATGAATTTTTCAAATAGAAAAAGGTAGAGATAAAAGTAACGAAAATCATGACATAAAAATCAAATTTTGAGCACTTTTTTTTGGAGGAAATGTTTACGATGATCTAAACATACATATGAAAAAATCATTCAAAAATACATGTTAATTTACCAATAGAGACCAAAATTGGGAGCATAATAATTTTTGAAGAACTATAAATTTAAATAACGACTAAACATAGAAAGTCACCTTTTGTAGGGATTAAAAATTTATTTAACCCAAAATTTTCACTACTAGAAAAAGTCTAAATACCGACGGAATTTAGTGACAGAATTTATTTCATCTCTATTAGAGACGGAATTAGAGATAGAAAAAAGTGTTTAGAGACAAAAACTAAAATATATGCACTAGTGACGAATTTTAGAGACAGAAAAATCTGTCTCAAAAATATTTCGTCTCTAAATCTGTCTCTAGTTACTTAGTTTTTTAATTTATAAATAAAAAAATAATTGGAGACGGATGTTAGAGACGAATTTTTATTGTGTCTAATAGTTTTCGTCTCTATATCCGTCTCTAATTAGCCAACTTGTTATTATAGTAGTCAAACATCTATAAGAGACGGAATTTATTCGTCTCTGAAATAATCTGTCTATGAAATCCATCTCTAAACGAAATAACATTGAAGATTCATCCTGCCAAAAAATTTCCCTCCAAAATTTTTATTGTTCGCAAAAAAAATTTAGGTTAAATATATATTTGATCCCTATAAATATGGACCTTCTAAGTTTAGTCCTTAAGCTTACTTATTTTTTATTATATTTTAAGTCTCTATAATTTGTTTCTTCCATATACTTTTAGTCCCTACTAAATAATTATATTTAAACTCTTAAATTTTTGAATGATTTTTTATGGGCATGTTTAAAATATCATATAAAGTTTATTTATTAAAATTTAGAACTTTTTAACATGATATGAATTAAGTATGAATTTTTCAAATAGAAAAAGGTAGAGATAAAAGTAACGAAAATCATGACATAAAAATCAAATTTTGAGCACTTTTTTTTGGAGGAAATGTTTACGATGATCTAAACATACATATGAAAAAATCATTCAAAAATACATGTTAATTTACCAATAGAGACCAAAATTGGGAGCATAATAATTTTTGAAGAACTATAAATTTAAATAACGACTAAACATAGAAAGTCACCTTTTGTAGGGATTAAAAATTTATTTAACCCAAAATTTTCACTACTAGAAAAAGTCTAAATACCGACGGAATTTAGTGACAGAATTTATTTCATCTCTATTAGAGACGGAATTAGAGACAGAAAAAAGTGTTTAGAGACAAAAACTAAAATATATGCACTAGTGACGAATTTTAGAGACAGAAAAATCTGTCTCAAAAATATTTCGTCTCTAAATCTGTCTCTAGTTACTTAGTTTTTTAATTTATAAATAAAAAAATAATTGGAGACGGATGTTAGAGACGAATTTTTATTGTGTCTAATAGTTTTCGTCTCTATATCCGTCTCTAATTAGCCAACTTGTTATTATAGTAGTCAAACATCTATAAGAGACGGAATTTATTCGTCTCTGAAATAATCTGTCTATGAAATCCATCTCTAAACGAAATAACATTGAAGATTCATCCTGCCAAAAAATTTCCCTCCAAAATTTTTATTGTTCGCAAAAAAAATTTAGGTTAAATATATATTTGATCCCTATAAATATGGACCTTCTAAGTTTAGTCCTTAAGCTTACTTATTTTTTATTATATTTTAAGTCTCTATAATTTGTTTCTTCCATATACTTTTAGTCCCTACTAAATAATTATATTTAAACTCTTAAATTTTTGAATGATTTTTTATGGGCATGTTTAAAATATCATATAAAGTTTATTTATTAAAATTTAGAACTTTTTAACATGATATGAATTAAGTATGAATTTTTCAAATAGAAAAAGGTAGAGATAAAAGTAACGAAAATCATGACATAAAAATCAAATTTTGAGCACTTTTTTTTGGAGGAAATGTTTACGATGATCTAAACATACATATGAAAAAATCATTCAAAAATACATGTTAATTTACCAATAGAGACCAAAATTGGGAGCATAATAATTTTTGAAGAACTATAAATTTAAATAACGACTAAACATAGAAAGTCACCTTTTGTAGGGATTAAAAATTTATTTAACCCAAAATTTTCACTACTAGAAAAAGTCTAAATACCGACGGAATTTAGTGACAGAATTTATTTCATCTTTATTAGAGACGGAATTAGAGACAGAAAAAAGTGTTTAGAGACAAAAACTAAAATATATGCACTAGTGACGAATTTTAGAGACAGAAAAATCTGTCTCAAAAATATTTCGTCTCTAAATCTGTCTCTAGTTACTTAGTTTTTTAATTTATAAATAAAAAAATAATTGGAGACGGATGTTAGAGACGAATTTTTATTGTGTCTAATAGTTTTCGTCTCTATATCCGTCTCTAATTAGCCAACTTGTTATTATAGTAGTCAAACATCTATAAGAGACGGAATTTATTCGTCTCTGAAATAATCTGTCTATGAAATCCATCTCTAAACGAAATAACATTGAAGATTCATCCTGCCAAAAAATTTCCCTCCAAAATTTTTATTGTCCGCAAAAAAAATTTAGGTTAAATATATATTTGATCCCTATAAATATGGACCTTCTAAGTTTAGTCCTTAAGCTTACTTATTTTTTATTATATTTTAAGTCTCTATAATTTGTTTCTTCCATATACTTTTAGTCCCTACTAAATAATTATATTTAAACTCTTAAATTTTTGAATGATTTTTTATGGGCATGTTTAAAATATCATATAAATTTTATTTATTAAAATTTATAACATTTTAACATGATATGAATTAAGTATGAATTTTTCAAATAGAAAAAGTTCGAGATAAAAGTAACGAAAATCATGACATAAAAATTAAATTTTGAGCACTTTTTTTTGGAGGAAATGTTTACGATGATCTAAACATACATATGAAAAAATCATTCAAAAATACATGTTAATTTACCAATAGAGACCAAAATTGGGAGCATAATAATTTTTGAAGAACTATAAATTTAAATAACGACTAAACATAGAAAGTTACCTTTTGTAGGGATTAAAAATTTATTTAACCCAAAATTTTAAACATAACGATATATTTAATTTTTTATAATAATTTTTTTTAATATTTCAAAACATATTTTCCTTGAGTCACGACTATGACTTTCTCTCATGCGATGAATGAAATATAAATCCGATAAAAATATAGTTTATAGTTAAAACTTATTAATCATTAATTAGTTGAACAATTTAATTTTTAATTTGATGTTATCATTAAATTAAAAAATATTAAATATTAAAATTATAAAACTAATGACATTTTAAGGTTTTATTTTTGACATGTCATAAAAATAATTTACTTAGAGTATGTTACATTATAAAAAAAATTGAAAACATAAAATTTAGAGAACAAAGTTCAAAGAAATTTTTTTGATGACTAAAAATAAAATTTGATATATTCAAGGGAAAAATATGAATTTTTTTACGTAAGTGAACATAGTTTTGTTCATGAAAAATGGATGATACTCCCTCATTTCTTCAATAAGTGTCGTTTTTTTATCATACTTTGTTCGTATATTTTGATTAAAGATATTCGTTGGCGTACGTATCTGGTCAATTGTGACAGTTATTTAGGAACAGACGGAGTAATTAATTTGTGTCAATTAAGATAAAAAAATTTCACCCAAAATTAAAAAAAAAAAAGATTTTTTTTATTAGAAAAAAAACAATATTCACCAAAATTATAATGCATCATAGGAGATAACCCAACTACTTTTCAGAAAACTTAACAAATTAAATTTTTCTAAATATGATAAATAATTAATGGAAAATAGGTGTTAGTCTTTTGATTGTCAATTTTTGTTTTTGTAAAAATAACATGTTAAACATGATGTCTTACAGACCTAATCTCTACATTAGGAGCGCTTTGTAAATGTCTTTTTATGTGCGCGTATTAAAAGATTCATTTACTTGATTCATGAAGAAGTTATCTTTTCAAACTTTATTTTTTTGAATTGGATTGAATTTATTTTTGGAGATTTTTTTTTTTATTTGTTTGGAAGAAAACAATATATTTTTGTTTGAACAAGATTTGTTGGAAACAAATATTTGTTCATATCTTTGGAGAAGTTTATTTTTATTCATTAGAAGTTAACAAATATATTTTTGTTGAGTATTTTTGTTTGAAGATATATATTTAAAATTAAATATTTTAAACAAGTAATTTTTTGAAAATTGGTATTTTTTTTGGTTCAAATATAAGCTAATGTGATTTCACCAAACATGATTGTAAACAAAACCAAAATAGGTTTTGGAAGGCTTAACTATGATTCAAACATAAACATGAATGGTTAAACTAGAACTAGTTAAAACATAAGCTAAGATTATCCCCATAAGGTATTTCAAAACATAT
Organism: Trifolium dubium; assembly: GCA_951804385.1. Lineage (NCBI taxonomy): Eukaryota > Viridiplantae > Streptophyta > Magnoliopsida > Fabales > Fabaceae > Trifolium > Trifolium dubium. Next base: position 35,784,658 of record OX638067.1, read on the forward strand.
GGAATATTTTCATTAAAAAATCCCACGCCAAATCCATTCAAAAATTAAATTAAATTGGTTTTTATTTTACTTTAAGTATTCCAAATAAATATTTTATTTTGAAGATAATGAAAAATTTGGTCCTAACAAACTTTATCAAATTGAAGCTAATCCTTTATGGAAGACTTGAATATTATCTGATAGTCTATTTTACTATAAATAGAACTCAAGTCCAACAACAATACTAACTCAAAAATATTGTGAAAGTCTAAGAGTTGATAGAGTTTTATGAGTTTTGTTTTTTTGGGTTCATTGTATGTTTTTTCTAGCGTGTAATCTTGATAGAACTTTAATTGTATGTTTTTTTGAAAGGTTTGTGTCCAATATTAATCAAAACTCTCTGGTTCAACTTGAAAGAGAAGGTTACAATGAAAATGATGAGAAAGGTGATGAAATTTATCTTTAGTTACTTTCTTTTATGTATTATTGTATAATTATTTAAATTTATTTGTGTGTTATACAACTTTAAGTTTTTTTTTAACAGCTAAACTTTATTAAAGATAATTGGAGTGTACAAGAAATACAAACCAAATCAAGATCAAGAGAAGGGTACAACGTAAAACGCAAGATGCACATACAAAACAAATAAACTCAAAACTATACAAGGCACCAACGCAGCAGGACAAAAAACCTAGCAAACAACCCCTAACCGAACCCACAACAAAATGCGGCCATGCGGAGTAAAGACCAACAACACATCAGCGCATAAACTAATCCCCCGGGTTCCACACACCCATTCATATAACAAGCAAGGAAACTTCGCAAATTTTATGTTAATGTTTGATATTGATACTTTGTAAATATGAGATACATTTTATGTCAATGTTTCAAATTTAGTATTAATTGAAATTTGATTTTCTCATATTGTAGAATTATATGAATTACATTTAGTAAACAAAATTTAATATTTGAAAAACTACATAAGCATTTAATTGCTAAATAGACAAAAATAATGACTAACAAGAGATGGAAAACGTATTTCATGAGACGAAATTTTATGATTAGAGACAAAAAATTTTGAATTCAGAGGCGGATAATTCTATCTCCAATAGAGACGAAATTTTATGCTTAGAGACGGAATTTTAGAGACAGAATTATTTGAATTCAGAGACGGATAATTCATTCTCCAGCAGAGACGAATTTTTTTGCTTAGAGACAAAATTATGTCAATTCAGAGACGGATAATTCGGTCTCCAACAGAGACGAATTTGTTTGCTTAGAGACGGAATTTTAGAGACAGAATTATTTGAATTCAGAGACGGATAATTTTGTCTCTAATAGAGACGGATTTATTGTGTTTTGAGTTTAACATTTAGAGACAGATATATAAAATCCGTCTCTGATTCAGAGACGGATAAATTCTGTCTCCAATCAGAGACAGAATATAAAATTCGTCTCTAATGGCTTAGAGACGAGGAAATTACCGACCACATCAAATTTGTTTCTAATTTTGTCTCTAACGTGCTTAGCGACGGAATATTTGACTTTTAGAGACAAATTTTGACCGTCGGTATTTAAGATTTTTCCAGTAATGGTAGTAGTACTTTTGAAGGTTAATGCAATATTCCTTTCAAAAAAAGGCTAATGCGATATTAAATATTATTATGTTTAATTATAATAATACCATCAAGTATTTATAGGAGAAAGCACAAATTATATCATAAAAAATTACAATATTATAATAATTTTAAAATATGTAAATAACCTTAATATGAAAACTACTAAGGGCATATGTTAAGAATCAAAAGATATTAAGATTCTCTAAATATTTGTGCATTTAGATTATATAAAGTTTAAAAGTTAAAACAAATGCACATGTTTTAATAAAGGGTTATATATATAATTTTTTGAACAGAAAATATTTAATTATAAAAATCAGATCTCTGTACGAGATGTATAAAGACTGGTAAAAGTGGAACTACAGTACAAAAATGATGTATATAAACGAAACACCAATGAAAAATACCAAAACATATACTACCTAATAGATGTCCACTTCTAATTCTATTTTTAGAAAGATATTCATCAATTTTCAGACTACTGAACAAGACATCAATCCCAATCTAAAAATATGTCACTAGACGCTAACTCTCGAACTCGAATAAAAAATGATCTGTCCATCTCAGAATCCAATTATTTTTAGGACTAAAAATTTAATAAAAATTAAATAAATACTAAACTTAGAAGATCGTCATTTTGTATGACCGATAACATATTTAACTCTTTAATAAATTATTTCTTCTTTTAAATAATTTACATGTATTTTAAAGACGTGTTAACTTTTTTTATAAAACATTAATAGACAAATTGAAATTTAAATTTCGGTAATGAGAATTCAATTTAATAATTTTGACATTTTTTTTATTTTTTGAGCTAAAATTTCTAGACACATTACATCCGTCTCAAAATATAAGACCCTGTTGATTACTGCACGTTTGCCAATACATGATTTTAATTGCAAATATCTTTAATTGTGTATTAGTAAAAATTATAGAAATTTGATATTTTGAAAATATGTATCGAAACAAATCAAACAAGACCTTATATGATAATATTTACATTTGTATACTCTTAGAAAAATACGGTCAAAACAAAAGATATGAATAATACATTTAGTCAATCTGAGTCTTATAAAATAGGACGGATGTAGTATTAAACCAACAAATGAGTAATTTAGATCTCATTAAGGTCAAACTATTCACCGAGATTAATGAGAGACTTATTCATTTTCCAAGAGTTTTTTATTACCACCATTAATGGTCGATGATGACCATGGCTGGCTTGACACTGTTTTATTTGACTTTGACCCAATTCAATTCGCGCGGGATCCAACGTCCGGATACTATTCTTTTTCATATCCATCCATCCTCACCATTACCAAAGTGCCTCTTAAATGTGGTGAGAAAGCTAAAATAGTGTTCATCAACCATATGATCAAACAGTCATATGATGCACTCTGTCTCATTCGTAAAATATTAACAAATATCCGTTTGATATGCAAAAGACAATTAGTAGAGAGCACATTACAAGATAGCACAAGATGAATTTTTAAAGATTGAATAATTTTTTATCTTAGTAAGAAGTTTGGAGGACAAAAACTTATTTATATTTTAGACAAGTGTAGAAGACAACAAGTTGTGTTGTGGTTTAATGATAAATAAAAGTTTTAGTTTTTGTTCTATTATTCGGCTCCCAATTTATCCTGTCCTAAATACAAATTTATAATCAAATAGAATACAACAAATATTGTCGTATCATGTCCCTTATTTTTCTGCAAATAAAACGCACATAAGGGTCTAACAAGTAACAAGAGCTTTCTGCTATAAATTTTAAGGTATTGAATATATGATGGATAAAATGTTATTGGATTTTTCTATCATGTGCAAACTAGGAACGTACCCGTGCGTATGCATAGGACGCACGTTCGGCACTTTTTTGGGACAGATAATTGCTATTTAAAGATTTGGATCTAAATAGATGATATCATATAAATGATTGCAAAATTTATGGATTAAATAATAAATGACAATTGTATTTATAGTAAAGATAATATTAATGGGTTAAATAATAAATTTATCCCTGAGAATTAAAAATATAAGTAAGGATAATTATGTACAAAATAGCATTTTAATAATTCTCTTTAATGTAACATCCTTAAGTTAGTGTTAAAAGTTACTCCATAAACAACAACATGCTTAAGTTAGTTTTAACAAGTAACAAGTGCTTTATGGACTCTGATTAAGAAATTCAAAATAGTAAGTTTGTATTGAAACATATACATTTTATATTAAATGTATAACTTTTTAATAAATAATTGTTGTTTTTCAATAAAAATTTACTATCTTCAGTTGCTTTAACATGTAGTACATGTATATAGATTATTCTCCCCCCCGACTATCCGTTTTGCTCTTAATTGTGTATCTGAGTGGTTCGGATTATATTATCCAACCTTTCCATAGAAGATAGGATCGTAGAATTTGAACTTGCCAAAGGTAAAGATAGAGAAAAATAATCTGAATCAGTTAGGGAAATATTATCCTAACCTCTCATACTTAAGTCCATTAGGCATTGCATAATTGTTGTCATAATTTGTGAAATATGAGAATTGAAAATTTTAGATTTGTGTTGGTTTTATATATTTGTTTTAATGTATTTTTAGTTATAGTTGATGCACCGAAGGAAGCGGTCGAAATGAAACCGGTTGTTATAGATGGTGAAACGAATTCAAACTTTCCTCATATTTGTTGTGTTATTGTGTTTATGTTGTTATTCAATTGTTTTTATGATCCCTAGACAAAAAGTATAATTGATGTTCAACACTTATGTAACAACAATAGAGTAAGTATTATACCTAAGAATTCTACATTTTCATGCTTCTTGTTTAGCAGGTTAGGATAATATTTCCCTAAGTGCTTGAGATTATATTATCCTAACCTGATTATTATACACGAATGAATATGTTATGCGTTTCTGATTCTTAAACTGGTCAGGTCAAGAAAAATTGTCCAAGGTCGAATCGTAGAATCCGAACCCTTTTTTCACGTTAAATGAAGAATACTTTTGGATTTTAGGGGGTTTATAGAGAAGCATAGGGGGAGAGAAATTTTCCCAAACACAAATGTAGTCCTCTTAAAATCTCAACCATACATATGATTTTTTCTAAGCCAAAATCTACGGTTAGGATGACATGTTTTCATGTCGGCAAAAAACAGATGCAAATAAAAGATACACTGCGCATTATGTATGGGTGTGTGTGTGAGAAAGAGTCCAATCTGGCTTTCTTGCTTCTACTCTAACGCTTCACTAGTTGTTGACATTCTCACCAAACTCGTGTCATCATTCCAAATTAGGAATGTTAAATATTTTTCAGTCTAGTTAAGTCCTGTCTAGTTAAGTGTTCATGTATTTCAATTCCTTTGCATATAAGCTACAATGTATCTTAACTAAAATACAATAAGAACTAAACTACCAATAACATCATTAACATGTCACACAAGATACATGAGTCTCTTAACTATTTGGTCATGAGTTCAATCTTACCGTGCGTATAGAAAAATATTTATTGGAAGATATCAACCACTTAAATGCATAGTTACTTTGAAAGATTAATCTCTACAGTTGCACTTGAATGATATCTAATTTACCAAAAATAACAAAATACAATAAGAACTCTAAGGTTGACTTTGTTTGACAAGTGAGGAGTGCTAGCAACACTCTCCAATCCTATATAAGCCCTCACACGGGGTTCATGACTTTCGATGTGGGACTCCTCATGAAGCCCTTCTTGCACATGGAAATCGGTAACAATTTCTCCAGTAAAACAAAATCATTTCCCACCAGAGATTAACGTGTGGATACATTAGGGAGGGCGAGAACAATGTTCTTGTGACAGTAACACCCCCACCCCATGCATTGTGTAGATCCCCTGCTTGGATGCCACACAGGGGAGGTACATTGCTGATGGCCAAGATGGTTTCATGCATAAAGCATGGAAATGAGAAAAGGATGGTCATCATTCATGATTGTGTAGTGGAGTTTGGGTTTGGTATGAACTAAGTGTAAAAGAGGTGTAATAGTCACGGACTCATGGTGGAGCAAACTATAAAAGTCATTATACAGATTAAACATTTCATAAATCTCATTTTGTAAATAACAATTTATTAAAATCCTACAATTACAGTAAATTTCCAAGCATGAATGTGAAATTTTTCGATCATGACGACACATGTATGTACATTTTGCTTTCTACAGCGAAATGTCCAATGTAAGGAAAGCACAATGTTCAAGTAACAATATGGATCAGGTCTACTTATATAATTGAACATCAAAACTTGTTGCATAACTATAACTATATAATACATACACTAAGTATACAGTCATACATTACATACACTAAAAATAGTAATGAGCACATCGAACTATCCCCATCAGTTTACACAGCCTGTGGGAGCATAAATAACAAACAAATAAATGCATACCTTTCTGTCAGTCGTTAGAGATATCGTTGGTTGTAAGCTGCCAAACAAGAATTGAAGCAAGCCAGCAGGATAAGCAGGCATATAGCCGGTGAATCATTCTATCAACACATTTGATCTCAAAAATTGTCAGTCAGACCATAACAATTTTAGTATACAGTAAGCAAATGCATACACCATTTGCCTTAAAAATAGAGACTGACATTTCTTAAATTAGATTGAAAATTCTTTTAAGCTAAAGTGGTGACTGCAGTGAGATCAAGCAGAATACTTTGTGCCCGTAGCTCATCATAGTTTAATCGTTCTATCCATAGATTTTAACATGTAATGACAGATGTTTCCCTTACATAATGAAATATAAGTCACAAGTGATTAATTACTTTTCAAACCTTTCATATCATTTCTATAATTTTTTACAGGCAAATGTTCTTATCCCACTGGCGGTCTAATCATTACATCATTTTAAATTTATCTTTTATTTTCCTCCAGCACAAGATACAGATAATAGTTCCAATAATGGCTAACCAATCAAAAATTCCTCACTCAAGGGAAGACCTTTTGCACTAGTATGCCAACAGAACCTTTATTGGTATATAATAGTTTCTCCTAGACTTCTTCACAAATCTGCATTGACTACATATTTTCGGCACATGAATGTTGTTGGTATTTTTTTTTCTTAGAACCTCTCTTTGCAAAACTAAGCAAACAAAATTCTTTTCCCTTTTTATTGAAATTTTTTGAGGAATACATGACAAATTATACAACAAACAACTAAAGGTAAACTCAGAATTTTCATTAACAAATATCAATTCGTGAAAATTGTAATTTTGGTGCTTCTTTAGTTATTTGCGAACTAGGCTTACTAACCAATTATTATTTTCTAACAATGAAGTGTAGGACAAAAGAATAAGAAAGAATCTCCATGAAAAATGTGTTGATTGTTGTCCCATTTTGACCACCATGTTTTGAAGTTATTGTATCTCATAGATAACAGTAAACAACATCAATTGTTTGTATGATCAGGTCAAATCACTACAACTTACGTGTTTAAAAACAAAATTGAAAGACTCTACAAACCTGTGCCTTGTAATGTAACAATCAAGTAGGTTCTTGAGACTTCTCTTCGTTGTTTTGAACAAAATCTTCCGTCCTAGGTAAGAGACATTATCTTCATATGAATGAACTGAGTGAATTATTCATCTAAAAGCCTAGAAATGAAGGACAACCCAATATCTTACGTTGCCTCATTACCAAGCACCATTTACAATTATAAAAGAATGAAGGAATTGTTGGCAATATATATTTATATTTCTATTGAAGTGGGCAACGTATTCAACGTTTCATGGTGTTGGAGTCATTATCAAATTAGCCTAAACTAAAGTGGTCTATTTGCAATAAGGTCACAGACATTGTAAAGAACTAACGATGCTGCTATGTGTTGTTCCCTCATCGAAACACTGAGTTTCTCATCAGGTATGGTTTCTTTCATATCTCTTATCATGTATTGTTATGAGTTGTAGGAATAAAATATTGGTTTATAAATATTATGTTCTCTATGGAATATATTTCTTGTCCTATTCAATTACATGAATGACCTTAACTACCAACCAAGAAAAGACATGTCTTGTCTTTAACAGAGTATATTATTTTGTTTCTATACTGAATAAGCCTATAAATTCAAACAGAATTTTCTGAAAGAGGTGAATAATTTAGTTTTACCTAATATCTTCAATCTCCATATCTGTTGTACTTGCTTCTTTATGTTGCGAAATTGATGAGAATAACTTTTTGTCCTGGAATAAAATAAGCATTGTATTGAAATACACATACAAAATAAAATGTTCCTCAATCTTGAGAACTAACAAAAAGGAATGGTGGAATTTGTGGAAGTATATTAGAATATCTTTAGCATTTATTATTGATTTCAGTTTTCTTTTTTTTGAGAATATCTCTCCCTGATTTCAAGATCTTTGAATTGGAAGTTGGGTTTAACTCAACCCTACAAAACCGGTTTGTAAGGTGAGAATTGCCCTCACCTATAAACATATATTTAGGCCATCTCGCAACCGATGTGGGACTCTTAACACACCCCTTCGCTCCCAACACAACACTTTTGGGTTTGGTGGGCAGATATAAATGTCAAAAGTACGCACTTGTGTTTCTATAAAACAATGTGCTGAGAAAACAAATTGGGAACAATGTAATCCAAGGCCAGCAAAGTAGTCATCTCCAATCCTATTTACATTTACCAAAAAAAATGACTAACTCACTAAAACCATTGAAAAACATTTTAATCACTAAGATCAATGGAAGTTTTAACTTATTCCAGATATTTCTATTGTGAATTATTAAATTCATTCCCTTCACTTGAATGGAAATGACAACAGAAGAAAGATATAAAAGGAACTTAGTAATTAATACACTTGAAACAGGGCCTATGTTTCTTATAATTAGGACAAAGAAATAACTTCTTCTTATGAAAAGGACCGGAAGGAGTATTCCTTATTGTCCTCAACTTTGAAATTAACAATACATAGATAAAGTTCAAGATGAACAAAATGTCACCTACCTCTTCATTCATATTAGTAATTGTGCCTTGAAACCTTTGTAAGATGAGTCTTAAGCTTCCAACTTCATTATGTAAAGCCTTTTGATTATTTTTGAAAAAAGTCAAAAAATAGTGAGATTTCTAACAGCATTAAAGGAAACATGTTGAAAAGTTGACTATAATACCTCTTTGTCTGAAATTAAATTATGTATCACTGCATCCTTTGCCGATATAGTTTTCTGAAGGTGACACTAGTTAAGAAAAGAATTAAAAAATAATAATGAAAATGAAAATTATTTTTTGCTATTTCATATAGATAACTGTTCCGTAGTGGTATGGATATATCTTCTATTTGAGCTTGGTTATTGCTGCTAAGTTTTACTGCATCAAGCTTTGCTTCAAGTTCTGAGATGACTCTATCCTTTTTTCTTGACTCGGCCTCTTTGTTTTCCAGTTTGTTTCTTAGGTTGGTGATATGTTCTAGAACAAAAGGGAAGGTTTTTCAGTTGATAAAGCTTAGATGAACGAATCTCTGACATATTTTAAAATGTAGAACAGAATAAAGGGATTTATTAGTTACCAACAAATTCTTTTTCAAATGCAGAGACCTGGTCCATTTTGTTTTTCAAGCTGGTCACTGAATAAAGGATAGAAAAAAATAACTGAATATGCAATGAAACTTCTGTGGTTGATAAGAATATCCACAAACATGCATGCTTTGAATCAGTGCCTGTTAAAAAACTTCTTACCAACTTCTTCTTTATCTTTGACAATGTTCTCGACTTTATCCAGAATTTGCTTGGTATAACACACCTCCTTCTCTATAGAATCAAATAATAGTAGATGAGAATTTATCTTCTCCGAGAGGACACCAAGCATCCTATCTTTGTTTTCAATTGAACGTTTCATATGAGAAGTAGATTCCTGCACAACCCATTTTTTAAAACTCAAATACACATTCAATGGCAGTAGTTCATAATCAGGATTTCCAAAAAACTTAGTTTCGATATAAAGTATGAGCCGTCATTGACTCATTGTTTGTGATATTCACAACATCATAAAAATTCCCAATCCAAAATCTTAGGGTTTCAACCTACTAACCCCACTTTTGCTCCCTCCACCCACCAAGACAGAAAATTTTCAGTTATGCTCAAACATGTAGATTAGATGAAAGTAATATCTAATAGAATGGACAGACCTTTTAAAAAATTTAAAAAAAGAAAAGAAGGCATACTCTTACTTCATTACATGGTTATCTAAAAAGCTCTCACAAGTTCACTCATCTATTTCAGTTAAGCTAAAATTCAGGCACACTTTGTTTGTTAGCCAAATTGAACAACCAAAGATAATTAAAAATCATGAATTGAGAAGGGTAAGAAAAGCCGCACTTTTTCCCCTTGTTTACTATGGTTCATACAATAGGGAGCTTCCAACACAATCATTCCCACATGCCTAACCGTTGCATTATAGTATAAAATATTGTGAATAGTTATGATAAGATATTGTCACTTCTGTAACAAGTAATGTAATTTTCCATTTAATTTAATACAAAGAAAATCCAATATAAAATCACTTTCTATATCGTCCAACCAAATAAACGGAACATACTTGAAGTCGCATAATGCAATAACAATAAAAACGCCATTAATACACAATAACCTCGTAAGCAATCACAAAATTTTCCCTGGACTGAAGTAAGCTATTCAATGTCCCCTTCAACTCTTTCAGCTTATTTTCAAGCATCACATTATCATTCTGCACATAATTCACCTACATTACAAATACAAACCAAAAACAATTATACCTTTTCCAAAAACAATTATCATCACATCACATCACATCACATAATCAATAAATTCCTCAAACCTTTCTCTCCAATTTCTGGCGCTCTTCTTTAACAGAAGCCAATTCCTCTTGCAATTCATGTATCTTTCTACTACATTCTTCCTCATTCCGCTTCTGCTTCTATTCACAAAAACCACAAATCAAATCAACAAAAATGAAATAAAGCGATTCGCGACGAAAAATGATGACCTAATTGAACAATTTTAGAAAACCTGGATTAGATTATGGTGTTGCTCCGTGGCGGAGCGTTCTCTGTCCTGAAAGAGTTCAAGTTAGTTGAAGAAGAAGAAGAAATGGAGAAAATGGAAACGGAAATTAGCGTCGGAGAGTGAAATCGTTACCCTAAGATCTCGAACTTCGGTTATGAGAGATTGTAGTTGAAGCTTGAACTTCGAAAATTTCAGCAACTCCATAATTTCCCTTTTTTTCTTGTTCTTTTTTGTTGCATTTCAAATGCTTCAGCGTTTTATAATGTGGGAAAACGTTTGAAAGCGACGTCGTTGTATGGCACGTGTGAGACGTGACCGGGTTAAGTTCAACTGTTCAAGGACAGTGTTATATTTACGGGTCGGGTATACGAATTAACGGATAACTCTCTGTATGCCGCCCATCGCGGTAGCAAAATCTGCTACTCTCTCCGCCCCATTTTAAATTAAGTGTCGTAGTTGACCAAATCATAAACTTTAAGAAAAGTGTGTAAAAGAAAGAGGAGAATATGACTTTTATTAAAATACCCTCTATTTTTATTCGCAGTAGATATTGGAATACTAAAAAGTAGATATTTGAGTGTACTTTTTCTCTTTCCTAATGATTGTTTTAAAGGATAAAATAGTAAAAACTAATCTTATAAATAGTATATGACACTTATTTTGGGACAAACAATTTTGGCACGTACGACACTTATTTTGGGACGGAGGGAGTACTATTTTCGAAAAAGGTTGATTCTTTCGCCTTTTTATTTATGGTGAATGTTAACGAATGTTTTCGGATACTCTTTAAGATCTTAAATAGTAAATTTTTATAGAGTTTTATGAAAATTTGTAAAGTCAACGCATTAAAAATTGTAATATTTAACTTTTTAAATAAAAAGTTTTTAAATTGGAATGCTTAAAGATTGTCTCGGAGCACTAGTTAACAAGACTCTTTATATATATTTATCTTTTATCGTTAGTTTTTAGTCTCAGTGTGAATGTTTTTGTTCAAATTATATACTCTATGTTTATTTATTTATTTATCTTTTTCCATGATTTTGTAGCTAATCCCAACTCATAGCAAATTACATACTCCCTCCATCCCATGATACAAATGAAAATCGATCAAAAAAAAGTTGGGGTATTTTGCTAAAAATTTGAACTTAATATATCAGTTTTGATAAATTTTCATCTATATTTTAAGACAGAATAAATATAATATAATAATTTATGATTTACAATTGTAATTATAATATACTAGTACCTAATAAACAGAGCCGGCTCAAAAGTAAGGCAACCTAAACAAACACTTTAGGCCTCCAAAATATAGAAAACTTTATTAAGGAAAAAATGCTTCAAATAAATCATAAGCAAATTAGTCCTTAGTAAAAAAAAAAGCCTCAAAAAAATATAAAGTTATTTGAGAAACTTTAAAAATAATACAATAATTTTACAACTCCTCGATCAAGCAACTATATAACATTGAATTTTAATATATTAAAATTATAATTAATAAAATCTTATCTTAAATCTTTGGTCAAAAAAAAAAATCTTATCTTAAATCTACAAAGTCTCAACAAAGATTAAATATGCCGACTTTATAACAAATTGAAAAAAAAAACGTTAAATAAAATTAATTTGATAAGTTAATAAATAATTTTGTTTCGAAAAAAAATGGTCACTTTAATGAAATATTATTTTTTTAAATAAAACACCCTAATTAAAATTTTGCTTTAGGCCTCACTTAGTGTTGAGCCAGCACTAGGGATGTCAACGGGACGGGAAATGAGCGGATGCTGTTTCCCCGTTCCCCGCCCCTAAAACTTTTCCCCGTCCCCGATCCCCGCCGCGGGGGAAAATTTCCCTCCATCCTCATCTCCACAGTATCTTCGGAGCTCCGCGAATATAAAAATTAAACAAAATTGTTATACATTTTAATCAAAAATACGACACTAATGTGTTTTTTTCTTCCTTTTTCTAAAAAAAACTATATATTTTGTATCTTTCATTTTTAAAAAATAAAAGTACATTTTATATCAATAACAAAAAAATGCAAAAGCACTTTCTAATATTTATGTTTTTTCAAAAAATAAAATATCTAATTGCACTTGTTGTTACCATGCATAATCATAATCTTTAGGACATACTCCCTCCGGTCCTTATTATAAGAAGAAATTTACTTTTTAGATACATAGAATATTTGATGTATCTAGACTATATTATGAACTAGATACATCAAACATTTCATGTATCTAAAAAGCAAATTTCTTCTTATAATAAGAATCGGAGGGAGTATTAATTATTATTTTTTATAAAAAAATACACATAAAGTTATATAATTATAAGTTATGTATATAATTTAAATAATATAATCGGGGTCGAGGAATCCGCGGTGGCGGAGGGACATTCCCCGTTCCCCGCCCCAAATTACCTACGGGGGGGATTTTTCCCTCCATCCCCACGGGGAAAAAAATCCGTCACTTCAGATATCCGTACGGGTAATCCCCACGGATAATCCGTTAACAGATACAAATTGATATTTCTAGCCAGCATTGCTAATAAAACCATCTTTGGCTCAACCAACTCTAACTTCATAAAACTTTCATTCTTCAACTACCTCAAATACTACTTCATAAAATTCTCATCCCTCAACCATCAGCTCACTCGCACCTCATTACTTTCCTCCCCTCGCCACCTCTATAAATATCAGCACTGCCGATCTTATTTCTGACTCCAAACTTCTCACTTGCCTCTACTTCACATCTCACTTTTCATATTAATTTTCACTTATGTCTCTCTTTTTTCATAAAAATAGAAGAATTATTCAAATGATATACTTATCTTTTATTTCTGCATCATATTATATTTTATCATATATTATTTAATAAATGTCTTATTTACGTTATATAAATATATACACTTGACGAATCATATTAAAAACAAGTCCCATAAACTTCACCGTACACGGTACACCTTTACCTTTCACTTTTTCTATTTTATTAACCAAACACTTCAAAAAGTTTCTTCCCTACTGTTCCTGCGTCTTCTTCCTTTGATAGTTGCCGCTTGTGTAAGTATTTTTTACTGTACACAAGTTGCGAATACCATTATAATAAATATGAATTTTATATAATTCATTGATGGGTTGAAAGTTTTTATTATGTATAATAGTATTCCAAATTTTGTGCACACAGTAAAAGATTTAATTAAAATCTTTCATCTTAAAATTGGCAGTAAACTATTAGTCCACTAACTAGTTAGGAGGAGATTGTGTGATTAATCAGTGTCGATCCCTATTTTTTGGAGGTCCAAGATAAATAATAAAAACGTACCCCTAATAAAATATATAATTATTTTTATAATAAAATGTTATATATTTATCTTCAAAAATAAAGAAAATCATATATTTTAATAGTAAGTAATATAAATAACGTCAAAAATAAGTGTCAAATGATCATTATTTAATACTAACTTAACTTATTAATTTGGTTTTGATTCTGTCCCACTCTATTTTGTATCAGTTGCTATTTAAAATAAATCAAAAAACAGCAAAACTTGACAAACATGAGATTCAAACTCGCATCCTCGGTTTCTACTCACGCCATCGCTACAACTGCACCAACAAATTCCTCGTGAAATAATTGCCGCTAAACAATTAGTTCAGCTAGTTATTTAATGTGGATTTGAAAAAGAAAAAAAATAGAGATCGTTAATATTTTAAGGTCCAAAGTTGTAATGATTATACAATTGAGATTAGAAGTAATATATTAGTTTGTGTTTTACCATTACTGATTCTCACAACATGTACCGATTACCAATTTAGTTTCACCGTTTCAAAATAATCTTTGATTACTGTTATAGATTTCTTCGATTCAGTTTCACCTATTACTGATCTCAGTCAGTTTCACCAATTTCACCGATTTGGATTTCAATTTCATAAGCTATGAGTCTCTCACTTGTACTGTTTCTCGCCGATTTCGATTTCTTCGATGTTGATTCACTCATCTGTTGCATTTTGATGAATTTATGTTAATTTATTGATTTTGTAGCTTTATCTCACTGTTATGATTGCTAGCTCCTAATATCTTAATCATTAATCGTTAATGGATTTTGTAGCTTTACCTCACTGTTATGATTGCTAGCTTTATCTCACTGTTGTGGATTTTGTAGATGTATTCTTTTGTTAATTGCTAGCTACTTATTTTGTTGAAACTTACGCTTGATTTTGTTGAAACTAGAACTAAAGTAAACAATTTGTATTGTTGAAAACGGACATTCCATTCGTGAGTCTGTAGTTCTCCTTCAATTTATGCTGAAAACACAGATTTGTATTCTAAATTAAGTCTTCAATTAGCTTGAATTTCAAATGTGTGTTCTTCATCAAATCTCATGTAATAACACTAATTGATTTTGTTGTTCCTTTTTGTTTCCAAATTTACTTTGATTTGGTAATTTACATAATTTATTGGTTTATTCTTCTTTGTAGTTGTTCTAGTTATTTGTAGTTGTTATAGTAATTCAAGGTCATGATTCATCGTTGCTTTGTAGTTCATGGTTTTGTTTATTTTGTTGTTCTACAGGTTTGTAGTTTTTTTTTCTCTTTGATGTTTCTTTTATTGTTAGTTGGTTTGGTGTTCTAATTTGTATCTTTATCTCTATGAATCAGTAGGGTGATATACATGATCACGAGGCAATTAATTAAGCAAGTTGATACATTAATTTTTGATTATTTTTTCCGGCAGATGTTACTACTTTTGTAAGTAGATTCTTTGGTTTAGTATTATAATTAGGATGATTATCAAACACCATTCCATTTTGGGTGTTATTTTAGAAGTGGATGGGTGTGTAGTGAACATAGTCAACGTGTATTCTCCTTGTTCTTTTTCGTGTAAGCAATAACTCTGGCGTGATCTGTTGTTTTTAAAACAAAATAGCAGTGGGGGGGAGTGGTGCATTTGCGGTGATTTCAATGCGGTTTTGTTACCTTCGGAGAGGAAGGGTATTAGTGCGGTGAGCAGGCAAAGGGAGAGGATGTTGTTCAATGGCTTTGTGGAGGATATGGAGGTTGTAGATGTACCGGTGTTGGGGAAAAAATTAAGTTGGTTCAGTGCAGATGGGAAGTATATGAGTAGGCTGGATAGGTTTCTTTTGTCGAATGGCTTCGTTTCAAAATTTGCTATTACCGGGCAATGGATTGGGGATCGTGATATCTCTGATCATTGTCCAATTTGGTTGCTTGTTTCTACTCAGAATTGGGGCCCTAAACCTTTCCGGGTGATAAACGGTTGGTTTGAACATTCGGTTTTTTTTCATTTGTGGCATCTTCGTGGAGGGGTTTGACGGTGAAAGGCAATAAAGCTTTTGTCTTTAAGGAAAAGCTCAGATTATTGAAAGAAGGTTTGCGCCGGTGGAATAGAGAAGTTTTTGGTTATCTTGATCTAGACATTGAGAAGACGGTGAAAGATCTTAATATTATCGAGGGAGGGATGGATGGAGATGAGGAGGAGTTAGAGATAACACGGAGGGAGGGGTTGTCTAAGGAGTTTTGGAGACAATTACATTTTAAAGAGAGTTTACTTCAACAAAAGTCTAGAATGAAATGGATCCGTGAGGGAGATTCGAACTCCAAGTTTTTTCATGCTTCCATTAATTATAGGAGGCGACGTAATCAGGTGGTGGCTCTTAAGGAGGGTGATCATTGGATTCATGGAGTGGATGAAGTTAAAGATAGTGTGAAGCTTTTCTTAAAAAACAACTTTCGTGAAGAACAACATGAATGGCCTAATTTGGATGGTATTTCTTTTACATCATTGTCGCCTGAAGATAATTTTGTTTTATTGGAACCTTTTTTTATTGATGAAGTGCGTGCGATGATATGGGAGTGTGATGGTAACAAATGCCCGGGCCCAAATTGTTATAATCTTAATTTTTACAAGTGTTGTTGGGAGATTCTTAAAGATGACATTATGGGCTTTTTCCATGAATTTCATTCCAATGCCGTTCTTCCTAAGGCAGTCATGGCCTCTTTCTTGGCACTTATACCCAAGAAGGATCATCCTCACTCTCTTTTAGAATATCGTCCGATTTGTTTGGTACACAGTTTGTACAAGATCTTGTCAAAGGTTATGGCTTCTAGATTGAAAAAGGTGTTGGGCAAGGTGATTTCTTCGATACAATCAGCTTTCTTACCGTCGCGGCAGATCTTAGATGGTGTGTTGATAGTGAATGAGTTGCTGGATTTGGCAAAGAGGAGAAAGACTCATGTTTGTTTTTCAAGGTTGATTTCAAGAGAACATATGATACGGTAAATTGGAAGTTTTTGGATTATATGATGGGTCGCATGGGTTTTGATGAGAAGTGGCGTGTTTGGATTCGTTCTTGCATATTACAAAGTACGATGCCCGTTCTTGTCAATGGTAGTCCAACCGATGATTTTATAGTTGGTAAGGTGTTGAGGCAAGGTGACCCACTATCACCATTCCTTTTCCTGATAGCAGCAGAGGGGCTCTCTTGTCTAATGAATCAGGCTGTTGTTGGTAATCGATTTATAGGTTATAAGGTTCATGACAGCCTTATGTTTCATACGCTACAATTTGCGGACGATACTATCATAGTTGGGGATGGTTCGTGGGGTAATTTGCGGACAATTAAATCTGTTTTGCGAAGCTTTGAATTGGTGTCTGGCCTGAAAGTTAATTTTTTTAAAAGTAAGATGTATGGTGTTAATTTGGCGGGTGATTTCTTAAATGCAGCTTCTTCCTTTTTACATTGTGCGGTGGATGCTATACCTTTTACGTTTCTCGGAATTCCGGTTGGTGCCAATCCGCGTAGGAAGACAACGTGGCAGCATATTTTAGATTCGATGAAGAAAAGGCTTGGTGTTTGGCATGGGCGTCATTTGTCAATAGGAGGACGGGTGACTCTTACTAATTCGGTACTTTCAAGTCTCCCTCTTTATTTTTTCTCTTTTTTCAAAGCGCCGCATTGTGTGCTAAAGGATGTTATTAGTATGCAACGGTCGTTTTTGTGGGGTGGAGGTATGCTTGGTAAAAAAATGTGTTGGGTTAGTTGAGATCGCGTCTGTCAACCGAAGGAAAGAGGTGGATTGGGTATTAAAAATGTTGCTTTGTTTAATGCTTCTCTATTGTGTAAGTGGAAATGACATTTTTTAAATGAGACTTGTGCTCCATGGTATCAATTATTAAGTACCGCTACGGGCCGCCGGCTGATACACTCTTATACGGGCTAGGGGACCGGGAGTCAAAAAATTCCTGGCTTTGGTGGAGGGATATACGGCTGATAGGCCATTCTTATGATGCTGATTGGTTTCAATACAACATAGGAACCAGATTAGGTGATGGCTCGATATTGGACTTTTGGTATGATAGGTGGTGCGGCTCAGTTCCTTTTTGCCATTTGTTCCCATCTCTGTTTTCCATTTCAACAATGCCAAGCGGTAAAATAGGGAGTTTGGGTGTGTGGGAGAATTCTTGTTGGAAGTGGAAATTGTTATGGAATTCTGTTCTGTCGAACCAAAACATGGCAACAGTGGCTGTGTTGTAATCAATGTTGAGAGATGTGTCGCTGTGTCTAGGGAGGTTGGATAGTAGACGGTGGATTCCTAATGACGTTGGTATATTCACAATGAATTCGTGCTATGTTTTTTTGTTGGATAAATGCAGGTTGAATGATGTTGACTCTAATACGGAGGGTGCTTTGCAGAAATGTTGGTTGAATAATATAACGTCAAAAGTTGCTATCTTTGGATGGCGGTTGTTATTATTGAGATTGCCAACTAGGGAGGCATTATGTGCGCGAGGTATTCTCTCTATTTCTACTTCTAAGTGTTGTGTTTTTTGTCTTGAGGAGGATGAGACTATTCAACATGTCTTTTTTACGTGTCGGTTTACGCAACATATTTGGACTCAAGTTTTTAGTTGGATAGGTGTTAATTTGCGATTCATTTCGAAACGGTTTCCCAGCACTTTGATTTGTTTGGTAAATTTGCAAAAGGAAAGCATAAGAAAAAGTTCCGTCACATTATATGGTTAGCTACCATGCATTGTATTTGGAGGTTGCGGAATAACATTATTTTTCGTGACGATGTTGCTAACGGCATTAATTTGGTGAACCAAATTAAGTATTTTTTCTTGGTTTTGGTTTATAGGCAGGTTAGGACTTAACACGGAGGTTTCTTTTGTAGAATGGTGTTCTAATCCGTTAGAGTGCTTTCAAACTTTGTAAAGTTTTTTGTATCTCGAATTGTAAGGGTTGAGTACCCCTTGTACTCCCTATAATTCCATATCTTTTGATTATAAAAAAAAAAAACACAATTCCATTTTGTTGGGTTGTATGTTTTGATTTAGGAAGGTGAATAAAAGTGATATTTTTCTATATTTTGTTATGACAAATCTCTAACTATTATGAATTATTAGACAATATATATAACTTTATGTCATCATGATTATATAATATTTATTTATAATTGAGAGAAATGATAAAATTTATGTATATTTAAAACAAAAATATAAAGATTAAATAAAAAAAATAATCACTGATTTTAAGGAGGTTATAACCCCCACCAAAATAAGTTATTAAATATCTAGAACTGATTTTAAGGTTTAAAACCCCTGCAAAATGTAAGCACTATACTGCGGCGGTTTGGAAGCGTGATACTAGGGGTTCAAAATACTGCCGCTATCAATTTATGGGATCCAATTAGGTGACATTTTGAAAAACGGCTGCTAAACATTCTGCGGAGGTTAAAAACCCCCGCTAAATAGAACCAAAACTCCTGTAAATTATGTGTTTTTTTTGTAGTGATATATTTGCTCTTCAAATTCTTTTACTAATTCTAGTACGATGTTTAGAATGGCGGAGCCACTAAAGGGCATGAGGTGGTTGTAGTCCCCCTTACTATTTCTTTTAATTGTATTTTTTATATATGATATATATATATATATATATATATATATATATATATATATATATATATATATATATATATATATATATAGGGGGCTGCTAACTTCCTCCCACCTAAAAACATGTGGGAGGAAGTTAGCAAGCCTCCACCCACTAGATACGTTGCTGGTGTTGTTATTGTAGTTCGATTTCGCAGTTCGATTTCAACAGGTTTGATTTCGACAGCACACACGCACACACGCACAATTTTGTTTTTGGTTGAAACTTAATTCTGCTAATTAAGAGTGCTTTGTAATGGAAATTAAGATCAACAGCACACACGCACACACACGCTCCCTGTCTTGCTCGTCGATATGAAACATTGTTTGATTCTTCATGTTTAGGTGCAAATTCAAGTGGTTGTGTTCTCCACAAATTCTTTCTTCTCTGCTGCAATTTGGGTTCATCACCATTGAACCCATTCAAACAACTAAATGGAGAAATCAAAACAGGTTAGTGTTTAAAACTAGTATAAAAAATATTTAAATGATTGTATATAATTGAAATAGTTTCATAAAGTTTCATTTTCTGTTATTATTATTGATGATTGTATTGAAACTGTAAAAATTATTTAGTTATTGAAATAGTTTCATAGAGTTTCATTTTCTGTTATTATTATTGAAACCAAAATAATTGTCTAATGATTTCAAGCAATAAAACTTCAAATTTGATAAACATTTAAATTTGATTAGGATAATTTGATTAGGATAAGTTATAGGATAATTTGATATTGTATTACACATGAAGAAAAAGGTTTAAAAGATTCTGAAAATGAGTTTCATCTCCTCTACATGTTTAGCTTTGGAATGTGTCAAATTTTCATAAGCTTCTTAGAATAGCCTATATAAACAACTTTTTCTGACCTTATATAAAGTTTTACACTATTCACTCTTCAATTGTAGATACAACTTATATAGAACCACTTATATGAGAATATGACATGTTTAACAAAATTCGTTGGTTTGAATCAATGGAACTATTAATTCTAAGTTCATTTTACTTTGGTTTCAAATATTATTTACTAAACTTAGGCTTCAGTTTAATGGAGATCTATACTGAGCCTTCTGCCATTTACCTTTGTTAGTAGTGAACTTGTGTTGCTTGCATATTCTTTTTGGGTTTATTGCTTGCCCAATGCTTTTTTTTTTCACCCCTCCTTTTCCTCATCTATTTCTGCTGCTTTATTTTCCACTATAATTTGTGTTGAGTGGAATGAAGGTCTCACACAATAATATGCTTCTGAGGACAATATCAAGGTAACTTGTCTAGGGAAACCATCAACATTGTTTAATGGTTTCAAGTAGTTATGCACGGAAACCATTAGTATGCCATAATGGTTTCAGTGCATTAGTATGTCCTAATGTTAAGATAAACTCAAATTAGCTCTTTCAAATGTCTTTTGTACACACAGAGTTGTGAGGGGATAGCATTAAATATTGACCATGCAACATAAATAGATAAATGTTCTTTTAGAACTGTTTTAATTGAAATGAAAGTTTATTGTTAATAATTTTTTTTTTTGATCTCCAGGTGAAAAATCCAAGAAGCGAAGTTCAATGCCTTCCTTCAGTCTTGGATTGACACCGAAGGAGGAAGAGAGGAATGTATCTGCGTCATGTAGTGATAATAAAAAAAAAGATATTGATGACGATACACAAAAAATTGAGGTAATTCGTTAACTCATTCATCAATGGTACTATTGTGGTTTCGATACACAAACCATTCTCATAATTGAATATAATCTAGATTTTGTTCTGTTTTTGAGTATTTTCATTATCTAGGTGAAACCATCAACATTGTTTAATGGTTTCGAGTAGTTATGCACGGAAACCATTAGTATGCCCTAATGGTTTCAGTGCATTAGTATGTCATAATGTTAAGATAAACTCAAATTAGCTCTTTCAAATGCCTTTTGTACACACAGAGTTATGAGGGGATAGCATTAAATGTTGACCATTCGACATAATAGATAAATTATTTGTTAGTTTTCACATAGATAGAATCTCAAAATGCAAGACTACAACTTCACATAGTAAAAAATAAGTGCCATTAAATAAGTGCCATTAAACGTGGAACCAAACATAAGCTTAGCAAGTTATGTTGGTGGAAATATAATTTATTTTAATCAATTTTAAATTATCCTATTCACTAGTGAACTGTGATACAGTTAACAAACTAGTATGTTGGAATGCATGTATCTGTAAAAAAGGCACTACCTTAGTTCCATAAATTATTTAGTTCTATTACTATGTCTACCTTAGTTCAAGAAAGAGATTATGCTATTCTGAGTCTTACTACTATCTTTCTATGCATGCATTAAAAAAAATTCAGATTTCTTTCCAAGAATATATAGTCCTACAGATTAAGTATATAATTATTTTGAGGAATTATTATTGATACAATAAATAACATGAATAAAGGAATTGAGGAAAAAGAATGGGAAAAGAAGCACAAAAAAGTCCATCCCTTTATAGCTAAAATACCAATAAATAGACTTTGTCATGATTTTAATTACTTTGAATCAAAATTAATTTTGTCTCTAAACCTTGGTTTAACTACAACAGATCAAAAAGGACAAAAAGAAAATTGCATCCGAATGTCTTGAAATGACATCGGAGGAATTGGAAAAATATATCATTGCAATGACACCATTGGAGGAGGATAATATCAAGGTAATTTGTTAAATCGTTCGTCTATCATAGTTTTGTGGTAATTCGTTAATTTGTTCAATGAAAGCAAAACCATATTATATTTATTTGTTCAATGATAAACCATATCAATTGACGTAATAATTTTTCTATTTTAATCTCCAGGAGAAAAAATCCAAGAAGCGAAGTTCAATGCCTTCCTTCAGTCTTGGATTAACACCGAAGGAGGAAGAGAGGAATGTATTTGCATCATGTAGTGATGATAAAAAAAAGAAGATATGGATGAGGTAATCTAGATTCATTTTCATATTCATATTGAATATAATCTAGATTTTGTTCTGTTTTTAAGTATTTTGATTATCTAGGTGAAACCATTAACATTGTTTAATGGTTTCCAGTAGTTATGCACTGAAACCATTAGTATGTTCTAATGGTTTCAGTGCATAGGCATCAATTTTTCCCATAGTCTTAATTGTTATAGTGTTACATTAGTATGATTCCGTGTCAACTTTTATTACAATAAACAAAGCAAAAAATTAGTCACACCTTGGGCATGTGTAAGGAAATAGTTCCCTGGTCTACCAGTCTCTATTTTCCAAAAGTGGACCCCCATAGGAATCAAGATATATTCTAAATTACAATGTTTAAGTCATTCTAATAAGAGAGTAAGATTTTCTGAATAGTATGTTTAACATTTGTTTAATGAAAATCTAATTTACATTTGCGTTAAAAAGTAAGTGGTCCTTACCGGACCTAAGATATTCGGCCTGAGAGTTGGTTGAGGGGCTGAAGAGGACGATGATTGATCGGAAACTCTATAGATGGAGTGATTTACCTGCAAAAACTCTAATGATCAAGTAAGTAAGCGTTGTGGGTGAGGCTTATAGCATTATAACTAGTGCACCTGAACCTGAAAAAACTAAACGATCTTCATCATACGGTGCTAATTTAATCACCGATCCTGCTTGGTTGCGCCTCTAGGGTGTGGTGTACATGTTATGGTCTGCTCTAAAACTAGTGACTTGCGGTGACCGGTCCATTTAGTGGATTGGGTTTGGCCTAGTCCGGAAAAATAAGTAATCCAAGCTATGAACAAGAAAATTAATTCAGTACCACCAACTATATGTTGTGACACAAATGATTGATATTTGAGTATCTTAAACATGTGATGGAGGATTAACCTCTGACCGTTGAGCGGTTAACCCTCGTAAACAAATCTCAATAGGATTAGTCTTCGCAGTTTACTTGAGAGAATACATACTATTATTAGTCTGTTGTGAAAATTTGAATTAGAGTGCAAGTGTATTTTTGTACTTCAAGTTTAAGGTTTTATAGTTTCCTTCCCTCAACTTTTGTGTCGATACTATTGTGGTACTATTGTGGTTTCGATACACAAACCATTCTCATAATTGAATATAATCTAGATTTTGTTCTGTTTTTGAGTATTTTGATTATATAGGTGAAACCATCAACATTGTTTAATGGTTTCAAGTAGTTATGCACGGAAACCATTAGTATGCCCTAATGGTTTCAGTGCATTAGTATGTCCTAATGTTAAGATAAACTCAAATTAGCTCTTTCAAATGCCTTTTGTACACACAGAGTTGTGAGGGGATAGCATTAAATGTTGACCATGCAACATAAATAGATAAATGATTTGTTAGTTTTAGAGTTTTTGTCCTGGTTAGAAACTTCTTTAGCATCCCCTAACTCATCAACCGAACTGTCTGCTTAATATTCAAATTATCTCTTTTTATATGATATATCTTGGCAGTTTACTTTGCACTAGCAATTTTCTCAAAATTCTAAAATACAACAAATGTTGTCTCAAAATGAGTTTCATCTCCTCTACATGTTTAGCTTTGGAATTTAGTGAATTTGGTGAATATTTGAAATCAGGCTGATGTAACATCTATCTCTTGAAACTATAACTACTGATAAATCATTGCTATATTAAAGAAAGATTAGAAAAAGACTTCTTTGATATTTTTGATCAGAAACTTTCTTGGAAAAGATTGAATCTCAAAATGCAAGACTACTACTTCACATAGTAAAAAATAAGTGGAACCAAACATAAGCTTAGCAAGTTATGTTGGAATGCATGTATCTGTAAAAAAGGCACTACCTTAGTTCCATAAATTATTTAGTTCTATTACTATGTCTACCTTAGTTCTAGAAAGAGATTATGCTATTCTGAGTCTTACTACTATCTTTCTATGCATGCATTAAAAAAAATTTAGATTTCTTGAGAGGATTGTAGTTGAAAAACATGTTTTGTCATGTTTTGATAATTTTAATGTTTTGAACCATTAATATTGTTTTTAATAATTTTTCTTTTTTGATCTCCAGTAGTAATAATTATTGTTCCATGATATAGCAAAGTAATGAATTCATCAGTTTATAGTTAGTAAGAATATCACAATAGATCAAGTTCCCTATGTTTTATAGATCTGTTTGAACTGACTTATATGAACTTATTTACTGTCATATTCACAATTTGATGTTATGCACTGAAACCATTAGGACATAATAATGGTTTCAGTGCATAACTACTTGAAACCATTCAACAATGTTAATGGTTTCACCTAGTTTTACATTTATTAAAAACAACTATCTCTTATATGAAAACAGTTTGACTTAAAATCTTGTTATATCGTATGCAAGTGTATTTGTGTCGTTTATATTGCAACCAATTTACTAGTTTTGTTTTTTCTGAAAAATCATTTGTACAGATCATGACCCCGACAATTCCAATTCTTAAATAGCTTGGTTGAAGAAGGCTTGCACACGAAATCTGGAGATCTACAACTTACAAGAAATTGTTTGATGTGTGGTTGAACGAGGTTGAGGCATATGTGACTGACTTGTATAGGTTGAGGAAAATCTCAATGCTTTTCGAATTTAGCACCTTTGAGTGGGAAACCCCAACAGTGCCTATGCAACCTGATAAAGTCAGTTGTGGGGTATTTTGTATGAAATTTCTTGCTGAATGGAAAGGTGATAGTACCACATTGCTATCATTTGAAGGTTGGTCCAAATTGCCCAAAAAAGGAAACAATGGAAAGGAAGGGAGAATAATGGAATTTCGAATTGGTATTGTTTGGACAATACTAACAGACTCAAGTAATGCAATTGGAGATGATGTGATGAAAAAAGCTATTTCATACTACCAAGAAAAACTTCAAATGCTACGACATCCATCATGACATGTGCAAGTTGAATTACTTGATTTGTTTTATTGGTTTCTAAACAAGTATAATAATTTACTGTTAGATTTTGATGTGGTCAGAACATGTGTTTGATTTCTATCATTGCCTATATGAATAATTTTGAGACTCCTAATCTTTGTGTCACTCACAGTTTTTCAATAGATTTTAGATTGTACAGTTACCATTGGTTTCTTTTTCTTCTGTTATTAAGTTAGCAATCAAAATAGTTATTAAAATTAAAATTGTGCAAGAGAATTTTACAAATAGCATTCAAATTTAGGCATTATTTATTCAAATAATGTTTATTGAAAGTCATTGGTTGGAATTGTATAATTGATTTGATATTGTGTTGGGTGGATCAATCGCAATAACACAATGTTAATAAACTTTAATTTGATTATCAAATTAAATAATTGGTTAAAAAAATACATGATGTTTGATGCTATATATGCAATATTTGAAAAAAATAATGCCAGTGGAAGTTGTATTCAAAATTGCAATAGTAACATTTTGGTCTTTTATCATTTATAAATTTGATCAAAAACTAGGATTACCAACTTTTATAGTTGATTAACCAACTTGAAAGATTGATTATGACTGAAACAATAATATAGATCTTTGAAACCATTATTATTGTTAAATGGTTTCACTATATTATACACTGAAACCATTAGTATGGGCAAATGGTTTCGATACCCTAAACTAGTAAAATTTAATAATTTTATTATCCAATATTTTGATATGATATGTTTTTCACCAATTAATTATTTGTCACACATTCAATACGTACCAACAAAGAACGTGAAATGAATAATTCCCAATAAATTGACTTATCGCATAATCTAGTACAAACTTCGTACAAACTTATAATGTGAAAATCATTATTATTGTACAAACCCATAAAACAAACATTCCAAAACAGCTCCAGACAACAAAAAAAAATCGAAATCTTTATTTTGAGTTGACTTTCTTCCAACCCTTCAAGATCTTATCAAAGCATAAGAAACAACACACACCCAAAATTAGCATTGAAAAAGAAGCAACAATAAACTTAGATAATAGTGTTCAAATAAACTTACATATTAGGAGAATGAGAAGGCAATGCTTCTATATTTTTTCTTTTCATTGGACAATTTCGTGAATCATGATTAGTTCCACCACAATTTGGAACATGACAACGGCGGACCTTCTTTGATAATTCAACTCCTCCTTTTGGTCGGCCTTTAGCTTTTGAATGAATAGGATTTCCAACATCACAATCATCATTATTTGGAACATCAAGTTCCAAAACCACTGAATGTTCTTCGCTTTCAGACATTCCTTTTATCTCTCGAATGAGTTTCATCAACCCCCTAGTAGCAACTTCTTTACGTTCTTTGGTCTTTAAGGATTCATATTCAAGACTCTAAATTAGAGACCGAAACTCAATCAAAGAGTCGTCATTGCAATTTAAAATGTGACTAGATTTTGGTCTCAATGAGCTTTCACGTCTCCAACGATAAGGAAGATATTTTGAAGGCATCTTAAAGTAATTTTTCATCATCAACACTCTAATAGCATGCCTACATAATATACCAGAAAACTCAAACTCTTTACATGAGCAAATAATTGATTCTTCTCCTTCATTCCAAATTACAAGACGACCTCCTTCATCTTTGGTGTGATGCTTCAAAAAATAAGACTCTTTGCCAGTTTCAGTTGTTGCATATTTTGCAGATAACTCAATCTGAAGTTGAATCAACTCAAAAGCACAAGGTGTGAGTATAGATGCAACATGTTCCTCAATAGGAAAACTTGTTCTAAGTTGAGGATTAAGATACTTTTGACGCATTCTTGCTTCCTCTCCAGCTTGGTTTCTTATTTCAACAGCAACAACAACCTACATAATAAAAAAATAATTTTTTTTGTGACTTCATTATAATTTAATAGATAAAGACAAACAAATACTTACAACAAGTAACTCAAGTATGTTCTTACTTTACTAATAAAATCTGTCAAACTTGTCGTGGCATCCAAGAAGTGTTTTATATACGAATTTATTGACTCTGAACGTCCAGTTGTTGTCATTCCAGCAAAAAAGAAGTCCTTCAAATAAGCCATTGCCCAATATTGGCGAAGAGAAAAAAGCAAAATAATATGTGAATCCAAGCTTAGACCAAACTATGCAACCATTGAATGCCACTCTTGTTCAAACTCATCTGCACAATCTAAATGATACAACTTATAAAATGATGCTTTAAAGTCATCATATCTTGCACCTAATGGAAGAGAAAACCAACTTGATAACTTTGCTACAATGTGCCATATGCAAAATGCATGTTTTGTGTTTGGCAATTCCAGTGCAATGGCCTCTTTAAGTGCAGGATCTTGATCGGTAAGAATGGTTTGTGGACACTTTCCTTTGACAAAAGCTAAAAAACTCTGGAAAAAAGTTGAAACATAATTATTAGAATATACTATTTTTCAATCTAAAATTACAATCAGAGTATAACTTCACAAATTCACAGTAGAGTATTCAAGCTCAACATAAACTAAGTTTTAGATTAACACATCAGAGAAACCAACTGATCTATCTATTCTTCTGATAAGCTATGCACTGAAACCATTAAGACATACTAATGGTTTAAGTGCATAACTACTTGAAACCATTAAACAATGTTAATGGTTTCACCTATTTTTACAATAAAGCTTATATGATTTTGTTTTTATTATGTCACAAATACCTTTCAGGAAAGATTTTGCAATATTATTGGTAAGTTACAGAGATAATTCAATTCAAGTGACAAAAAAATAGTTCAATTCAATACAATGTGATTAAATTCCTAATTAGTCATCCTGATCCAGTTTCTATTTAACCAAATCATATCAACAACACATGTAAAACACGAAACATATCCAAAACCTTAAACTGATGCAAATTGAGATCCAAGATGAACCTCAATTCTAACCCTTTTGTGTGTTTTGCTAATTCGAAGATAATTTAAAGTGTTGTTTGAGTAGAACTGAATCATGAAAATTCACAGTAGAGTAGTCAAGCTCAACATAAATTAAGTTTTAGATTTACACATCAGAGAAACCAACTGATCTATCTATTCTTCTGATAAGCTATGCACTGAAACCATTAAGACATACTAATGGTTTCAGTACATAACTACTTGAAACCATTAAACAATGTTAATGGTTTCACCTATTTTTACAATAAAGCTTATATGATTTTGTTTTTATTATGTCACAAATACCTTTTAGGAAAGATTTTGCAATATTATTGGTAAGCTACACAGATAATTCAATTCAAGTGACAAAAAAATAGTTCAATTCAATACAAAGTGATTAAATTCCTAATTAGTCATCCTGATCCAGTTTCTATTTAACCAAACCATATCAACAACACATGTAAAACACGAAACATATCCAAAACCTTAAACTGATGCAAATTGAGATCCAAGATGAACCTCAATTCTAACCCTTTTGTGTGTTTAGCTAATTCGAAGATAATTTAAAGTGTTGTTGAGTAGAACTGAATCATGAAAATTCAAACAGAATTCAATTCAATTAAAATAGAATTCTACATACCTAACAGAATAAAAAATAGATAAATAAAAAGTACACGTTTTCAAAGCAATAGGAATTGAGTTACAAGTTTAGTTAAAATAGATACGTACCTTTAAAGCCCATGTAAAGGAAGGGGTCTTCTCATTGTGTAATAGAACACAACCAAAGAATATTGTCTTTCCATGATTATCAACCCCAACCCATATTCCAAGTGGCATTTCATATCGATTTATTCGATAAGTGGTATCAAACACAACGACATCCCCAAAAGCTTCATATGCCCGGATTGAATCACCAAATGCCCAGATAATATGCTCCAATTTGTTGTTTTCATCTATTGTGAAATCATATTGGAAGCCATCATCTGAATCTTTCAGATTTTTGCATAATTTGAGGACATCACAAGCATCATTTTCTTTGACAATATAACTTTGGCCTTGAAGGAAATTCCTAATATCTTTCTCCAAAAATGGTAGACTACCTACAACTACTCCTTTCTCTAATTCAAGTAGTCTCATCATGAGATTAACCGAGCAACCAGCTTTTGACATTAACATTATACGATTTTGATCAACAATTGGGATGCCACGATAAGCAGGGAGATAATTAACCTCTTTGTCATCTAACAATTGATGATTGTGGAAACTATTAAAAGATTTAACCACCCATTTTTCCTCAACACAAGTTGTATTCATAGCAATCACCATCTTTGCACTACAGTCACACCTTGTTGATTTTCGTTTCCTTTGATTTTCCACTTCATCAACTTTTGATGGTTTAGTAGTGCCAGCCCGATGACAAACAAATTCCCGCTTATATATACCCAATGGATTCAACTCAGACGCATAATTACTGGATTTGTAAGTGTGTTCACGTCTAATAGAAAAACCACATTTCTTTGAGAATGAAGTGTAAAATTCATAAGCATCATCGGAACTATTAAACACTTGTCCTTCATATGGAACCAAATTATCGATGTTTTTGCATGGTGGCAAATGTTCAAGTTGTGACTCTTGAAATTTCAAAGTACTGTTTACACCATCATTTTGTAATATAGAAGCATAATTTTGAAGAAGCTTTGATGACCAATCATTGGCTTCATTCCTTACTCTAGAAGACATAGTGAACTTATAGTTCAAGTCTGAATGATTCACAAATTAAAACGAATCATTCTTAAATGTTAAACATGTTAGGAACATAACTTTTATGCGTCTCACACGTGAAGATATATTATCAATAGCAGAATTTAGTTGGGCAATCTTTTCATTCAAGATCCTAGTCCTCTGATTTCAGGAACAGCATAACAGAATCAAAACAACCCCAACATTGCAGCAGATTGCTAACATTAATAATATTACAAATAAAAGAGAAAGTTCCTCAGTTTTTTTCCTATCCTTTTAAAAGCTAATAATCCAGCTCTCAATTCATTAAACAAATGTTGCACTAAGTAATAAAACTACAACGATTAAGAGTTAGTTTGCATAAACTTTTCAACAAATAACAACAAAAAAAGTTCAAATAATTATACAAATGTTGCAATAGGTGAAGAACAAAATCAGCAAAACAATGAAAAATAGATAAATAGAAAGTACACGTTTTCAAAGCAATAGGAATTGAGTTACAAGTTTAGTTAAAATAGATACGTATCTTTAACAGAATAAAAAACGGGTTAGTGAATGGGGATTCAGTGATGGAATGAAATGAGAGAGTTGTGTGCTGTGTTGGCATTGTCAAAGTATTCATTCATCTTGCCGTCACCGCTTCGTTAGGGATCGATTCATCAGAGGAGCAATTAAGTGCCGACGATGATGAATTTAGGGGTGAGTTACAAAGGAAGAGGAAGAAGAGTTAGGGAGAGTTTCCAGCCGGCGATGATGAAACGATGATGAAACGAAGGAAGAGGAAGAAGAGTTTTGCGTTACGATGATGAAACGAAGGAAGAGGAAGAAGAGTTTTGCGTTTGATTCTGTAAAGTGAATTTTGTTTGTGTTTTTGTTGTTTTTTAACCAATTAATAGTGAGTTACAAAATTACCCTTGCAACTTAAACTGATTTGATTTATTATAATTGGTTTTTTAGTAAATATGAAGTGGAGGAGTTTTGCTAACTTCCTCCCACATGGGAGGATGTTAGCAAACCCCTATATATATATATATATATATATATATATATATATATATACTAGTATAACTAACCCGTACAAATGTACGGATTAAAATTAAAAATTATATTAATATATATAATTAAAGTTAAAGTAGATTAGTTGAAATATTAACTTTTTTTTAATTTAATTTTATATGTTAGGATTACCAATCGAGCAACCACTAATCTAATTATTTGTCTTAATGAGAACAATTTAATTTAATCATTTTTATTCAAAGTAGGGTATTTATACCCAAAACAAAAACTAAATTATAAATTTAAATGGAGTATTAAGCCTCATAACGAAACAATTGAATGGAGAGAATGAACAATTGAACTTCAGAAGGGTGATGATGAGTGAAGTGAACAAGGATAAGAAGCTATGCTAAAACTACACTAATCTTTTAGAATATTCATGTCCCTTCTCATTCACAATCAACAGAGTACATATAGCTTTCAGAATTAAACAACTTCTAACAAACTCCCTAGAAATGCGGAAGCTGGTAATAACAGAATAACAGAAAGCTTCTAGAAGGTACTAGATACATGAGTAAGATTCCTTCTAAGAAGGTACAAAATCATTCATCCACCCAGGGGGTCTTCTAGTCCTTTTGCTTGTACTTGGATCAATTGGCCCAATCTCATGAACTGCTTCAATCATTGGGCCTGGGCCCATAACATCCCTTTCCCCATCGACAAAGACCTGGTCCACAAGGTCCAAATTAGGATAGGCTTTCCTGATCTCATTCAATGATTCCCACGTAGCATCTTCAGGAAACATAGTATCTATTGCATTAGGTGGTAAATCCAGGCTCGGTTCCCCTTCTGCATTGTATGGTTTCAGTTGAGAAACGTGAAAAATGGGGTGGATACGGCTGGTTGCCGGTAGTTCCAACTCCATTGCTACCTCACCAATGGCGCGGAGTATCTTAAACGGACCATAGTAACGCTTGGTTAGCTTATTGCCTTTATGCCCTGCTACTGAAACTTGGCGATGTGGCCTCAATTTAACAAATACCCAATCTTCTAGCTGAAATTTGTGAGGAATTCGATGTTTGTTTGCCTGATTTTTCATGACCTCTTGAGCTTTTTCCAGTTTCTTTTTTAGGTACTGCAGAATATCATTTCTTATGCTTAATTCAGCCTCAACTGCCCCCAACTTGCTCTTGTTTGCAACATACTCTGGAAGTGATGGGGGTGGCTTTCCAAACACCGCTTGAAATGGTGTTATTCTTGTGGTTGTATGAACTGAGGTGTTACAATGCCATTCTGCCCAGTGTAGAAACTTTCCCCAAAGTCTCGGTTGCTGATGCACGAAGCAACGTAAGTACTGCTGAAGCGCGTTGTTCACTATTTCTGTTTGCCCATCCGTTTGAGGATGGTAGGCTGAGGACATTCTCAATTTGGTACCACTTAACTGAAACAAATCCTGCCAGAAGTGACTCATAAAGATGGGGTCTCTATCCGACTTTGGCAGTAGTAAAGTGTGTAGGGAGCATACCAAAATGAGCTGCTTTAGAAAAACGGTCCACTACCACAAATATCACCGTATGATTTTGGAATGATGGCAGCCCCACAATGAAGTCCATGGAGATATCTTCCCATACTCCCTCCGGAACTGGCAGTGGTTGTAAAAGACCATAAGGTAAATGGTTTGGGGATTTTGTGTGTTGGCAGACCACACAAGCTTTAACAAACCTTGCAACATCTTGTCGCATGCCTTCCCAATACACATTCTCTTGCAACCTACCTAGGGTCTTTGCCATGCCACTATGGCCACCAATTGTTGAAGCATGGAATTCTTCTAACAATAATAGCTTCAGAGGTGAGTGAGGAGAAATGTAGAGTTTACCTTTGAAGAATAGAATGCCTCTAACCATCCTAAAATTGGGATGAGATTCTGGATTCAATTGCACCTCTCGAATCAACTCGTGGGTATGCTCATCAGTTGCATAGCTCTTGTGCAACAGGTCTAAAAACTCACAATGTAGAACGGTAAGTCCTAGACATGAAGGTTGAGGGTGGCGAGGAGATCGGCGTTGTTGCTATCGGTGGAAGAGCTCATGATTGCAATGAAAGCACCAATGAAGTGAACAAGGATAAGAAGCTATGCTAAAACTACACTAATCTTTTAGAATATTCATGTCCCTTCTCATTCACAATCAACAGAGTACATATAGCTTTCAGAATTAACCAACTTCTAACAAACTCCCTAGAAATGCGGAAGCTGGTAATAACAGAATAACATAAAGCTTTTAGAAGGTACTAGATACATGAGTAAGATTCCTTCTAAGAAGGTACAAAATCATTCATCCACCCAGGGGGTCTTCTAGTCCTTTTGCTTGTACTTGGATCAGCTGGCCCAATCTCATGAACTGCTTCAATCATTGGGCCTGGGCCCATAACAATGAGCAACATTAATCATCCAATCTGCTACCATATTAGCCCCCTATAGATATGAACTATGCGCACATACCAATCTTTGACACACCAAAGAAGCCATTGTTGGACCATTTATAACATGGACGATGATAGCCACATTTTTCAGACATATAATAAGTTGAACTACAATTATTGCATCACACTTTACTATAACCTAACGAAAGCCCGTGTTTCCAAACAACCACTAGCGCTGTGATCAGACCCCATATTTCAGTTGTAAGAACTATGCGCACATACCAATCTTTGACACACCAAAGAAGCCATTGTTGGACCATTTATAACATGGACGATGATAGCCACATTTTTCAGACATATAATAAGTTGAACTACAATTATTGCATCACACTTCACTATAACCTAACGAAAGCCCATGTTTCCAAACAACCACTAGTGCTGTGATCAGACCCCATATTTCAGTTGTAAGAACGTTAGAAGATCCGGCTAATTTGGATTGACTTTGTGGTATTGGTTTGAGATCTAAAAGTGTACTCCACTTCGGAGTCACATATTTGACTCTTTTGAATATAAATTTAAATGAGCTAATTTAGTCTTTTCAAAAAAAAAAACTGTCATTATCTCTATAAACTCCATCACACTATTTTTTTTTTCTTCTAAATATCCCATAAGCAGTAAAAGAACACCAAAATAACCCTTTTCCACAAAATTTCTGAAATGCCCCCATTGTTTTGACTTTTGAGTAGTAGTGAACATGTCACTGCAGGTGGCGAGTTTCAGAACTAATTTTCTTTTAGAACTTGCTACTGTAGGTAGTAAGTTTTAGAACAAATCGCAGTTCAAAAATTTTATAAAAAAGAGGATATTTTGATGTGTTTTTACTGCTTAAGGGTTATTTAAAAGGAAAAATATCTCAACACATTACACACATAACCCTTATATTATCCAACACCGACCCATCAACATTACAGTTGATCCATCCTACATATAGGGAGCAGTTCGTCTAGTATGAATCTTCTGATACTTTAGATCACCTTAGTTTAGTAAATTAGTATTTTCTTGCTTTAGACCTTCAACTTCAATTGTCTTACGTCTAGCATTAAGTGTTAAAGATAAATACAAAAAGAATGCCATGATTTGTTCATTCATCAATTTTATACAAATTTTTGCACCAACCACTCCTATTTGCTTATCTTTTTTAGTACATCAAAATAATAAATTGTTTCCGTCAAGAATTGAACTCTAGACCTCTTTTTATCTAATTTATATATCCTTCAACTTTTACCATTTGAGTTATTCTACAAGAACCCACTGTTAACTTATTTAAAAAATTTATTTCAAACATAAACTAAATTGTAATCACGCTCTAATTAACTAGTCATGGTCTATTTCCACTCCTATTTGACAACATCCGCATCAAGGTTCAAATAAATGCAACGATTGACATTGGTTTCTTTGTGGACCTTGAGCTTACTAAAATGGAAAGCTTATTGCTACATACCTGTATTAAGTGGATTCCTTACTGTCTCTCGAAAACAAAAGGTAAAGTCCTGTTTTTGTATTTTGTGCTATCAAGTGGGTGAGGAACATGGAACATCAACAAGACATCTATGAGCTTGATTGCATTATAGTAATAGCAAATCACATACACATCATACACCATACATCTTCCAACATTACTTCAATTAGACGCTGTTATCTTTCATTCTTTTTTCATTGCAATTTTATTTTAGTTTTCCAACTTTATTGTAAATTGTGTGCCGAGACAAGTGAATGGTGTAGCTCATTCTCATCATGCAAGAGCAATATTTTTTCTAACTAATTACCATGATTTTATTAGGCTTAAATATGTAAAATGTCACTGTAGCGTGCGTTACTTGAGTTTTGATCCTTACACTTTATAAAAAAAATTAAATTGACTATGTATTTTAATTTTGCTTTAAAAAAAATCTCTAGATCCATTTTTTATTATGAGTCACATTTATGCACACATATGAGAATGATGACTCACATAATTTTAGATGGATGGATAAAAATACTCTTACAAGTTGGACGCAAAATTATTCATCTATCCTTTTGTGATATTGGATGCAAAACTACAGTAACATTTTACATATTTAAAGTAAGAAAGTTAAAAATCATGGATTAAACACTGATTTATGCATGTTGTTGTGTTCATTGAACTAAATTAATTCATTTGAGTTAATCCTATATAAGATAAGTTAGATGGTAAATTAAAATATCTCTCACAATTAAGATTGGATCATTGGCTCATCATCTAACATATTTGAGGAGGACCCAATTTTCTACTGATTTACACTTCTTTCGCTCTCATACCTTGCTGTCAACTGTAGGGGAAGAGATAAAAATGGATTGCTAAGATGTCAATTTTTCTACACGTTTACTTTTGTTTCGCTCTCATACCTAGCTGGACATTGTCAATTATGAAATGAAGCCTTCAATAATCATAATCATAATTATTATTATGCAGATAAAGGGGGGACATATAGGGTACAAGTACGACACACTTTAAAAAATTAACAAGATGATCCAATAAAACAAAACTAATCAGTCTAAGTAAGTGGACAAGTTTTGTGTCAATATCAAACAAGGTCCACAGACTAATTAACCAAAGGCTCTCGCATTCGGTGCGCGACTTAACCGGTTATACTTAATATTGTATCAAAGACAAAGAATGTTGCCGAGCTTGATAACGCTTGTTTGTGACTTAAGTTGAGGATGTTAAAGTGTTGAAAAAGTATCATGTTTGCAAAAAAAATGGAATTAATTAAAAAAACGATGGGTCATGTTAACATGTGTCTTAAGGACACATATTAAGAATCTAAATGTAGAATTATTCTTTTAAATTTTGTGCATTGAAAATATGGAAAGTTTTGAAATTACACTACAAAGATTCATATGTGGGTGAACTTTGTGAGGGCACACAATGTTTAATGTTTAATTTAATTATAATTATTTAAGTTGATTTGCAACCCCCCTTCTATCAAAAAAATATAACACAAGAATGTTTATGGACTCTATCAAATTTTATTCATATTAATTACTTTAAAAAAATGTGTTAAGATTAAATTTATGGTAAATTAGTAAAGTATATATGGACTTAATCGATAGAATATAATTAAATATAAAGATCATTTTAACAAAATTGAATTTTTGAATTTTCAATCTAAGCCACAATTCCATTGCATCTTCATGTCAAAGGAGAGAATCTACTCCCCAAAGTAAGTGTGTTTGTGCAGTTGTTCATTCTACTCACCAAAGTAAGTGTAGTAATAAATAAAAAAATCTTTTAATTTATGACAAGTGTGGTGGATGAAATATAGCTTACTTTCTATAAGATGATATAAATGAATGTGAATCTCATCAAAGTTTCTAACGTTAAAAATATAGTGAGTAAAAAAGTTCTCAAAGATTAGACATACGTCCTCACAATCTCCTATGTGTCGCTGCAAGAATGTGACTTCAACTTTCACTGTTAGTATTTGGACCTACTAATGTGACTTCAACTTTCACTGTTAAAAACATTTTTATCAAACATTAACGTTTTATTTAGGTTACCATGATATTGAACTGCAAGAATATGACTTCAACGTTTTATTTAGGTTACCATGATAATATAATGTTAACATTTTTACATAGTACGAAATTTCCACAGTCATTAACGATGACTAATCTACATCGAAAACTCTTGAGACACGTGTGGATTTTCCCTTTCCACCGAACTTTCTCTATATACATAAGTCAAGAATCGAACTTATCACTGCAATATATTCACGGGAACCAAAACACTTTACGCTTAAACAAATTCATTGTTTTTTTTGGTCGAGACCGGGGTATCCACCGCCGAACACAGTGACTAATCCCTCGCTAGATTGGAGGCACCTCGAAGGGTGTGATAGCTGGCCAATGATTTAAAGCTGCTCCATACCCAAGGTGAGAATCGAACCTTCGATCCTTGGTTAAGAGTGGATGAGCCCACTGCCGCTCAACCACACCTTTTGGGTTAAACAAATTCATTGTTAGTATAAAACAGTTTTAAAATATTTTATAAATTTCTTAATATATTGATGGAGTCCTATATATAAGGAAAATGGAATATGGAAATGTGTCCAAAACAGTCACATAAATAAAATATGAACACAGTGCTGTGTGCACCACACTCTACTCTGATCCATTCACACTCTCTTTCAGTTGAATTTGAATCTTTTATTACATTCTTCCCTCGCTGTTAACTCTACAAGGGTATATTTGGAATTTCGAGTCTTTCCATGGATCCAGCGCCAATAATCAACGCTGCTTCCAACACGCCGTCGTATCACTTACCGGAGATCTGGAACTTCCCGCCGTCGAGAACACCGCAGTTCGGTAACGGCTTCGGTGATTTTGCAACGGAAGATGAAGATCCCGGTAGAGTACCGGTCGGGTCTGAGCAGAGACTTTTGAACCATGGCCGGAAAAGGCGCGACACGGTGGTGGATTCTGTTAAAAGCGTTTCGGCCGGCAATGGCGGTGGTAATGGCAATGGAAACGCCGTGGTAATTGCTCATTCAATTATTTAATATAAAGAAATTATATAGCTATGATTCTATGAATTTAGTTCTATGAGAAAAATTGTAGTATAGTCAATTTTGCAATATGATATTATAAACAATAAGTTGTTAGGTTCAATTGCATAATGAATTTCAATTAAGGTTGAATTGATTAATGTACCGAGTAAGATTCATGGTTATTTACTTCCTGATTGATTGAACTCCGGATGATTCCGGCTTAGGGTCCTTTGACTTATTTTTTAGTTTTGTTTTGATTCCTTAACTATTAAAAGTTTCATCTTGGTCCCTTAACTCTTCCTCCGTCAACTACTTTGGTCTTTTCTGTTAGGATTGGTCCTCTTATGTTAGGATGAATGTATTAAGAGTTAAGAGACCAAAACGAAATCAAAAAATAAGTTCAAGGACCAAACGAAACTTTTAATAGTTATAAGACCAAAATGAAACCAAAATATAAGTTTAGGGACCAAAAGAGTAATTAAGCCTTTTCGCTTAAAATCAGATGGTTAAGAGTGTGCAATTTGGTTTTATAATATGGAAGATGGATCTACTTAATGTAAATTGGTAACTTTTGTTTTATTTTGGTTGAAGTTTCCATGTTTTGTTATTGAAGTTGAGGTTGTGAATAATTTGGGTTTGTGCAGAATGATGGTGGTGGTGATGGGAAAAGGAGTAAGACAAGGAATGAGAGCAGTAAAGGTGAAGGAGAAGAAAACAGTTCAGGAAAGCATGCGGAAGAAACTAGTGATCAGCCAAATCCTAAGCAGGATTACATTCATGTCCGAGCTAGACGGGGTCAAGCTACTGATAGTCACAGTCTTGCTGAAAGGGTATTTCTCTACGTTCTCTTTCTCACTAACTTCCCTACCTCATTTAGTTTTGATAACCCTTCTTTTCTAGTTATATCGATAGTTGTATCAAGTGTATCTTTA
Source organism: Trifolium dubium (assembly GCA_951804385.1). NCBI lineage: Eukaryota > Viridiplantae > Streptophyta > Magnoliopsida > Fabales > Fabaceae > Trifolium > Trifolium dubium. Next base: position 35,823,667 of record OX638067.1, read on the forward strand.
TAAGTTTCTATGTATGGTGTTGAATTTTTAATGTTCAAAAGAACAATGGTCTTGTGCAAATATGGAATAGATTATTGTATTTGATCCTGAAAGATATTGCTGGCTCTTGTTGCTTTCTTCTTTTTAATTTGTAAAGTTGACAACTTGGAGTTGATTGGCTGAACTTATCAATCAGTTGAGAACTTCAGAGAAAAATTATATACTCTCAACTATTAAGTAAAAAGGTCCAAAATTAATATGGATTTTATTTTATAGTCTCAAATATAAATAAAGTTTACCTCTTTTACTATATTATAGATTTTATTTTATTGTGAAACTTTGAGAACGTGCATATTTTATGAGATCAAGAAGATTAATTGGATTTAACTAAAAAAAATTTGTTGGTATGAAGTTAAGTACTTTTTCTTATAATTAAGATCAAAGGGAGTATTTGCTTTAGTTGTAGCCTTGTAGGAAACTTTTTGTGTGTTTATTTGTAAGGGTCGTTTTCTTAATTGGAATAATTGTAATTTAGAGGCTGCCACACTCAGTGGTGGCACAAGTCATGCTATCTGAAAATTCCCCCAAAATGTTGGGTTGAGATAATGAAACTGTTATGAAAATTGGAGAAAATTTTGAATTATAAAATATTTTGCATTTACAGTTATTGACTTAGTTTTCTAATGGACTATTGATGGACAGGCTAGAAGGGAAAAGATTAGCGAAAGAATGAAAACTCTTCAGGATTTAGTCCCTGGTTGCAACAAGGTATGGTTAACTTAGTGTGCATTTGAGTTTTGTCTATGCTCTCACCACATTTTTATGTGTAATGTATAATAACTAAGAAGAAAAAAATAAGGATCAGGAAAAAGAATAAAATGAGTTACTTTACATATGAAAAAGAAAAGAACAAAATCATCAGTGAATATTTGTGTATGTAAATCTCTGATAAGATGAGATGAGCTGAAAATATTCCGTATGGCTGGTTTTTTTTATTCAGGTTATTGGTAAAGCATTGGTCCTTGATGAGATAATCAATTATATCCAATCACTTCACCACCAAGTAGAGGTGTGAATTCTTTATCCGATGTTGTCATTCTTTGTGAAAATAGAAATGCTTTATAGGTTATCTGAGTCTTGTAATTTTACTTTACATTACAGTTTTTGTCGATGAAGCTTGAAGCAGTAAATTCAAGATTGACACCTGGTGTTGAAGCATTTCCTCCTAAAGATGTAAGTATTGAACTGCATACATTCTTGTATATTGAATTCTATATATTCTAAAAACCAAATAACTTGTAAGTTAATTTTATCGCCTTTATTTTATATATTTTGTTCTATCACAGTACACACTAGTAAAAGGCCATAAATTCTCACAAAATGGTCCACTTATGGACAATTTTTTTTTAGATCACTCTCTTTTTTGGGTCAGCAATGATGAAAATGAATGAAAGGACTATATAGATCAATTAAACAATTGAGGACTAAATCGCCTAAAAATAATTTCGTGACCAAATTCAAACTTAGTCTAAACCAGAGGATCTATAAATACAATCAAGTCATCACATTTTTAGCTAAATCAACTTCATTCTTATACAACATCAACTTGTGCTCCAGTTTGATCAGCAAAGATATGATACAACCGCCATACCATTTGCTTCACAAGGTACGAGAGAGTACATCCGAGGTTCATCACCAGAGTGGTTACATATGCAGTTGGGAGGTGGTTTTGAAAGAGCAACGTAGTAAATGAAATTTTATCACCTGATAGTAACTGCATATAGCAACATTAATATCTACTTCAGAGCTCCATAAATCATATACTCAAGGTGTTGAAGTCCAAATGCACAATTGGTTCCTATTTTCTACATCACAGGGTCACTTCGGTTGGTGTTTAAGCAACTCCATTTGTTGCCATTGTTCGTGCGTTGGAAATGAATTCATTTATATAAGATGTAGCTTAGTAGACTATATACTCTTCATAAGTTTGAAAATGATTGTTGTTGTAAAAGAATGGTGCTTGTTATGAATACATATTGGTTGTAGATTGTATAATGGTCTCAACATTGTTTATTTTTACAGACTCAACATTGTTTCTTATACGTGAAGCTATGTCTAATAAATTGAAACCCTGTGATTTTTGGTTGTTTGGTTTATGAATAATATCAATGATTTATTGGATTCTTAAGTGCAAGTTAATCATGGAACTTTCTGCGCTGGCCAGATGTAGGTTACGGGGAAGAAACTTTTTAAAGGGTTAGGTTAATAGAATTGAAAAAATGGAAGGCAAAGGTGTATGGTGAAGTTTATGGGACTTATTTTTAATATGATTCGTCAAGTGTATATATTTATATAACGTAAATAAGTCATTTATTACATAATATATGATAAAATATAATATGATGCAAAAATAAAAGTAAATATATAATTTGAACAATTTTTCTATTTTTATGAAAAAAGAGGCATAAGTGAAATTTAATATGAAAAGTGAGATGTGAAGTAGAGGGGAGTGAGAAGTTTGGAGTGAGAAATAAGAATAGAAGAGGTGATATTTATAGAGGTGGTGAGGGGAGGAAGAGTAATGAGGTGTGAGTGAGTTGGTTGAGGGATGAGAATTTTATGAAATATTTGAGGTAGTTGAAGAATGAAAGTTTTATGAAGCTGAGTTGGTTGATCCAAAGATGGTTTTATTAGTGCCGGTTTGGTCCGGCTTAACTTCTACTTTTCTATTTTTTTAGAGAAATGAAGTAAAGAAGTAAAAAATAAAGAGAAATAGAGTCAAATACAATTTTTTTCTTCTTTATTATTTTTAAGGAGAAGAAAAAAAGTAGAAAATAAGCCGGGCCAAACGGGCACTTTGTATATTGTAGTTACAATGGTAAATTATAAATTATTATAGGCTTAATTGCAGTTTTGGTCCCTCTATTTTACATGTTTTCCAATTTTAGTCCCCCTATTTTAAAATCAAACATTCTAGCCTTCTTATTTTCATTTTTGTTGCAATTTTGGTCCCCTATTTTAAAACCAAACATTCTAGCCCCCCTATTTTGATTTTTGTTGCACTTTTGGTCCCCCAATCCATTTTTTTCACCAAAAAACAATAAATAAATAAATAATAACTTTGAATGAAAAATATAATTTTAAAAAAAATAAATAAATAAATTAATAAATAAATTTTATTTTATTTATTGTATTAAAATTATTTATTTGTTTTAAAGTTATTGTTTATTTGTTTTAAAATTAATTATTTGTTTTAACTATAATATTAAATTGTTTTAAGATTTTTTTGTTATAAAGTTATTATTTATTTGTTTTAAATTATAATTTTAAAACAAATAAAAAACATTTAATTTTTTTACAAAAAAAGAAATAATAACTTTATTTACTAATTTTATTTGTTTTAATTTTTTTAAGAATTATATTTTTTATTCAAAGTTATTATTTATTTATTGTTTTAATATCGATGATTTATGAATAAAACCAGATGTAGGTTATGGGGGAATTCTAAAGTGGACCACTTCAATAGGTGGTCAACGAATTGAAATATTCATTTCACAAAAGAAAGAAGGTTTTATCTTGGAGCGAAATAAGCACAAATGTTAATAAGATATTGATGTATCATGAAGTTGTGTTTCTTCCTGCATCCCTCAAGTCTATCAGTAGCATACCCCAATTGAAACTCAAATTAGTAGGATAACCATAAATCAGATGAGGTTTGGGTTTCAAATACCTATTTGTGGCATGTTTTTTGTGCTTCCAAAGTAAGATGTGACATGTTTTTTGTTGTCTAGATATGAGTTGCAAATACCTATTTGTGTAAGATTTTATAAATTAAATGTGTCAACCACAAACTTAGACGTTTTGATAATGCAAGAGTTCGATTGAGATTATAAGCAAAAATGGTTATGCGCGACTGCCCGGATGTGGTGGCATTCAAGTTACAAAGTTTTGGACTCAAGTTACAAAGCTACATGGTGAGTTCATGCCCTTGAAATGTTTAATGTAGTGTCCTTACTTTTTTCCTTTAGCTTTGTCTATACTCTTTAGGTGAATTAGGTTACTATTGTAAGTTTTATCGAATCAAAATATAAGATTGATTTAAAGTTTTATGATGAGTAAATGAAGTAAATTTTAAGTTAATTGGATAATAGCTTAAATTACAGTTAAGTTATCCAATTAAAATGGTAAAAGTTGAAATTTAATTTCTAAAGAAAGAGTTTTACCATGAGGTAGCTTCGCAAGAGTTTGACATCAATTGGCAAAACATCTTCACTAAATCGACGAGATCCTCAAATCAGCTATATATATGTAACGAGTTTGGTTCCCATAATTAATATGCACGAACTTGAGAGAGTGTGTATTGGTAAAGAATGTAAATAGCAAAATTATAATTTGATTTAGTTTGTACATGTAATGTAATTACAATTACAATATCTAAAATAGTTGTAAATCCTTGTATTTATGACTCAATGTGACATCCTTCAGTGTGTAATTCAGACACACATGTTCATTCACATGATCTCTTATTTCTCAACACCAAGGGTGCTTTTGTTCAGCTGAACAAAATACTATATGTACTTCAAGAATATTTCATATGAAAACTAAATTTATAGACGATATCTATCTAAGCTATAGCACCAAAGGAATTGTTCCCTTGATTGAAATTATTCCCACTGGACTGGAAGTGAGAAACTGCGGCCCAAATCACCCGCATGATCAAAATCGCAGCAAATACAGTGCCTCCAATGTTGCATATAACCTGCAACTCATAGTCAATATTCATCACTTGTTGTAAGATAGTAAGATACTACAGTTATATAGCAAAGAACGTTTGTGAAGGAAGTACTACAAAAGCGTTCAAGACATTCATCTTGATGCACCTCAATATCATATAGAGATGATCTATGTCATCTAACTTATAATCCAACTGATAGTTTTATAAAAAATGTATCAAGTAAAAGTTATTGAGCATTGTAACAACACTCAAGTGTTTCACTGATGTAATTTGGAAGACCAAAAGTATACAAATAATCTAAAGCCTAACCCAATTATTGTTCAAGTTCACTCGCGTCCTTCATTTTATTTTATTTTTGCCTAAATCAAAAAAAATTCCTTACATGATACTGATATTTTTGTCCTCCCACAAGACTCACCCGCACATCACGCAGGTCCATTATATAATAAGAGAATCAAGAAAGGTGTGCAATGTGTATTGAGCATAAAGTGTGCTAATAACATTTTAATACCTAACTTCTGAAGAGAAAAAAAAATGATTTAAGTCATTTAGCAAATCGGAGAAACACATTGTACCCCAGAAACAGTAAGAGAAATGTTATTTGCACACTTTTTTTTTGCAAGGCCTCTGTTGCATCTCTTATTCACCTCATGCAAAGGCTTGATTGAAATTCCAGTAGGGTTTATAACAACCATAATGCTCGTGAAGATAATTTGTAAACGAAAGTAAAACAAGCTGAGGTTTCAACTTTCGACTGGCCATGTACTCTTCGTTAAGCTACAGAGTAATAGGGAAGCTATACCTCAAGAAGTGCTTTGATAACAGAAAGCGAAGCAAGTAGCAGAGTCCCATCAACAGCAAAAGAAACCTGAATTTCCCCATCCACATGGAAAGCAAAATGAGAAAGAAACCATGGACAAATGGTAAGATAAATTTCAGCATCTAAACTTAAAAAAAAAATCAACATGCAGCACATTTATATTCTACCTTGCATACAGTTTAGAAATCAAATGGGAAACCAAGCCACAAGAATAATTGCATGTTTGGTTCATCTTAGATTTTGGGAAATAATTGTTTTTCTTTTAAAAGCTCCCTTGTTATGATTTTCATCATAAGCTATTTTGAACAAGATTACCTAATCTGAAAACAGCCTCAATCTTAAATTTTGAAAATTGAAAAGGCAAAAGGCATGACTAATACTCTAAATCATAGAACCATCACAAAACTCATTGCAAAGTTGCTAAAAGAAAAGAAGGGAAGTGAGGATAAGGAAACTTCAAGCTAATAAAACTTCAAGCAATATATTCAAAAACGAACTAATTACTGTGATGTACTTTTTTTTTTGTTTCGTACAAGGTGTGATATACATACTAGAAATGTCGCTGCAGACTAATACACTTTTTTTCTTCTTATTAGTAGCTTCTCTAAGAAGTAAATTTAAATGTAATGCAACCCGATAGCACTTAAATGAGATAGCACATGTTTCTTCTAGCTTAACGAGAAGTCACGAGTGCAAACTTTGAGATTGCAGCAGCATTAAACTCTTGAGACTCATGGATTGCCATACCCGGGTTATATCAAAATGTCATGCAAAACAAAACACCTTTATAAAAGTGATAGTTTAACACAACATGGACTAAAATTGTTTAGAGTTTTCATCCGCACATTATTAACCGTGATCACTAATGGTCTAACTTGTACTATAGCAATCCTTCTATCTCATAATGAATGTCACATTAACAAAAGAAAATAATTAAAAATAAGCATCGCTTAATGTTTCCAATATAATACTAACTATTTAATTTCAATCCTGCTCACTAATTAATACTACATGCATCAACGGTTAACAAGAATAATTTTGTAAAATTGTTTTGTTCTATTACTTTCTTTTTGTTGGTCTAGTAGCCTAGCGGTTAAGCTCACACGTTTTAAATGTGAGGTGTGGAGTCCAAAGTTCGAATTCGAACCCAAGCCACTACATATCAGCACCTTGCAACTACCAATTGAGTTGTACTTACGGGACGTTTCGCGCTATTACTTATTTACAACTTTTATTTGTGTTTGTGAAATGTAAACTAGAGTGACACTCAATATATAACAACACTATAGGAGTAACTTGGTATCTATAAAATCTCATAATGCAAAAAATGATGATACTCATTTAAAACAAAGGCATCCAAAATCTCCAAAATAATGAAGAAAAAGAAAAAAACTTACAAGTTGAGGAGATATAACTGTTGGCAAAACAGAACGAGAAGCCTTCTTAGCCTTTTTAGACATCTTCTTAAACATACTCTGCAAGAATCTTATCAACAAATCAACACTACTCTCTGCATCATCTTCATCACTCTCCTCTTCAATTCCATCATAGCTCCCAAAAACACCTTCATCCATCTCATATGGTTCTCCCCCACTTGAATTATTCAGCTTCAAATCACAAATAACAGTAAAAAAAATTAACCAAATTTCAACAAAAAAAGAAAATTTTGAGTTACCCTTTTGCTAAAAACAAGACTTTTAGATACCCTTTGGTGCTAAATGAAGGAAAATATTATATACCTTGCTCTTGCTATTGCAATTGATGATTGGGAGATTTGAGCGATGATTGTAGTAGAATATGGAAGGAAAGGGTTGGTGATGAAGAATATGAACATTGTTTGTTGAGAAGTGGTGAAAGTTGGAACGTGAAGAGCGCGTGAGTCTGATCAATTGTGTTCTTGTTGTTGTTGCAGTTGATGTTGCTGCCATTTGAAACCGAAGTTTAAGCTTTTAAAGATTTTGTTTAATCATCATCTTTACAAAAAGAACAAGAAGGAACATGAACAAAAATTTGGACTTATTGTCTCTTAATGGGCTTTAGCATTAACCCTGCCCAAATATATGCAAGTTGCACTTTAGCCCCCTATATTTATTTAGAAGCTAACTAATATAATAAATTACTCTTTCCCTCACAAAATAAATGTCCTACTTACCTCATATATCATTTATAACATTGATTTTTTTTCTATTTTACCCTCTTAAAACAATTATTAAGTGTAGTCGTGTAGGGATGACAATGGGTAGGGTCGGGTGCGGGTTTAGCACTACCCGAACCCAAATAACAATTGAGTGATAAACACCACCCAAACTCGTTGGATTCAGACTTTTTCCACCCGAACCCGAACATACATTAACAAAAACATACGGCAAATTCAATGAAATTACGATCTACAACATGTTAACACTGTTTTCAACATTAAAATAAAAATAAAAAATAGTCTACAACATTAAAATAATCTACAATATGCTAATATAAGAGGGATAATTATATAATTTAATATTTAAGGAGTGTGATTTCGAGTTTGGGGTGTGGGCTTGACACTACCCAAACCTGAACCCGAAAAATCGTGTGTCACCCGAACCCAAACTCAGACAACTTAGGTTTTACCCGTTTACTCGGGATCGGGTTAAGGTGGGGCATGCGGGGTTGGGTTTTTTTGCCATCCCTAATTAGGTGAGAGAAACAAATACTCAAAAATTTATTTTTTAGTATTCTAATGTCTACCATTAATAAAAAAAGAAGATTTTTTTGTAAAAAACATATTCTCTTTAGTTCACACACTTTTCTTAAAGTATATAATTTGGTTTGGTTAAACTATAAAGTACTCCTCCGTCCCAAAATAAGTGTCGCAGTTGACCAGTTCACGTTTGCCAACGCACAACTTTAATCGTTAATATCTTTAATTATATATCTTTAAAAATTATAAAAATTATATATCTTAAAAGTATTCATCGAGACAAATCAAACAACATCTTAATTGCTAATATTTACATTTATATATTAGTAAAAAAATACAGTCAAAATAGATTGTGTAAATAGTGCAAAGTGGTCAACTACGACACTTATTTTGGGACGGAGGGAGTATAAAAATAAAAATATTGGTACTATTAATCATTTCTCTTTCTTTACACATTTGCATTCAGTTCCATTTAAGCGCTTCTTCTTCATATTTGGCACCACATAAACAAACAATGTACGGTTGAATTTCGAATCAAAGGCACAAAATTAGTATCAACCGTAATCTTCTTCTTCTTCTTTCTCTCTTGAGATCGATCATCGAGTTTCGCAATGAACAATCGCGTTCCTTCATCTCGAGCGTTTCGACTCGGTCGAGTCAAGCCTCAAGCTCCTGGTAACCGTACAATCTTCTGTAACGATCGTCAAGCCAATCTTCTCGTCAGATTCACGGTTCGCTTTCTTCATCACAATGCACTTTTCGTTGCGGTTCAAACATTGCATTTTTTTATTGATTATAGTTTCTGAAACTTAGTTGATTTTCAGTAGTTCGTGCTTTTGTTTTTGTAACGATTATGAAAAAAAAGAGAAATGAAAGTGTATAACAATTTCGCAAAATGTTCATTATCAATTATTCAGTATAATGAACTTGGGAATAATGTATATAGTAGCAATGTAGTATCAATTTGAGGTAGAGTTGGATTAATAATAATAAAAGTTTGCTGATTCAAAAAACAAAGAGTTGGATTAAAAACATTTGTTTAAATTGATATTTTATTTTTCTAATTTGAAACCTTATATGGGATGGAGCATTTCGGTGTGAATTATCGAGCTATAACTGTTTACTCCCTCCGTCGTCTCGATGAGTATTTTTATGGTATACAATTTTTATAATTTTTAAAGATATAATATTAAAGGTATTAACGATCAAAGTTGTACGTTGGCAAACGTGAACTAGTCAACTGTGACACTTATTTTGGGACGGAGATACTCTCTCTGTTTCAAAATGAGTGTTTGCACACATATTAAGGAATGCAATTATGATGTTAAAAAGAATTGCATTTTTACTAAATTAACCCCACTTTTCCTTTGTTTTCTTGGGAATTGAAAAACGACACTCATTTGGAAACGGAGGGAGTATCAATTACTTGTTTTTTGGGTTGTTTTGAGAGTTATCACTTGTTGATGGGAGTGCAGCATGATTGCAGCATGATTGCATCATAAGTTTAGTGTTTGTTTGAAAATGAGGAATGTTGTTGAGTGTGGAAACTGGGCTTGAGTGCGAGATTTTATAAGTTGAATTACACGGATGATAATTATTGATGTGTGATTTGTATTTCAGAGTGAAAACCATTTTGTTTATGAACTAAACAAGTTCCTTGTAGTCTCAACAAGGTTAAAGTAATATTCTTCTTTGTGAAATATTTTGCACAGGAAAATCATTTAAGAGTGTAGTTTCAATCAAATGAAAGAAGAACAATTATGAACACACTGAAATGAAATAGAGTGCCATTTTGCTGAACTTATTTAGTTGAAATAAGTTCACTAATTTTATGTTTTCAGGATTTCTGCTTCATGGGTTATAAATTACATTGTAAATTCATACCTATACTTGTGAATTTTTATTAACTGATATACATTATGGTAGGGGAATTCAATATCCACCACAAAGTACAACTTTTTCACTTTTTTGCCAAAGGGATTGTTTGAACAGGTAAGTTACTTTTAATATTTTTTATTTTGATTCTTGGGAGTGTGATGCATTCACACTATGCTGAAGCTATATTCATCACCTAATTTATCATACGTTTGAAGTTTGAACACTTTTCTGTTTTTGCAATTTTTATGAGTCTGTTTTTAAATATTTTATTAAATCTGTCTGGTTGATTCTTAGTAGATGTTGGGTTAGGAATGCCACCCCAGTCCCAGGGCATTACTTTTTTTTTATGTTATGTGACTATTTAAGGCATTCATGCTGATTTTTTTGAGTCAATTAGTTCAATCTGTTGCTAACTTAACAATTCTTTTATTTAACTAAAGATGGCAATTTCTGATTATTCTGCAGTTCAGGCGGGTTGCTAATCTCTATTTTCTTACAATCTCAATTTTTTCTACCACACCAATCAGGTACGTACATGTTAGTTAAACTCAGAGTTAGATGGTTGTTTTGCTACTCTCAACCTTAATTGTGAGAAAAGGGTATATTGACTGAAGGAAAACAGGAGCGATTTATTTTCTTCAGTTGAGCTCTTCTCTACCAGATATAGACTAGATAGATATACTATAGTTAACCGTATCTATTCCAGTTTGGTAGTTCTTATTAGAAATAACCATTATGTTAAGGCATTTTATCCTTAAACACGGGCTTTCTTAATGACAGTGCAGCCTTCATCAATGGTTTTATAATATGAGCCATCATATTTGATTTGGTCTTTCTGAATTCTTATCGCTAATGACTACTTGAGCGTTCTGGTTGATACATTGATAATTCAACTAAAGTTACACTTGCTGAACTGCTCTATATGTAGCTTTGTTAGATGTCATGTCGAATTTTTAGCAACTTCTAGGATGTGTTTGATCCAATTATTTAAAACACAAGACAACAAGAAGAACACAGGAAAATAATTGAGTTACAGGACAAAGTGTAACTTCTGTTCTGTTTGTTATTTGGTGGGTAATGGACGATTCAAACAAAATAATGTGAAGTTTACTACAATACTTTTTACAGTCTATAATATAATAATATAATTATTATGTAGTAGTGTGTGTATTGTTTTGGTGACATTTTATTCTTTACATAGAGAGAGGAGAGATATAAAAGAAAGTGCACAATTATTAAGTAGGAACACATATTTGTGTCTATTAATTTGTTTGTTAACTTTGTTAAGGACACAAAAAGTTGTTCCGTGGTTTACTGACTAACAAGATATTAGTTATTGGTGTTGTTCCTCATCCACTTTTTTGTTGTGTCTTTCCACCGCTTCTTAAATCAAACATGGAATAATTACTCTTGTGCAGTCTAGTACAATATTTTTTGTACATAAAACAGACCCTTAGAATTTTACTGATTTTGATTGTAATTTTCACATTAAATTTATGATACTCTGTCCCTTACTCCCTTATATGACTTATTACTTTGTCTTTGCGTTATACTTCTTTGTCTTGCTTTAATTATTGTGAAGGTGACTATCAGTCATATGTACATGATCTGCTCTTGCTTGTTGTGATTCATGTTATTTCCTCTCCGCATTTGTAATTTTTGGAAAATCAAGTTCAGTCCAATTGCTGTATTAAAAATTGAACAAGTATAATTAGTAATATGTATTTTCTGATGTTGTAGCCCTGTGTCACCGATCACTAATGTGCTTCCTCTATCTATGGTGCTTCTCCTCTCTCTTATTAAGGAAGCTTTTGAGGATTGGGTGAGTATGCTATTTGCTTTCCTCGTGCATTGTTATTATTTTCTTCTATATACATGTTTTCCCTAATTCTTTGAGGTCATGGGGATTCTGGTTTCATCTTTCCTGTAGCATTTTGTTGGAAATTCTAAACAATGTTGTATATAATTTGTACAGTTTGGTTGAGTAATACAAGTTACTCATTCTAAATTATTCAGGTGATTTATTTAGTTTTCTTAAATTGTGTTCAACAGAAACGTTTTCAAAATGACATGGCCATTAACAATAACATTGTAGATGTTTTGCAAGATAAAGAGTGGGTGTCTATACCATGGAAAAAACTGCAAGTTGGCGACATTGTTAAGGTGAGTGCAGTATACGTTAAGATTTTATATTGACATATTTGTATTTTGAGCTTGTTCTTACAAGGGTGTCTATAATAGTAAAATGGTAATAGGTTGTACGCTTTCAATGCAGATTGCAGATGACTCTGTTCTTTGTTGCAGGTTAAGCAGGATGGATTCATTCCTGCAGATTTGCTTTTCCTAGCTAGTACAAATGTAGATGGTGTCTGCTATATTGAGGTGTATTCATTCATTTCAATCTGAAAATTTGTTGTTTTAGCATTCTTTGTGTGGTCATTGCCGTTTATTAATTTTGGGTTTTTGGTTATAGACTGCTAATTTGGACGGGGAAACAAATTTGAAGATTAGAAAAGCATTGGAAAAGACTTGGGATTATGTAACTCCAGAGAAGGCATCTGAATTTGAAGGTTCAGATTTTATTGACCAACCTATGCTTTTTGAGCACCGTCGTTGATTAACCTGCTTATAATTTTCTGTGATTCAATGTTGTGCATTTCATTTGTTATTCAAAAATTCTATGTTGTGACGTGTAGTTTCTTATACAACTTACAGGTGAAATTCAGTGTGAACAACCAAACAATTCATTGTATACATTCACTGGAAATCTTATAATTCAAGACCAAACACTTCCTCTCAGTCCAAATCAACTTCTGTTGCGAGTATGATATAGTTTCTTTTGCTCTTCACTTTATTAGATTATTTTTAAAATTTATATATTGTTTAATGACATTGTCAAATACTGATGTTTTGTACTACTTGTGTAACCAAACTGGTATTGACATGTTGAAATTTCCTGCTATTTCAGGGATGCAGCCTCAGGAATACAGGGCATATTGTTGGGGTTGTTATTTTCACAGGACATGAAACAAAGGTTTCTACTATGACATGATGTTTAATTATGGTTCTTTGGTCTTGCATTTAGTCAAAATATGCTCATAAAAATGTACTTGCAGTAATGCATTGATTGCTGAAATGTGTTAACAACATATTCAGTTATCGTTCACGTGTTTAATATTATCATTAACCCATTGTGATTAAAATTTCATTCATCTCTTCAATGCTTACACGATACCTCTTTAAATTTGGGTTGAACCTAACTCAATCCCATAAAACTTTTTTGCAAAATATGTTATAAAGGGTTAAAGTACAAGGAGTACCAAACCTAACAATTTGGGACTAAGTACAAGTGGTACTACTACCACTAAAAAGAATATGAAACTACAAAATAGAAAAAACCCTGCCAACAAATACAATATAATTGCTCCGATCCTACCTACGAATACAGTCATTAGGATTCACAACCCACTCATAAAAAAGGCAAGGAGATCCCCACAAAACTGGCTTGTAAGGTGAGGGATACCTCTCACTTATAAAAACTCTTTAGGAAATAACACTGTCCAAAGTGGGACTTTCAAATGCAATACTCCTGAACATCTAGAGCATGAACCGTGTGCCCAATAATGAGTAGCTCAAATAAATTTAGGATAGACTTTTTTACGATCTTATAGTTTGGATTGAACCAAACTCAACCCTACGAAACCAGCTCGTGAGGTGAGAGATTCCTTCCACTTACAAAACTCTTAATGCCATATCACAATCCAAGGGAACTCTCAACAACTAATGTTCATGATTATTCTTTTGGGTGAAGATAGCGTGTAGAAAGAAGAGAACAACTTAAAATTCACTTTCTTCATGGTTGTTTTGATATATATTATATATGCATTTATTTGCGAGTTTATGGCAATGGTATCTCAAAATTGTGAGCACCACTTGCAGGTTTTACTTCACTATAGTTCTTATCATTTGGTAATGTTGATTTCTGTACTATTTGTATGAGTTCTCTTGATGGAAGTGTGGATTAATTTGGGGTCTTGACTAAGTTGAATGAAACTACTTGGCAATTATTTGCCTCATATTTTGTTATAGTCATTTTTATTCCTTGTTGCATTAGTAGCATGTGTTTTCCTTCTGTGAATGTTCATAAACTGTTTCAATGACATTTGGAATACATTTCAGGTGATGATGAATGCTATGAATGTTCCTTCCAAAAGAAGTACATTGGAGAGGAAGCTTGACAAGCTCATACTCACTCTATTTGCAACTCTCTTTGTGATGTGTTTTATAGGAGCTGTAGGCAGGTGTGTTAGTAAAAACAATTTGTGCACCTATCCTGCACTGCTTGTTTGTTTTATGTTATTATTACTACTATAACTATTATTCTCATAATCTATGGAATATAAATGATGTTCTTGGATTTGTGTAACCTGCAGTGCTATCTTTGTAAATACGAAATATTTCTATTTACATCTTGAATCTCCAGGAGAGGATGATTTAGCACAGTTCAACCCAAGAAACAGATTTTTGGTACTATATTTCACATTGAGATGAACAGCCATCTCCTTTAGCTCTTTTCCTCTTGAGTCTTGACTCTTGACTTACTTTCTGTTGGTTCTACTTACCATGTTTTCAGGTTTTTCTTCTGACTATGTTTACCCTCATCACTTTATACTCAACAATTATCCCCATTTCACTCTATGTATCAATAGAGGTTTGTGTCTCATCCATTCATATGCCCTATAAATGCCGGTGTTGTGATGAAGAAGTAAATTTGTTTTTGTTGTTGTATCAGATGATCAAATTTATTCAGTCCACTCAATTTATCAACAATGACTTGCACATGTACCATCATGAAACCAATACCCCAGCATTGGCTAGAACTTCAAATCTGAATGAAGAACTTGGACAGGTAAGTTCTTGTACATTTTGTTTTCTCGACAGAAAAGTAGTTTCAGCAGCTCACTTGTTTGAGCTGTCGGATGTGTAATGATTGCACGGGGATTCAATTCTTTTCTATGACCAGACAATACAAGTCTTTTCCAGTCAGTGTAGTAAGTCTGATATTGTAAATATGATTAGATGAATAATTCTCTCCTTGTGACAAAGATGAATACATATGATGATGTATATGCACATTCTTGATGGGGAGTGTTGTGTTGAGATATTTTAAATAGGATTAGTATGGCATTCATTAGGATATTGTTTTTGTGCGACATTGTCTTGATTATATCTATTTAGCTTTCCTTTTGACAAGATGTAGGCTTGATTCTTTCCCTAATTCGTGGGGTTGGTTAGGAGACTCATGTATATATATATATGTTCATTCCCTTCACACAATAGAGACAAGGTTTTCAGTCTTAAGTACATCTTTACTCTTTTTGTTTGCTTTGTCAACAAGCGGAATAGATCTGATTTATTCCTATGGGATCTTTTTGTTTTCTCCTTCTTTTCCTGCAACCCATCCCATCCCCTTTCCAATTTTATTTATTTTTATATTTTTAAATATAAGTTAAGTTAATTACTAAGTAGTGTGAGTGTCTTATAAAAGTTGCTATGCAGGCCTGTGTGTAATATTTTTGTCACATTGCTGAGTTGTATTATACAGTTTTACTTGCTGATTTGAATAGGTTGAATACATCTTCTCAGACAAAACTGGGACTCTTACAAGAAACTTGATGGAGTTCTTCAAGTGCTCAATTAGAGGAGAGGTGTATGGAAATGGTGTGACTGAAATTGAGAAGGGAATAGCAGAGCGCAGGGGCATAAAACTAGAGGTAATAGATGTGTTAATTGAATGGAAGTAGTCAAAAATGATGAATCATATGATTATAAAATGCTCTTTGCAGGAAAATATCTCACCCAATGCAGTGCGAGAGAGGGGTTTCAATTTTGATGATGCTAGGCTCATGGACGGAGCTTGGAGGAATGAGCCAAATTCTGATAGCTGCAAGGTAAATCATATTTCTCAACTTGAATTTTTGACAACAGTCTTTAAGCTTTCAAAATTAGCTATGTACTTTTATCCAAAAAATAAACAAATTAGCTATGTCCTTTACTTAGTGTGTTTTGTTTACTATGGGGTAAATCAGTCAGCTACGTCCTTGTTTATCCTTATCCTTTATTACAATATTATAGGTTCTTGGTTAATATATATCGAAGAAACTAACAAGAATTCTATCAGTTACTGGAAGAGAAGTTGATTCATGTTGCACTATTGTTAAATTTGTTACATGACACGAAGATTTTTTTATTTATTTGTAAATTGGCTATGTAGGAATTCTTCAGATGCCTTGCTATTTGCCATACTGTGCTTCCTGAGGGAGAAGAGCTCCCTGAAACGATCAGATATCAGGCTGCATCACCTGATGAGGCTGCTTTGGTTATTGCTGCAAAGAACTTCGGTTTTTTCTTTTACAGGTTCAGACTATTTGTATGTAAACTGTTGTATCATTTTACCGCAATTTTTATGGGTAATTTGTACTGTAGGGGGATTGCAATAAAGTCTCTTCCGTGAATCAAGGAATGGTAGGAGGGAAATAAAAGAAATAAAAATAAGAAAACACATAGTAAAGGAAGATCTGAATAAAATATAATCCATGAGATCATGATATCCCTAGATTCTCCTATATGTCCTGCTATGTAGTAGAGATCATGTAATCCAAATTTCTGTCTCGACTACTGTCCGATGAATAATTGATTGTCAACTTTTCATGCTCCTCAGTGATCCCTTTACACGAAGTCACCTAAATTTATTCAATCTAGAGTCCACCTTTGTCAGATCTAGCCATGCAGAAAGCAATTAAAAATTATGCAATCAAATTCTTGTGCTTCATGTAAGAAACTCTAATGAAATGAGATCTCATACCCTGCTTGTGCTTCATATATAAGGTTTGGGGTCTTCACCTTACAAGTGGGTTTTATGAGGATGAGTTTGACCCAAATTCTAAGATAGTCCATTTTCTTTATAACAAAATTTGTTCTATCAATATAAAGGGTATGGTGTTTACTCTGTCATATCTTCTTAAAGCTGAGTTTGAGTTGAGACTTCATTTTAGAGGCTCAAGTAGAAACTTCATTTCTTGTAACCCTCCCTAAATATGCACATTGATTCTTGGTTCGGCTGCCAGTATTTTGATAGAGCAACTGAGTTTTGAGGTAATTGCAATATGAGATGATCCTATTCAGTATTATTCCTTGCCAGACGTACACCTACAATGATATATGTTCGGGAATATCATGCTGAGAAGTTGGACAAAATTCAAGATGTTTCGTATGAGATTTTAAATGTACTTGAGTTTAACAGGTAATTATCTATTTCATTTTCTGGTGCATAGTTTCAAGATTTTAGGTAGCACTAGTAATTTTTTTCCCCTTAATAGTACAAGGAAGCGTCAATCTGTTGTTTGCCGTTATCCAGATGGGAGACTTGTATTGTACTGTAAGGTAATAATTTCTTGAGACTTACAAGGTTAAAATTGCATGACTTTGCACAAGAAGGTAATATCTTCCAGATCTTGCTTTTCACAGGGTGCTGATAATGTAATCTTTGAGAGACTAGCTGATGGTTCTAATGATATTAAAGAAGTTACTAGGGAACATTTGGAACAGTTTGGATCTGCTGGACTACGCACATTATGCCTGGCATACAAAGAATTACATCCTAATGTTTATGAAAACTGGAACAAGAAGTTCGTTCAAGCTAAATCCTCTCTAAGTGACCGGGAAAAGAAGTTAGATGAGGTGCATTTTTACCTCTGCTATGATAGTTTTCATATGCATATTGACCTCTTTTTTTTTTGTTGCAAAATTTTGTGAACATTAACGGATTAGGATGATAATGTGTAGGGTCTGGATAGAGTACTATAGTACTCATACGCATACTGACGTGGGCGTCAAATTTAATATATATACCCGTTACCTGTACTTTAATTAACTATGAAAAATCAACCAATAAAAAGTAACATTGCTTAAAAAGCCATCAGAAAAGCTATTTAAAGATTTTCAAACCTAATTATAAAGCATTACATATAAAACTATTTACTAAGCTAAAGTAATACATAGGAACATTAACCCAAAAATACAACAATTTGTTTTTGAATTTTTAGAACAGTAAATTTCTAAACAACAAGTTCATAAACTTGCATTGAATTTTTTCGATATATTGTTATAAATATGATTATATTATAATTGAATATGCAGGTATGGTGGGATCAGTACTACTGTACCCTCTTCCAAACCCATTAAGTTTTTCGTTAATTCTCCATACTCATTCACTAAGCGGGTAATTGCCCTACCTATTGTCAGTGCGGGATAACAACGCTCTTACGACTAGCACAATGAAGGTGCTGGAGGCTGCAAAAAAGGTTTGCCAAGGTTGCAATGAAGGCGACTATGGTTTTCAACATGCCTCTTGTGTATTGACATAGACATTGAAGTGTGGGAAATGTGGTTTGCCCAATACCAAATCTAGAATAGGCTCAGATACTATATAAATTTTTTTGATAGGCAGTTAGGCACTCAACCCCAAAAATTAGCTCAAGGGGTGAGGATTAACCAAACCTTATAGGGACATCTATAGTACTATCTCAAGACACCTCATGACACACAACACAATGAAGCTGCTAGAGGCTTCAATGAAGGAATTCTAAGGTGTCCCCAGCGAATATGGCTATGGTTTTCAGTAGATCGGAAATAAATAAATGGGCTATTCTCATTGCAACTACATTTTTATTTTAACATCTTTCTTTAACTGCTTACCAAAATAATAGCTAGTCATAATCTTGTTATTTTGTCCTATGCATTCTAATGATCTTTCTTTAACTGCATATCAAAAAACTAGCTAGTCATGATCTTGTTATTTTTGTCCTATGGAGATATATAGGTGGCAGAACTTATAGAAAATGATCTCATTTTGATTGGTAGCACTGCCATAGAAGACAAGCTTCAAGATGGAGTACCAGCCTGCATAGATACTCTTCAAAGAGCTGGCATAAAAATTTGGGTGCTTACAGGGGACAAGATTGAAACAGCAATCAATATTGCCTATGGTGTGTCTGCTTCCAGTGGCGGCAGTTTTTCTGTATATTGATGATTGATTGTTTTTGTGCATGATTAAAATGTAGTTGTTACTTATTTTATATTTGTGTTTCCACCCTTTCCCTGCAGCTTGCAATTTAATAAACAATGAAATGAAGCAATTCATTATCAGTTCAGAAACTGATGCAATTAGAGAAGTTGAAGAGAGGGTAAGCTTTATATTTTAACCAACATGTTTTGCTGATGCAATCATAGTTCTTATACTTCTGAGTGTTAGTACTATTTTATAATTTCTTTAGGGAGACCAAGTAGAAATTGCGCGATTTATTAGAGAAGAAGTTAAGAAAGACCTGCAGGAGTGCCTTGAGGAAATACAGAGCTATAATAGCTCTCTATCTGCACCAAAATTAGCACTTGTAATTGATGGAAAATGTCTAATGTATGCACTGGATCCAAGTTTGAGAATCATGCTGCTGAATTTGAGTTTGAATTGCCATGCTGTTGTTTGCTGTCGAGTTTCTCCTTTACAGAAAGCACAGGTAAAATTAATGCATCAATGCCAATGACTTTGGTATTTCTGCAAACCTTATTAGTATTCTTGTTGTTCTGTAGAATTTATTTTAGTCAAACAAAGTTAATTCAAATCAATTTTATCCTATTGAGAACACTTGCTTTAGGTACTTGCCTTGTTGAATTTTGGGATGCTTGGCTTATAACTCCATGTGCTTACAGGTCACAACTTTGGTAAAGAATGGTGCACGGAAAATAACACTTGGTATCGGTGATGGAGCCAATGATGTTAGCATGATTCAAGCTGCTCATGTTGGTATTGGAATAAGTGGGATGGAGGGAATGCAAGCCGTAATGGCTAGTGATTTTGCTATTGCACAGTTTCGTTACCTTGTAGATTTACTTCTTGTTCATGGCCGGTGGTCATATCTTCGAATATGCCAGGTGTCTTGTCTTTGTGAACTATACAATTATTTGCATAGCTTCTTTTTTGGTTGTTGCATCCTTAAAACTTGGTTAATTATTGCAGGTGGTGACATACTTCTTTTACAAGAATCTCACTTTTACTCTCACTCAGTTTTGGTTTAACTTGCAAACTGGGTTTTCTGGCCAGAGATTCTATGATGATTGGTTTCAGTCATTGTATAATGTTATCTTCACTGCGCTGCCTGTGATCATGGTTGGCCTATATGACAAGGTATCACGTTTTATCCGATCATCTTAATCTGTGGGAGGATAGATGGTTTTTCCGCTGCAGAAACACATATTATTTACTTACCCACATTGCCTTTTGTGCTCACTAGTTACAGTAGATGTTTTAAATTAGATGATTATGTGTTTCTGATTATTTTTGCTTGTTCCTTTGCAAGGATGTTAGCGCATCACTATCCATGAAGTATCCTGAACTATACATGGAGGGAATAAGAAATTCCTATTTCAAATGGAGAGTTGTGGCTATAAGGGCCTTTCTTTCAATTTACCAGTCTCTAATATTCTTCTATTTTGTGAGTTCTTCAAGTTTAAGTGCTAAAAATTCAGAAGGCAAGATATTTGGACTCTGGGATGTTAGTACTATGGCCTTCACATGTGTTGTAATAACTGTTAACTTTCGACTTCTGATGAATTGTAATTCAATCACAAGGTGGCACTATATTAGTGTCAGTGGAAGTATAATAGGATGGTTTATTTTTGTTTTCATATATTCATGGATCAGAACTCGTTATGATCGACAGGTGAATTTTCTCTCTATTGGATAAAATACTTTGGTATTTTCCTTATTATCCTTTGGGCACAATTAACTCGAGTTCTATTACATTTACCTGCAGGAGAATGTGTATTTCGTTATATATGTCTTGATGAGTACAGCGTATTTCTACGTAACACTAATTCTTGTCCCTGTTGCGGCACTTTTTTGTGACTTTGTTTACCTAGGGTAAGGTTCAAAATTGAAGAACTCTTGACTCATTTTTTGTCTTGTTTATTATGCTGTGGGGTTGCGTTAATATAGTTTTGGAACACTTGATCATTATACAAGGATGAATCACTTTAGCGTGGACATTTTAAATTCCCATTTACATCTGGTTGCAGGGTTCAGAGATGGTTCTACCCTTATGATTATCAAATTATTCAAGAAATGCATAGTCATGAGGATGATGATTCCGGCAGAGCCCAAAGGCTAGAGATAGGGAACCAAACTCCACCTGAGGAAGCAAGCCATGAAATATCTGAACTCCCATCTTCATCTTCGTTATCAAAGCACACCGGGTTTGCTTTTGATTCACCTGGTTATGAATCATTTTTTGCTACACAGCTTGGTGTACATACGTCCCAAAATGCTTGGGATGTCGCAAGACGTGCTAGCATGAGATCCGAAGACGAGTTTGGACGAAAAAGGTAATTTGGTGTTGGATGGTTGTACATTTATTTTCTTTAGCCTTCAGTTTGAGAGCCAGCCATAGGAGTTTTGTAAAATTAGAATGTGCCATATCTAATGTTGGTGATTTCATTTAGGTAAATATTGTTCATTTAGGCATATTTTTTCTTTCTTCCCACGACAGTTTACAGCGAGGTTTCAAGAATAATCACAGATGTTTACTCCACTAATTTTAGAAAGTTGGCCAAATTTTTTTTATAGAAGTTATGAATTTGTTTCAGTCACTTTCAATGCACTTTCTTTTGTAATTTTTGAAGTTTGGATACACAAAATCAGATTATTGAAGTCAAAATGCAGCATGTATCTCATCCCATATATTATATAAAAGAAAATTAATAACACAATATTAGTGTATGGTGCAGTGAGATGATAAGGGAGATTTAGTAAAGTGGCTGAGATGCAAATGGGTGTTTTATTACAGCATGAACAACTATTTGATCTAATAGGGAAACAATTTGAAATCTCTAAATTGAAATCGAACTGGTCTGCAGTATTTCACCAGTACAGAATTCAACATTCTCAATGATAATTGAAGGTAGAGAAATGTTAGGGTCGCACCCACAAATACATTCTTTTAACACTCTCAATGATAATTGGCCTTGTCATCTACTTTTTTAATTCATTTAACTAGTAACCAATTTCATCTTCATCGTTCTCGTGTTTATTTAAGTTTATTATTAAGTTAGATTTGAACTTTTCATCGTTTGTGCTCAACCTCCAACAAACAGTCTATTTACCTTCTCTTGTAGGTTCTCCTCTTTCAAGGAAATTGGTTGCTTGTCAACTTGCTTGCTATATTTTTTGGTCAATAACAATGAAATCATTATTGAATCCAAAATCTACTTCAGTTCTCTGTATCCAATTTGTATTGCGAAGTGAAAAGCGCAAAAATATCTATTAATCGTGGCAATAACAGGAACATGATACATGAGCTTCAAAAGCTTGAGGTTTTTCTTGCTTCAAAAGCTCTCTAGCCACATGAAATCTCTATCTCTCTCTCTCTCTATTTGTTCTTTCTATATTGAATTTGCTTGCTATAAGTGTTATGTGTCACTTAAAAGAACTAAGGAAATCCTTTTTGCCGATGCTCCATGGCTCCTTTTGATTTGCATAACATAAGCTCTATCGTCTTTCTCGTTCAAGATGAGCCATATCATCTCTGTTTCCTACTTATAGCTATCTTCTTTCTGTTACCTTTCTGATCCGCCCTTGGCTCCTTATTTGTATTGCACAAGCTTTATAATCTTTTTCGTTGATCTAAGTCATCTTGTCTCGATTGTATTTTTAGTTGGGTTCTATTTTTGTTGCAGAATTTTCTAGTTGGGTTCCCCCCTTCTCTCTATTGTTCTCATTTCAGTTTTTGTTCTCTATACATGTTTGTGAGCAGAGAAAAAGTGTCCAAGAACATGTTTTCAATGGGTTATATTTTGGATTGTTGTAATTGAAAATCTATATAAGCATTATTTAGCTGTTCTGTTGTTTCTGTTTACATAATTTTGTAGTTATGTTGTTATATACCAGTGGCAAAAAGGATATGGTTAATTACCATTGAAAAACTACTGACATACTAGGCTAATGTACAGCATACAAATTAACGTGATCAAAAAATAATCCGGTGTCCTTTGTTAAGTGTCAGGCTCAATTTGCCTTGGAGCCGGATCAAACTGCAGAAAATTCTGATCCATATTTTCCCCAATTTCCAGAATGGCAGCCATATTCCGACATCGGTAGCAGTAATTTGGTCCTAAAAACATAATCAAGATAACAGTCAGCGAAAGAAAAGGAAACCTGATAATTCTAGTGAATCAAAATATTAGGTGAGATCAGTTACCTGGCACCAATTGTATCCTTCCATCACAAGCTGGTGAGCTCTAGATATCAGCGAGAGACCATATCCAGCTATATCCTAGATTGAACTGAGCAGCTATATCCTGTCCGAATGTATATCCAGCACCGCGTGGAGATATTCCCCAACCACAACGATCATCAGGATCAGACCATAAGAGATCACACATCGGTCCTTCATGAGGAACCTATATTTGCACAAGCACAGTTCTCACTTGTCAGGAAAGATGTCAAGTTAACCTCTAAATCATGGTTTTAGACATGCATAAATGAAATATTAGTTGACTCATGACTGAAAGATGAGACATCCAAAGAGCCTAGAGCAGCTGGTAAGGCTGAAACAAATATTTAATAATTGATTCAGCTAAAATGAAACAAAAATGCAGACACCTTTTCTAAACCATGGAGGAAATGGAACATCTTGAAAGTATTTACAAACTACAATGAAGATTCGCAAGTTGCAATATCTAATAAACTGTATTACTTTTCCGGTAATAAGATATTTAACTCGAGAACGATTAGCATAAAACTGTTCTTAGTATCAAATAAATTGCAACCGTAACATCTTGCCAATTACAATAGCCATTTAACAACATACAAACCTCCTGCATGCGATCCAAGGCACGGATATTATTCAGTGTATCCAAAGATGGCGAGAGGCCTCCATGCAAACAGAAAATCGGCAATAAAAGGGATGTTAGACACAGGCATGAAGAAGTCATAGAATCACTTTTTAATATATTTAAGTTCATACCTGACTCTCAATGAGGGCAGATTATCATGATGGATACATTCATGTAGTCGATCTTGGACGTCGATTTAACATTGAACAGTTCAAATTTATACAATATAAATTTAATAATCTTAATATGTACAATTTTAATCTCGGCCTTTTATTTTTAATCGGACAGCTGTCAATACGCATTAATTAACCGTGTTAAATCCATCACCATCCCATCATACAATTTTCAGATTTCACCTTAATTTGACCATCGACTAAAATCAATTCAGCCAGAAATAAAATCTATGCATATATATACTATACTATACTATATACTAAAAGTAAACCTGCAACAATTTAACTAGGTAAAATTGATTCAGCAAGAAATAAAATTATTGACCAAAGAAAATAGAAAATTATATTGATTTAATTCTAACTAGAAGAACAAGTGCTAATGTTTTGTTCCCCATTACATTTTTTCACTACTACCATCATATCATAAGATCCATTTACACTTGTTGATCAATTCAAAACCCTT
Source organism: Trifolium dubium (assembly GCA_951804385.1). Classification (NCBI taxonomy): domain Eukaryota; kingdom Viridiplantae; phylum Streptophyta; class Magnoliopsida; order Fabales; family Fabaceae; genus Trifolium; species Trifolium dubium. Next base: position 35,848,339 of record OX638067.1, read on the forward strand.
TTCCTAATCAAATTAAACATCTTCTACATTTCCCAACTTTAATTCATGTTCCTGTCATAGTGTAAGAATGTAGAACAGAACCAATAGTACGAAAGCAACAATATCATCACGATAATCATCATCGAATGAATATGATAACCTGTTGGTATTTCGCAACGATTGAGTTGACACAAGCTGCTGCTACCTTCATATGACAAATAACACCTATATTTTCTCCCTAAACCCAAACACAGCCCTACATTTCCTGCAAACTTAAACTTCTTTGCAACTTCATATGAGAAAGTGATTCTACCACTCAAATTGTTATTCTCCAAATTGATCTCATCAACAAATTTCAAAACCCCAAACTCCTTAGGAACAGGCCCATCAAGGTTGTTATTATCAAGCCCAAGATAAGTCAAATTCTTCAAATAAACCCCCATTGAAATTGGAATTTTACCAATCAACCCCATTTTAGAAAATCCTATTTTCTCAACACCACCAAGATTTTCCCATATTTCTGGAATTTCCCCAGAAAGTAAGTTTCCACTTAAATAAACTTCTTTCAATTTAGATATTTCACCCAAGAACACAGGGATACCAAAATTACGAAAACCATTGAAGCTTAAATCCAAAACCTCCAAATTCTTCAAGAACACAAAACTTTCTGGGATGTTACAACCAAACCCATTATAGCTCAAATCAAGCTTCAAAAGAGAAGTTAAATTCCCAACCTGTTCAGGTACACACCCTTCAAACACATTATGACTTAGATCAAGAATCTTCAGTTTCTTAAGCATTCCTAAACTCGCGGGAACATCACCGGAGAGATTGTTTCGAGATATAGTAAGTTCTTCGAGGTTATGAAGATCGAAAATCTGTGATGGAAGTTGGCCGGTGAAGCCGTTTCCTATGAAGACTAGCCTTGTGAGAGAGGTGAGGTTGTTATGAAGAAATGGGAAAATGGTAGATGGGTTGTCGATGAAAACAAGTTCTTGGAGAGATGAAGGGAAAGTGAATAGAAGTGGGTTTTGTTGTTGCGTGTTGTTGAAGCATTTGTAGAAGAGGATTTTACGAAGGTAAGTGAAAGAGGTGAAGTTGAGAGTGGAGTTAGAGGAGCAAAAGTGTGTTTGTTTATGATTATGATCTTCTGAAACTGAAGGAAGAAAGCCAAATTTGAGTTCAACAATGTGTGCTTGTTGTTGAGAGGGAAAGTATTCGCAAACTGCGGTGTAGGCGAGTGGAGGCAGTGTTGGGTTGAGTGAGTTGAGAATTTGGTAAAGAGCTTTCTCTTCGATTGGGTCAATGGGAAGGTTGTTGTTGTTTTGGGAGAGAATGGAGATTAAGAAGAAGAAGAAGAAGAAGAAGAGGAACAATAACAATGGTGAATATTTTGAAGCCATTGGAATGAATGAATGAATGAGTGGTTTTGGGAATGTGGTTGGTACTGGTTTATATTATATGCAGAGGAGGAGTGGATGGGACAAAAGAATTTGTTATAGTGTAGTGTAGTGTGTGTGATCATAGTGGAAAAGTGGGCTTGTAAGTGCAAAAATGATGGGAATGGACGTTGGTAGAGGATGTGAAGAAAAGGACGTGTGTTATTGTTGTGTGTGTGTGAGCAACCTGTGAGAAATGAAATTGAAAATTTTGTCGTGTAGTGGAATGTGGTTTGGTGCTGGCTAGGACAAAAGACTTGTATTTTCTTGGGTCGAGCCTAGTGTAACTACTGCGATCAAATGTAGTGACTATTTTCTTCGTAAGATTGAAGGTATTTCAAAGGGTGAGATAGCTGACTCAGAGATTTAAAGTTGTTTCATACTTAAGGCGATGATCGAATCTTCGATCATTAATTAAAAGAGGATGAACCTCAACCACTCTACCACAACCTTTATCCATGCTGTTGTTTGCTGTCGAGTTTCTCCTTTACAGAAAGCACAGATAAAATTAATGCATCAATGCCAATTGCCAATGGCACTTGCCTTGTCTTTGTGAACTACTCCCTCCGTCATATAAGTCCCTTTGACTTATTTTACACATATTAAGAAAAGTTGGTAGTATAATTATTGTGTTTACTTTGTGTGTAAATTTTATCAAATTGTCATTTATTTGTATGTGTAGAAATTAGACTTTTTGTATTTCAATACAACTTAGTAATAATAATAAAGGGTATATTTAGGGGAAAAAAATAATAAATGCACCTAATAATTTACGAAGGGTTTATATTTTAAGATTAGACTTTTTTTAAAGGTGCTTATAATTTGGGACGGAGGGAGTATACAATTATTTGCATATCTTCCTTTTTGTTGTTGCATTCTTGAAACTTTGTTATTGCAGGTGGTGACACACTTCTTTTACAAGAATCGCACTTTCACTTTCACTCTCACTCCGTTTTGGTTTAACTTGCGAACTGGGTTTTTTGGCCAGAGATTCTATGATGATTGGTTTCAGTCATTGTATAATGTTATCTTCACTGCGCTTCCTGTGATCAAGGTTGGCCTATATAACAAGGTATCACTTTTTCTCCGATCATCTGAATCTGAGGGCCGAGGGGGGATAGACGAGTTTGGACAAAAAAGGTAATTTGATATTGGATGGTTGTACATTTACTTTCATTATATAGTCTTAAGTTTGAGAGCCAGCCCCAGAGCTGTAAAATTAGAATGTGCCATATCTAATGTTGGTGATTTTCATTTAGGTGAATATTGTTCATTAGGCATATTTTTTCTTTCTTCCCGCGACAGTTTACAGACCGAGGTTTCAAGAATAATCACAGATGTATACTCCACTAATTTTAGAAAGTTGGCAAATTTTTATTTATAGAAGTTGTGAATTTGTTTCACTCACTTTCAATGCCCTTTCTTTTGTAATTTTTTGTAGTCAAATGCAGCATGATAAGCAGTGATTAAATTTCTGCATGTGGTTTGGAAACCCATGTTTCTTGAAGTAGTCATTGATTAGTTTTGTGACAATAGGTACAACATATATTGCCTTTAGCAGGAAAATTCTGAGAATTATTTTATTTCTTGGAGTCTACGGCATTAGCAAGAATCTTAGACTCATCAATAGAGGTAAAATTGCCTTGTCGCTCATGTTGTAAAACCATAGAAAAGATCTTATTCATTGCAGGAAGAGGATCAATGACAAGAATTTGTGATTTAACCATGCTAAAATTCTCATTCCATCCAGTCAAAAACCTAACGGCATACAAATGATTATGGTTTGTTGTTCTTGCATTTTGCATAGCCTCACAAGAGCATATAGCTCGACAAGTACAATTGGGAATTGGCATGTACAACTCAAGCTCTTCCCACAAGATTTTCAACTCAGAATAAAATTCAGTGACAGATTTAGAGTCTTGTTTCAAAGCGTATATTTCTTGCATAAGTTGGGAAATCCTTACCAAATCTCCTTGAGAAAAACGCTCTTTGAGATCGTTCCACACATCACAAGCATTTTCCGTAAAGACTATTAATTGAGCAATGGACTCTGAAACCGAATTCATCAACCATGAATGAACCAAATCGTTGCATCTATTCCACGCAAGGAAAGTTGGATCGAAAAGATCAGTAACAGGAGGAATCGTGCCATCAACGAACTCATACTTCATTTTTACTTTATAATGACGACAATCAAAATTCAGAACAAAGATCGTGGCTTTGCTAAATTTAATAACTAATGAAGTATCCCCATCTAACAACAATTGAACTCTATCTCTTTGATCATAACTACACCCCTGACTTTCAGAAAGAAAAATCTAGAGTACACCAAGCACGGAAAAGTCCTTGAAAACAACTGTATATGAAGTTATGCTTTCATCTCAAAATTAATACATACATTATCATAAACATAAACACAAACAAGTTATATTATGTTGCATACACCTTATTCTATAATAATCATATAGAACAGAACACAACAAAAAAAAAAATCCATTCCCTATATGCATGCTTCTATATGTGGAAATTAAACATAAACATGTAAAATATATTGTAAATCAATTTTCAGTTTCATTTCTGTTATCCCATGCATTCCTCTTCCTCACACACACACTCTGTCATATCCTCTCCCAACATTCTGTTACTTATTTTTCCCATCAATTTTGCACTACCACCCAATTCAATTCTATTACACATTTTCCACTCCTTTCATCTACTCTTATCATCACGCAATTTCCACTATAACTCTGAATAGTATTAGTACTATATAATACCACATTCCCCTTCTTCTATTTTCTACTCCCAAAACTACTCATTCATTCATTCATTCACAAATCACAATGGGTTCACCATTGTTGCTCCTCTTCTTCTTCTTTTTGTTCTTATTCCCCATTCACTCCCAAAACAACAACACACTTCCCATTGACCCCATTGAAGAGAAAGCTCTTTACCAAATTCTCGACTCACTCAACCCAACACCGCGTCCACTCGACTACACCGCAGTTTGCGAATACTTTCCCTCTCAACAACAAGCACACATTATTGAACTCAAATTTGGCTTTCTTTCAGATTCAGAAGATCATAATCATAAACAAACACACTTTTGCTCCTCTAACTCCACTCTCAACTTCACCTCTTTCACCTACCTTCGTAAAATCCTCTTCTACAAATGCTTCAACAACACGCAACAAAACCCACTTCTATTCACTTTCCCTTCATCTCTCCATGAGCTTGTTTTCATCGAAAACCCGTCTACTGTTTTCCCTCTGAACCCATTTCTCCTCCATAACCTCACCTCTCTCAGAAGCCTCCTCTTGATACGAAATGGCTTCGAGGGCGAACTACCATCTCATATTTCCAATCTTCATAACCTCGAAGAGCTTACTATTTCCGGAAACAATCTTTCTGGTGAAGTTCCGGCAAGTTTGGGAATGCTGAAGAAGTTGAAGATTCTTGATTTAAGTCGTAACTTGTTTGAAGGTTGTGTCCCTGTAGAGATTGGGAAATTAACTGCTCATATTAAGCTTGATTTAAGCTATAACAGATTTAGTTGTGAAATTCCAGCAAGTTTTGTGCAGTTGAAGAATTTGACTTATCTTGGGCTTCATAATAACAACCTTGATGGGCCTGTTCATGAGGAGTTTGGGGTTTTGAAATTTGTTGAAGAGATTAATTTGGAGAATAACAACTTGAGTGGTGGAATCAGTTTTTCAAATGAAGTTGGAGAGAAGTTTAAGTTGGGAGGAAATGTAGGGCTGTGTTTGGAGGGAAAATATAAGTGTTCTGGAAATGAAGGTAGCAGCAGCTTGTGTCAACAACTCATTCCCTGCGAAATACCAACAAGATATGAATTATGATTATTGCTTGTACTTACCTTATTAGATGTTTAATTTGTCTTTTATTAGTATTAAATAAGTATATGTTTAGTTTTGATTATGATGGTAGTAGTGAAGTGTGCTAATGTTTTGAATTGTTCTTCTACTTATAATTTGAATCAATTTGACTTAGTTAATTAAATTGTTGTGAGTTAAATTTTATATATGCAGCAGATTTGGGATGGTGATTACTGATGAGATACCTATGTTAAATTTGCTTTCATCTGATATATCGAAAAATAAAAACAAAAACTGCCTTCCTCTATGATCCAAAACATTACTAATACTTGTTTTTAGAATTAATAGCTAATAATTAGTAATACCGGTGAAATATGAATGAGTAACTAATTCTGAACAATGTATGAAGCTCAGACACTTCTCCGAATAGGCGTGTTCTGGTGTCGGACACCGGCACAACATCGACACCTACCATTACATTGAAAACATGTTCATGGATATTGTTTTCCTCTGCAGGCTCTGCTCATAAAAACATCTAGAGAGCAAAAACTTAAATGAGAACAATGTAGAGAAGGGGAACCACACTAGAAAATTCTGCAACAAAAAATAGAACCCAAATAGAAATACGATAGAGAAAAGATGGCTTGGATCAACGAAAAAGACTATAAAGCTTGTGTGATACAAGTAAAGAGCCAAGGGCAGATCAGAAAGGGAATAGAGTCGAGATGGCTCATATTGAACGAGAAAGAGGGTAGAGCCTGTGTGATGCAAATCAAAAGGAGCCATGGAGCTTTTCATTTGTTTACTCAATGCCATAGAGCTTCTGAAGAACAAGTTGCAGTTAAAATAAAAAATTGTTGTTTAGGAATTATTACTATTGGTTTTATGTAAGGTACTAATAAGTAATAAGTAATAACACATTCTTTTTCTTTTTTTACAAAATAATTCATACTCTTTCGTCCCATAAATATAACACAATTGATTTTTATTTTTTTTACACAACATAACACAATTGATAACTACTAAGAATGTGGATTTAAACCTCATTTTCTACTTCTCCACATAGTGTAGTGAGTGATAATCTAACCACTAGACTAGTTGATAAAATATCTGCAGCTTAAAAGTCAATACTCAATGTTAGTATTCCAATTATATACTCATAATTATACAGAGAACTGTTAATAAATATGCAAGCCAACAGCTCTGAATCCAGCTTACTGAACAAGATTAAGTTTCAAATTTCTATTTAAAAGAAAAGTTGATAATCACAAAAACACTATTTTTATTTCTTTTTTAAACAAAATTAATGTGTACTAAAGAATTTTTGAGAAATATAAGAGTGATATTTCATGTGTACTAAAGAATCTTTTCTTTTTTTAAAAATCAACACCTGCATATGTCACCACTCACAGTCTTAAATGAACATGATGGTCACAACTCAAAAATCTGCTCTCTAACTTGAGATTTAATTAAAAAAAGAAAAAAAAAATTACAGCACAAGATATACCATGTTATTGCTGCTTCCTCCTATCAAAAATATACAATACCAATTGTGTCAATTCTATTGGTTTCTTTTCCAAATAAGACAGCAGCAGCAGCAGAAGACAAACTCGAAAAAGAAAGAATTATGTTGTTGATGATGATAACCCTCCACCACTTAAACAGTGAAACTCCTCTTTTCTTAAAGACAAATCTACAGTAACAGCATAAAGAAGTGTAACTACATAAAGTGAAGTTACAAAAAATAATCCGGTGTCTTTCGTGTAGTGTCAGGCTCAATTTGCCTCGGAGCTGGATCAAACTGCAGAAAATTCTGATCCATATTTTCCCCAATTTCCAGAATGGCAGCCATATTCCCACATCGGTAGCAGTAATTTGGAGCACTAAAGACAGTCACCACATTCTTCTCCTAAAAACGTAATCAAGATAACAGTCAGTGAAAGAAAAAGAAACCTGATAATTCTACTGAATCAAAATATTAGGTGAGATCAGTTACCTGACACCAATTGTATCCTTCCATCACAAGCTGGTGAGCTCTAGATATCAGCGAGAGACCATTTGTATGATTGAACTGAGAAGCTATATCTTGTCCAAATGTATATCCAGCACCACGTGGAGATATTCCCCAACCACAACGATCATCAGGATCAGACCATAAGAGATCACACATCGGTCCTTCATGAGGAACCTATATTTGCACAAGCACAGTTCTCACTTGTCAGGAAAGTTTTCGAGTTAAGCTCTAAAACATGGTTTTAGACATACATAAATGAAATATTAGATGACTGAAAGATGAGACATCCAAAGAGTCTAGAGCAGCTGGTAAGGCTGAAACAAATATTTAATAATTGATTCAACCAAAATGAAACAAAAATGCGAAATGAAACATCTTGAAAGCATATTTACAAACTACAATGAAGATTTGTAAGTTGCAATATCAAATAAACTATATTACTTTTCATACCATACTTTAGGGGGTAAAAAGATCTATAACTTGAGCATGCTTAGCAGAAAAATATTCTTAGTATCAAATAAATTGCAATTGTAAGACCATGCCAATTACAATAGCCATTTAACAGCATACAAACCTCTTGTATGCGATCCAAGGCACGGATATTATCCAGTGTATCCAAAGACGGTGAGAGACCTCCATGCAAACAGAAAATCTGCAACATAAGGGATGTTAGACACACTGGCATGAAGAAGTCAGAGAATCACTTTTCAATGTATTTAAGCTCATACCTGACTCTCAATGAGGGCAGTCAAAGGTAAATAATCAAACAAGTCAGTAAAGAATTTCCAGACATTGGCATTTCCATATTTTCTCAAGCATTCATCGTAGAAGCCATAACTGAAAGCAGGTAAAGGATACAGTAGAAATGGTAAGAAAACAAATAAACAACTTTCAATATAAAACTTTTGTCAAAAAAAAAAAAACTTTCAATATAAAACTCCTTTTATCTTTTCCAAATTTATATCCTCTCTAACAAATAATTAATGTGGCATTCACAAGCATAAACTGCGTAACTCATGTCTACACAATAGAATATTCACACAGATATATAAAAGGGGTATAAATGTTTCACTTATGCGCCACATGGGGACATTGGGGTATAAATGTATAATTACTATCCATTTATTACACACTTCACCACTCTTTCACTAAAGTTGTAGAAAATGACAAACACTATCCACAGCATCACCGAGAATAATAAGATATAGAAAAATAAGAATGTCATATAGAAAAAGCAAATTGTGGCTCCTAACTTAACCCCCCATTAAACTTTGCATTGAGATAGATGGAGCCAACTGGCAAAGTTCTATAGCACAAACCCAGTGCATATAGAAAAAGGAGATGCTCATCATTAACCTATACTTAAACTTTAAGCAGGAATTATAATGAAACTTCAGCTTTAACAGGATAATATTTACATAAACAAATAACATTTAAAAATTCAAGAACTAAGTGTTCTTACACTTGAGTAATTTGACGGCTCTCATGATTTCCTCTGAGAATTGTAATTCTATCTCTATAACGTACTTTCAGTGCCACCAAAAGTGAAACAGTTTCCACCGAATAGTACCCACGATCTGCATATAAATTTAGCCAGCATTATTAGCAGATTGTAGTAGTTCCCACAAATGCAAAGAATCTAACCTGAATATAATTAAATGCAGTTGCCAATAAAAGGATGGTAATGGCCAAAGTTGCACCTTATTACATTGGAATCTAGTTACATCCTCAGATAATTAAGTTGTTAAGCCTCATAACCTTCCCTCAAAACACATTATCGTAACAATCAATTTTGAGGTTTCAATACAAACAGAAAAATCACTTATGTCCTTCTTATGCTATAATCAAATTCTGTCAAGTATTAACACTTTGATAACTGATATTAAGGAACTTCAATTTGCACTTACAATTATTCCTATAAAATCCTATCATACATGTTTCAAGTTCATTGTCCATCAACGGTTCAACAAACAATTTTTCCCTTCTGTCATCACTCATCACTCTTATAGCAAACAAACATATGATAAAATAATAAGAAAATCACAACTAACAAGATCATTTTACATTCATCCAATTTTTTAAGCTCAAACTTATATCTCCACAGTTCTTAATTGTATTGCACACTTGCACCACCCTAACCCCCTACGATGTGATAGTAACCGCACCCCCAAAACATGATCTTCATTTCCAATTCCAAACCAAAAATTGTAGCATACATGAATAACAATTATTCCAGCAGAAAAGCACGACGATGACAAGGAAAGTAAAAAAAAAGGCAAGTTTCGCCAAACAATTCTCCTCAAACAAATAGCTCATAACTAAAACCAGGAGCTGAAAAATAACTTATAACGCAATACTGAAGCCAACAAAAGAAATTATCAAGATTTTTTCACGCAACGAATAAGACAACCATAAAACAAATTAGTATAACACAACACCCCAAAAAAAATATCCAAACACAATCAGCCTTCATAAGTTGATATCAATCCGAACTAGCTGACAACCTATGAAGCAAACACACAGACACCGGACACTGACATGTCAGCGCGGATAAATTTTTCGAAAAAAATGATATAATTCAATGTAAGTGTCAGACACGCACGCCTAATCCGAGGAGTGACTGTGCTTCACAGCTAACAACATATCAATCGATTGTGAAAGAAACATGCTGAATGATATTGCATCAACAGTTACACATCAAACATGACGATTTTAAACAATCATTCACCAAATTAGTCAAACATATGTAACCATCTTAAAAAGCAGTTTCCATTTTTCAGAAAACCTCATGAACAAAAGGCTTTCCAAAAAAGGCAAAAAAAAAACTACCAAAATTCAAACTTCAAATCCAACACCATAAACAATGATCAAAAACCACAATAATTCATCTCAAGAACAAAAACTTACCAAAACAAAAAATCAAACCCTAAATACATAAAAATTCACCTCATAAAACCAAAATTAACAATTAAATATTAATAATCAAAATATATATACATAGAGAACAAGATTTTGAAACTAACCTACATAATCTCCCATAAAGAGATAATTAGTATCAGGAGCATTTCCACCAATCCGAAAAAGCTCGATGAGATCGTAAAACTGACCATGAATATCACCACAAACCGTAACAGGACACTTCACCGGTTGAACGTTCCATTCTTCAACAAGAATCGCTCTCGCCTGATCGCAAAGCGCCTTAACATCCGCCTCCGGTAACGGCTTACACTCCATCAGATGCTCGATCTGCCGATCCAGATCCGCGTGAGACGGCATCGTGAAAAAAAATTATCAGATCCAGAAAATTCTTCGAAATCGATTCTCCGAATAGATCGAAGGAAAAGAATCGGTAAAAGTTGTTATGCCGACCGGAATAGAGTCGGCGACGGTGACCGGAGAATCGTCGGAGAAGAAGATGAGGTTCCGATGCGAAACGCGGAGAACGACGAAACGATGCGTTTCGAAAAGGGTTTGTTTATATTATTGGTTCTCTTCTTAATCATTTCATTTTTTTGTTTTTTTTTTCTTTCTTCTTTGTATTGAATCTCGCAGATTTTCTGGTAAAAAGGAAAGAAAAAATATAATAATAAGAGAGAGAGAAGAAAAATTCAAAAGAAAAAATAATTTTTAATATTTGGTTTTTTTATTTATTTTTATTATGTTGGCATTTTGTTATTTTAAATTTTAATTGATTTAATAATTTGTGAATGATAGAAAAAAAGAGGGAAGTTGCCGCGAAGGTGGGGGAACCAGCCAGAAAGAAGTAACAAAATGAAATTCAAATTCAATTTAAATACATGTGGATTTATTTGACTCTCTTTTTGAATACTACCTAAATATTATTTAGGATATTTTTCATTTAAACTAGATTTAATATATTGTTCGATATAATTCGGGTTTCAGGACTTCATAATTGTTTACAAGTTTAATTTCAGTAAATTACCACTTCATTTAAAATCAATATATATATATATATATATATATATATATATATATATATATTGTTTGTCACAAATAATTTCGTGCATTTTTTAAAGTACTTAAAAATCAAATTTATTTTGGTTTAAGTTCTACTAAATTAATGTTTCTTTTAAAAATGTTGATGTGTCAAAATAAGCATAGCCTTAAACACCCTAATATTCAATTTTTCTCACTAAAAATGTATACACGCAAGCTGTAAATGAGAAATGTGAATCTAGTGATCTATTTTATCGCTTACTAAGTAATCTTCAATTTTTCTCTTTTCTCTTTCCTCTTTTTATTGTTATATTAAAAAAGTATCAAGAACGTTAATTGAATTAGTTTAGATCAATTTTGAGTAAATCTAGTGTCTGAATCAATGAACTCTCAATTAGTTCGGTTTGGTTCAGTTTTGAGTGTTTTTCAAAAATGAATCAAAATAAAACTAGTTAGTTTTGTTCCGTTTAAATCGGAATATATACTCGGTCTGCAACACTTTGTTTTTTGATATATTCTTTGTTATTATTTTTTCACAAATATACTTTCAAACTCTATTTTTCAATTTAGGGATTTAGAGTTTAAATGAGTCATTTTGCAATTAGTTTAATTTTTTGGTTTTAGTTCCTCTAGCATTCAGTTCAATTTTTTGGTTTTAGTCCCTGCATTCAGTTCAATTTTTTGGTTTTGGTCCCTCTAGCATTCACTAATCCAGTCAGCAACATTTTTTGGCCACGTGGCAGGGTCCAGGTGGTAAAACGTTTGCCACTTGGATGAAATTGGACGGCAGGGACTAACGTCAAAAAAAAAAGCGCGATACAGGGACTATTTTGTCAAAATTTTCGATACAGGGACTAAAACGAAAAATTGGTGTACATACAGAGACCAAATGTATGTTTAAGCCAATTAAATACAAAATACAACGCATAGGTAGAGTGAAGTTTACCATCAAATTCAAAATACAAGTCTTAAGTGGACTTCACCACCAAATACAACATCAAATAACAAAGTACCACTAAAATAAAATTTCAATTATTTTCCTAAATCACTAATACATCATTCTTAATAAATTGAAATATATACATAAGTTAAAAATATAGAACATTAAATTTATTGTCGATTTGAAAGGAAAGAAAAATGAAAAAAGTGTGTGAACTTTTATGGACTAAACTCAATTAATGTATAATAACATATGCATCGGTTTGGTTTATCGATTTCTAAAAATTGGATTCGAGAACCGAACCAAACCACATCAGTTTTTAATTGGTTCGGTTTTTCATCCGAACCATAAAATTCAGTTTTTTCTCAGTTTAGATTGGATTGTCGGTTTAATCGATTTTTTCTGATCCGCTTACATCACTACAGTGAGCCTAGTTCAATTGGTTATATTTGCACGTAAATTCAAAGACCGAGATTCGAACTTCATTACGCCTAATTACTCACTTTTAAAGGGTAAAATTCTAGCCACTGAGTATCTGACAAAAATAAAATTATCAAGAACATGTAAAACTATGTATCTGTTAGATTATTCAAAAAAATATAAATTATGCACATCAAATATAAAACACAAAAATTGAAAGATCATTGTTTGGTTACATTTTAAAAGACCATTCTATTAAAATGTTTATTAGCTCGTGACCAAAATGATGGTTTGCCCCTATAAAATTGCTCATAAATTGGATTCACCAATATAATATACCAGTTAGCTAGTCTTTAGAATTTTAGAGACTCCAATCATGAAGATTATAGCCACTTTTTAAAAGTGAACGCAACGAGTTATGAGCCACACTCCTTGATACCTTTCAGCATTTGCAATGATCAATGCTTATAAAGTCCATTTAGAGTAGCATAAATTAGCTATAGTCTTTAAAATTTTACTATGTTTTGGTTGTGTTGCAATGAGAGTCAAAACTACTGGAAGAAGTACTGACCACAGCTGAGCCGCGCCAGGTTCAAAAACTACGGACAATGCGTATGCTATGCCGGTCACGGTCACACAGTATACAAGACAAAGCAACACAATATAATTATCTGCAAAAGTGGTAGATCTTGGATTGGTAAGGAAATAGAATATAGATAGGTACACCACAGGCTTGATCACTGTATTAAAATGATCCATTGTGTCTTTGGAGAGAAAATAAGCCAAGTTGCTCATGCCAGAATCACTCTCCCTCCAGTAGTGTAATTTATCCAGAGAAAATAATCTCAACGCCGCTTTGCATAGAAGAGATACAACAATCACCGTATAGGTGTAACCAGATGCGTCAAATGTTTGATCACTCGATTTGATAATTAATCCTAAACAGGCTCCAGCAAGTAACAAAATAAGATAGTCTACTGCCTGGATTCTAGCTTCTCTTAACCGTTGTTTCCCAACACTACACCAGGAGTTTTTCAGCCAGATACATCCTTGGATTTTAAAAAATTAACTCTTATCTTTTCCCCTTGCAGTTCCACATTGTTTCTCACGTCATTCCATAACTCTTCAGCAAACGTATTTCCCATTTCACCCGATTCATTAGCTGAATTTACAGTCTGCGGTATATCAAACTGCGATTCAAATGAATGAAATTGCAGTAGTAGCTTGATGGATCATTAGATTAGAATTAATGCACAGTTATGGACTCAAAAACATTGGCATATTTAGTTATTACTCATTCTTGTGTGCTAGTATGAAAGGGGAACCTATACATTGTTCTGAATTAGTTACTCATTCATGTTTCACTGGTACTACTAATTATTAGCTTTCAATTCTAAAAACAAGTATTAGTAGTAATCTTATGGATCATAGAGGAAAGCAACTTATTTTTTTCTTTTTCCGATATATCAGATTAAAGGAAATTTAACATAAGTATCTCATCAGTCATCACCATCTCAGATCGGCTGTTGTAACAATAACACGTAGTCAATTTTGGTCATGATTTATGATTGAACAATTCAAATTTTGATCCGAACCTCATCAAAACTATGATCGGCTTCCGATCTTGATTTTCCTCAATAGTGGAAATCAATCTTATTAACTCCTCAAGGAATAAATTGACATACACCAAAATTTGAAGCCACGCATATGCATAATCCTTAAATCTTGACACAAAGATATGGATCAAAGAGTGGCACATTCATTTGATACAACATAAAGTGCCACTGTTACAGTACAATTGATTGGTAAATATTGCAATACAACTGTTACAGTACAATTGCTAATAACTTAATAAATTCACTTAAATATTGTTATCATGGGATGTTTCTCAAAGAACCATTTGAGTTAACTCACAGGCAGTTACAACTTACAATGGATACTGAGGCAATGTTTCTAACAGTACCAACTGATCTACTAATCTTTTGGACATCATCGTCGGTTCATTAAGTGCTCCGTAACACTGATCAATTGTCTTTGACTTCATTGACATCACCCTGGTTCAGCCAAAGAATATGCAGGATTAAGGACTCAGGTTATGGATATTGCAAACTTCTGTTATAGATTGTTTTTCTGCATCAGTTTGTTTCTCTTGTTAATATATTTATCATCTAATTTGATATAAACATGGTACTGCAAATATTTTGTCATACATAAAATAAAATGCAAATGAGTGAAAGTCCATGCCGACATCACAACACTCTTAAAGTGAGACATATTGCATCACATTATCTTGATTTCTCCATGCCAAGGGAACACAAGTACATCAGACATGCACATCATTATGTAAGACATAACAATTAAAACAGCGGCAACCCTCCAAGCATCGCCCAAGCATCGACCAAGCGTCGCCGACAACATCATCGGTTCAGACTTCACAGCAACCCTCCAAAATTAGAACCAAGCCTCACCGATGGACAGCATCAACTCAGCGTCTCCAACGACACTAAGAATCACCAACGATATAATGTTTAGTGTATCCTGTGCTGCAATAACATTTTGCAGGTAAATAAGACTTCAACAAGTCCCAACTTTCAGAATTAGTTGGTTATTACTCATTCTTGTGTATGAAAGGGAAACCTATACACTGTTCAGAATTAGTTACTCATTCATGTTTCACAGGTACTACTAATTATTAGATTTCAATTCTAAAAACAAGTATTAGTAATGTTATGGATCATAGAGTACGTCAATATTTTTTCTTCGATATATCAGATGAAAGCAAATTTAACATAAGTATCTCATCAGTCATCACCATCCCAGATGAAGGCAATATAGTGAAACAGATAAAGCTGCAAAAAAAAAGTAGTACCTCGTGGCCGATTGGAATTGCAAGGCGTCAATCACAGGAGCAGCAACTGGTAACGCAATGAAGTCTCCAAGTAGCGGAGACAGTGACAAAAGCAGTATCAATAACAATCAATTTCCATTTCAATTGCGTTCATATGAAGCGGAATAAGTGCCGGAGGAACACACCGTCCGTAGAAATGTGCCTGGTAGCTAGCGATATCAGGATTATATACGATTCCTGGATCGGAGATTACTGCGTAAACCATTGGTGCTTTAGGGAGAAACGCGTTTGACGACTTTTCCATAGTGGATTGCTAAAAACATTGAATCAATTTCTAATATGAAATCGATGATTTTTTGTTGCTCCAACCTCATTTCCGTTAGATCGTATTTATACCCATCAAATTAACCTATTCTTTAATGGATGTTATGATCTAAAAAGTAACCTGCAAATCTGTACTCTTAACAATAAAGTAACCTGTAAATCTATACTCTTCACAGTAAAGTAACTTGTAAATCTATACTCTTATCAAATCAAGTTGAAGTGCATTATTAAAATGGAAAAAGATGAAACCAAAAAAATTGGAGATCTACTCTACAGGGTTTTTGAGGGGTTTGCATATTGTAAAGAGTATAGATAGATACGATTCAGTTAGTTATTACTCATACTTGTGTGCTAGTATGAAAGTAGAGATGCAGGGTGTCTTTTTTCAATTTGAGCTACATCAATTCAAACATACTATTTATTGGTGAAAAAAATTGTTGCCATTCAAATGAATGAAATTGCATTAGCTTGATGGATCATTAGATTAGAATTAATACACAGTTATGGACTCAAAAACATTGGTATATTGGGTATAATGCGATTTAGTTAATAGTTATTAATGGATTATTATTCATTCTTTTGTGCTAGTATGAAAGGGGAACCTATACATTGTTCAGAACAGAATTAGTTACTCATTCATGTTTCAGTGGTACTACTAATTATTAGCTTTCAATTCTAAAAACAAGTATTTAGTAAGGTTATGGATCATAGAAAGGCAATTTTTTTTTTCCGATATATCATTTTGTTAATGATTATGACAAAAAAAAAAAGAAATTTAACATAGGTATCTCATCAGTCATCACCATCCCAAATCTGCTGCATATATAAAATTTAACTTGCAACAATTTAATTAACTAGGTCAAATTGATTCAAATTCTAAGTAGCAACAATTCAAAACATTAGCACTTACTTACTTCACTACTAGCATCATATTATCATATACATCAATTCAAAACCCTTTTTCCTAATCAAAGTAAACATATACTTATTTACCGCTAATAAAAGACAAATTAGCATCCTCTATTCTTCTTCTAATAAGGTAAGAAGGTATAACAGTACCAATAATCATAATTCATCCCTTGTTTGTATTTCGCACGAATTAAGTTGTTGACACAAGCTGCTACTACCTTCATTTCCAGAACACTTATGTTTTCCCTCCAAACACAGTCCTACATTTCCTCCCAACTTAAACTTCTCTCCAACTTCATTCGAAAAACCGATTCCACCACTCAAGTTGTTATTCTCCAAATTAATCTCTTCAACAAATTCCAAAACCCCAAACTCCTCAGGAACAGACCCATTAAAGTTGTTATTATGAAGACCAAGATACGACAAATTCTTCAACTGCACAGAGCTTTTTGGAATCTCACAACCAAATCTGTTATAGCTTAAATCAAGCTTAACAAGATCAGTTAATTCCCCAATCTCTTCAGGCACACATCCTTCAAACAAATTACGACTTAAATCAAGAAGCTTCAACTTCTTCAACATTCCCAAACTCGCCGGAACTTCACCTGAGAGATTGTTTCCCGAAACAATAAGCTCCTCGAGGTTATCAAGACTGGAAATCAGAGATGGTAGTTCGCCTTCGAAGCCATTTCCTATCAAAACTAAGCTTCTGAGAGAGGTGAGGTTATGGAGGAGAAATGGGTCCAGAGGGAAAACTGTAGACGGATTTTCGACGAAAACAAGCTCATGGAGAGATGAAGGGAAAGTGAATAGAAGTGGATTCTGTTGTTGCGTGTTGTTGAAGCATTTGAAGAAATAGAGTTTGTGAAGATAAGGGAAAGAGGTGAAGTCGAGAATGGAGTTAGAGGGGGGAAAGTGTGTTTCTGAATTTGGAAGAAAACCGAAGTGGAGTTCGAGAATGTGTGCTTTTTTATGAGAATGAAAGTATTCGCATGCGGCGGTGTAGGCGAGTGGAGGCGGTGGGTGACGGTGGTCGGTGGTTGGGTTGAGTAGGTCGAGAATTTGGTAAAGAGCTTTTTCTTCGATTGGGTCGATGGAACGTGAGTTGTTGTTTTGGGAGAGAATGGGGGTTAAGAACGAGGAGAAGAAGAAGAGGAGCAACAACAATGGTGAACCCATTATCAATGAATGAATGAAACCGTTGCTTCTGTTCAATCCGTTCTAAACCACTTCACAAACCCTAAAACCCTTTCAATTTTAGTAGTCAAATTAGTCACAACGTGGTCTTTCGTGGTCTATATTTTTTGACTTTTTCCTCATTTTCTATTTATCTCTCAATACTTGAAATAATCTCTGTCTCTATTTATTTATATACATTACGATAGTTCCACGGAGCTCTCTCATGCATTCTCAAGAAAATTTGCTTATATGTCATTCAATTAGAGCTTCTCTAAGAGTTTTTTTTATATTTTTTTTAGCGCAATTCAGCTGCATTCTTAGCATGTTTTCTTTAGATTTTTTTTTTTTTGGAATAAATATATTTGCGGTCCTAATAAATATACAAAATTTCATTTTTAGTCCCTAAAACAATTTTCAGCAGGTTTATAGTCCCTCAAATATTTTCTATCATAATTTTTTGTCCTTATTTTGTGGGAGAGGTTCTTATCTCTATTATTATTATTATTATTATATACATTACGATAGTTCCACGGAGCTCTCTCATGCATTCTCAAGAAAATTTGTTTATGTGTCATTCAATTGGAGCTTCTCTAAGATTTTTTTTAATATTTTTTTTAGATTTTTTTTAGCGTAATTCAGCTGCATTATTAACATGTTTTTTTTAGATTTTTTTTTGGAATAAATACATTTGCCGTCCTTATAAATATACAAAATTTCATTTTTAGTCCCTAAAACAATTTTCAACAGGTTATGGTCCCTCAAATATTTCCTATCATGATTTTTTGTCCTTATTTTGTGGGAGAGATTCTTATCTCTATTATATACATTACGATAGTTCCACGGAGCTCTCTCATGCATTCTCAAGAAAATTTGCTTATGTGTCATTCAATTAGAGCTTCTCTAAGATTTTTTTTATAGATTTTTTTAGATTTTTTTTAGCGTAATTCAGCTGCATTCTTAACATGTTTTTTATAGGGACCAAAAATATATCACAATGTGGGAGTTTTGTGATATATTTTTTTTGGTAGATCGGAAAGCTAAATTGCTCCCCCCAGGAATTGATCCCTGGACCTCCTCAACCCATACGTCCATTAGCTCATACTACCTGAGTTATGTTACGGGGACAAAGTTTTGTGATATTAAGAATTCTATTTTCTTTATTTTTTTTTTTTTTAAATTTACACGTGGATTACTATGCAACAAGTTCACACAAAGTGGGACAACGATGGAAAAAGATATCTTAATTTACACTGTATTTTAAAAAATGCAGTTTGATGGCATTTAGATGAATAAATATACAATAAACATAGGAACATCACTATATGTGAAGCTGTTATAAAAAAAAAATTCATTTGAAACTTTTTAAAAAAAAATTATTTGCTAAAATTTTTTAACGAAAAAACAATACACTACAAAAATATTTTCCAAAAATATCTAAAACAAACGCATCTTTAGTGTATAATATATAGGAATTAAGCCATATTGAATCAAGACTACTGAAATTTTAAAATATTAAATTATATTATTTTTCTTTAATATAGATTAAAATGTCAATTTCCAATCTAAAATTTTATTTTAATATATTAAATATGTTTTTAGTACTTCATATTTTTCTAAATATTAAAAATTGTTTTATTAACATTCAACTTTTAACTTTGTAAATAATATTTTTTTAATATAACTTTTATTTTTATTCAATGTCATTTATACGATTCTAAATATATTTATTCTAAATTTCTGTCAAAACAATATATTTACTTCAACAATATATATTTAAACAACTAATAAAATATAATATCTCAAATTCACACCAACATTGTGTGGTACAAGTGGTAGATATTTGGGTCTCTTAACCATTTTATCCCGAATTCGATCCATAGCCGGTGCGTATGGAGAAACATTTGATAGAAGAGGTCAACCCCTTAAATGGATTCCAGTTATCTCGGGTGGATTAATCTATGCAGTTGCATGCGAAGGATACCTTTGGTTTACCAAAAAAATATCTCAAATTCACTATTAAATATTAAAATAAATTTAAAATAATAATTTAAAATAAATTAATAAATAATATTAAAAGAAAATAATCCCGTGCACGGCACGGGCTAACATACTAGTTTAAGTTAAGGTTAAATGCATCCATAGGTCCTTTAAGTTTTTAGTTTGTACCACATAAGTCTTTGAAGTTATTTTTCTAATAAATAGGTCCTTTAAATTTTTAATTTGTATCATGTAGGTCCTTTAAGTTTTTTTTGTAGAACATATGTCCTTTAAGTTTTAAAACTATAACATATAGGTCTTTAAGTTTTTTTTTGTATAACATAACTAGTAAGATACCCGTGCTACCGCACGGGTTCTGCGTCGATAGTTAGGTCGTAGGTGAAGTAAGTGCGTCGATAGTTGGGTCGTAGGAGGCATGAGTGCGTCGAGAGTAGATTGTGGTTGTACATTAAAATTATTTTTTCAATAGTTATAGTTTGTTTTCAAAGAAAAAATTATCAATTATTTTGATAAGGTAAAAATAATTAAAAAAATATTTTTTAAGATGTCGATTATGTTTTGATGAAATTGAAAAAATAATATATTAAAATAAATAAATGATTAAGTTAAATTCTATTATCTCTGTGTAAGTTAAAATTAGTGTCTTGAATACGATAATTAGTTAAATTGTTCACAATCAAGAACTTTTTTTTTGACTAACACAATCAAGAACTTGCGGTTCGTTTAGTCCGTGATTGGATTTGTTTTTTGCTAGTACCAAAAAAAAGTAATTTACACCTATATATGGCGATATTTTAACTATTGATTTGGAAGAAATATTTGCTATGTACAAAAATGAATACTTATTTTCCGTGTATAATAGTTAAATGGTTCATAACCAAGAACATGTTTCCCGTGTATAATAGTTTATTTAAAATTTTCAAAAATAAGAGATATAAGCAATGAAAAGACTTCACAAAACAAAGCACACTCATAATAACAAAAAGGACATATAGACATTCCAATAACAACACCAGTAATCTAAGAACAGAGTGATATACATAAAAAAACATAAATTTGTTAACAACTTGTATACAAAAAAAAATAGTTACTAATATACCTCAAACACAACTAACCAACTCAAATTCTCCTTGTTTTGTCCCTGTACAAAAAAAAAATATAGAAGAGAAAAAGTAAGATGAGAACATATGTTAGAGGTAACAATGTCAAACCTATTTGAAGCATTTTTCATCCACCATTACACAAAATGAACATCAACTAAAATTAACAAATGATGTTGAGTGATAAGATTGAAAACTTACTCCCGTTGTAGTGATGAACTCCAAGTCTTCAACCTTTGCATCATGGCATAGTACTTAATTTCATATTTTGGACAATTGTTAACAAAATCTACATTCACAGTGATAATCAATTATGAGTATTGAATAGTACCCATTATTCAATAAAAATGCAAAATCCACATCAACCATGTTTATAAAAAGAACTTGTTGTAATATTGAGAATTTCATATCATCACTAAAATTAAACTTCAATATCTAGTATACATAACAAAACACTTGTAGTCATCATATTTCTCCAAATCATAGTGATGAACTCCACGTAAATTCCAATTTCAATCTCAAAAATATTGAACAAAAAACTCATTTTCAGCACAACATTTTATCAAACACATAATGTGCATATATAAAACCGAAAAAGAAAAAGAGGAGGATGAAATTATAATTGTCATTAACTCTTTTTCTTCTTCTAGATTTGTACTAAATCTAATGAAGAACAATCTACAAACTTTACATAAAGATTATAAGATTTTGAAAACAAAAAAAAACATAAATTTTGGCATATTAAATTCCTAACTCGTGTAGTTTTTCTTAATCCGGTGTATTCTTCTTATGTGTCGGGTCTTCTTCTTTCTCATACGATTTTTTTTTTGTCTTAAATACATATTTGGATCTAAAAGGTGATGAGAAGGAGAAGAAAAAAAATAAAGTTAGAAAAAAAAATGAAAAAGAAGGTAACAGGGAGAGAAGTATGAGAAGAAAGAGAGAATGAGATGTGGGCCCCAAAAAAGAGTAGAGAAGTATGGAAAGAAAGAGAGAATGAGATGTGGGCCCCAAATCATTCTTGTGATTTTAGACCAAATATGACAAATTTTATCCCCATATTTGTGTGTATTTTAAAAATGGAATTTTTTAAAATCAAGGACAGTATAGAGATTAGACCAACATATTTTTTTATTATGTTTATAGTAGATGAGTATAACTTGAAAGGACCTATGTGTTACATTTTTAAAACTTAAAGGACCTATGTGTTACAAAAATAACTTAAAGGACTTATGTGGTACAAACTGAAAACTTAAAGGACCTATGTGTTACAAAAAAAACTTAATGGACTTATGTGGTACAAACTAAAAACTTAAAAGACTCATAGATGCATTTGGCCTTTAAGTTAGTGACATGTTTTCATATCTGATGTTAGTATATTTTTTTTTGTTTAATTATTATAGTTTTGATCTCTTATTTTAAGTTATCTCATATTATTTAAAATATGTTAAATTATCGTTTTAAATATAAAAATATAATAAGAAGAACAAAACTGAACGATTTGAAAATAAGGATCATAAGTAATAACTGTAAATAACCGAAAATAGGGGCACTAAAACTACCATTAAGCCATTTTTTGATGGTGAAGCTTTAATTTAAAGTTATTTATGTATGTTTGATTTGAATGGGATGATGTGAGTTTAAGTTGATTATGTTTCTTTGATTTTTAAGAATATTCTAGATTACAAGCTTAAAAATAATGTAATATTAATGTTAAGTTCAGAGCATATATACCATAAATTTATTGGGTCGTGCTAACGTGTGTCTTTGTTAAGAATTTTACAAATAGTAATTGTGTTTAGAATAAAATATTTTTTTATCTTTTCAATAATTAAAATACATATTTTTCAATGTCAAATTTCTATCTTTGGTATACTAACATATGCCTCAAGGGTACATATTATACTATGTTATGGTGCTCATTTGGGCAGCTTTGCAGTGTATTTGAGTGATGCAAATGCGTTCAAAGTTGAAATGTTCGATGCGATGTTTGCAATAGAGGCAGCTTGGGACAAGGGTTGAAATTGTTTATGGTTGGAATGTGATTCTAAGTTTGTTATTTTAACTTTTAAGTCTCCTCATATTGTTCCTTGGCATTTGAGAAATAGATGGGACAATTGTGATTTAAAAGTTTTTAGTATGAATTTTTTATTACTCATGTGTTTAGAGAAGAAACCCTTATGTAGATAATCTAGCTAACATATGTCTTTCTTTGCATTATTTTGTTTGATGAAATGATTTACCACATGTTATTAGGAATGACTTTTTCATGAATAGGTTTGGTCTCTCTTCTTATAAATTTTGTTAGTTTGAGGATTTTGGTTGATGTCTCTAGGGGTGTAAGCGGATCGAGCAAAACTGATTAAACCGATGATCTAAAAAATCCAAACCGAATTTTATGGTTAGCATAAAAAATCGTACCATATCAATTGAAAATTGAAGTGGTTTGGTTCGGTTCTCGGATCCAGTTTTCAGATCCAATGGATTAACCAAACCAAATCAATATACAATATTTGGTGGTGAACACCACCCAAGACTTGTATTTTTTTTATGATAAATTTCATTCTATCCGTGTGTTACATTTTGTATTTTCAAAACTATGTTATTATTTACTCGGTTTATGTTATTATTGTAAGTCATTTGAAAAATAGAGCTTGAAATATATCGTTTGAAAAAATAATAGCAAAAATTACACTAGAAAAACGAAATATTGTGCACTAAATATAGTATCCAATCCAAACCGAACCAAACTGTTCAGTTTAGTTCAGATTCATCTTTGATAAATATGCAAAACCGAACGAAACCAAACCGATTGAGAGTTCATTGGTTCGGACACTGTATTCACTCAAAACCGATCAGCTTACACCCCTAGATGCCCCCTCTCTTTGGGTCTGTTTGGCATGACCAAAAAACTACCTTATAGCTTATAAGCTCATTTGAGGAAAAAAAAACTATGTTTGGTAATTTTGAGTTTATAGCTTATAAGCTAGTTTATAGCTTATTTTTCAAACGCTATTTCAAATAGCGTTTTAGCTTATAGCTTATCATCTTTTCTTCCATTTTTACCTTAGTTATTTTACACAAAATCCATTTTTATCCTTTGTGCTTTATTATATTTAAAACAATATTTATATTTAGTGTAAATTTGTACGGCGTACTTGGCACTTTTTTTTTTGTCTAACTTATATAAAATAATTTTGTTGACTAGGTTGTGTTTTTTTTTTAATCATGTCCTGCTAAGTTGCTATCTATTGCTATCTAGTATTTTTTTTTAACGTTGCTGATCTCTACTACCTGTACGTATATACGTAGTATTATATACACATGTATATCTTCCCGTTCTTTTTTTTTAGTCAATAGATCCCCCTTTCTTATATGTACTAGTACTATATATCTATTATTATTATTATAAAAATGGAAATAAGCAAATAAAAAAGTTCAAAGGATAAATTGTTTAATATTAATATATAAAGATAGATTAAATTAATAAATTTAAATTACTAAATTTTAAATATCTAAATAATAGTTAATTATAGATTCAATTATTATTTTACTAGATATTTTATAATTAAGAATGTCTTTTATGTCATTTTACACTTATCAGTCAGTCAAACCGCCAATTTTATCAAACACTACAACTAACTTATCAGCTATAAGCTATCAGCCATTTCCCATCAGCCATAAGCTATAAACTATCAGCTATAAGCTAGCTTATCAGCTAACCAATATTTTTACCAAACAGACCCTTTGTATCTATTATTTTTTTGGTTTTAATATATTATTGATGTTGGCTTATTCTAGCCACATCAAGTTAAAAAAAGTGTATGCTAAATTGCTAGGTCGGACTTTCATGACCTGGGTTCGAACCCCGGTCACTTCACTTGTGTGTGTGAGTTTATTGGTGGCTTTGCCATCTCGTCTATGTATAAAAAAAAGGGTATGCTTGAATAAATGTTATAGTTTTGAGAATGATCTCAGTCGTGTGAGTTCAAAGTAAATGTAAAAATAAATGAAGTGATTTATATGACGTGTGTTTATAAAAACTAAAAACATATGAACTTATATTGACAAATTGATTAATACAATATACCATACTAATAAAAAAAGTAAATTAGTATTAAAATATATGTATGCGATTTGGTTTGGATCGATTTTGAAAAAATTTGATCTGATCCTAGTGGTTTCCACCAAGTGACATCCAATAATATTCAGTTTTTTTGCAGTTTTCGGTTTTTTGGATCAACTTTGCAGTTTTAATTTATATCGGTTGCGTCAAAAAAAAAATTATATCGGTTTGGATTTGAACACAACGCTCCTCTTTTTTCTATATATGAACTTAATTTTATTTCATAAACAATGTAATTGTGTAGATTCTCAATGACAAAAGTTCTTAACTTGGGTTGAACGCTTTAACATTATAGGAGGAATTGCTCGAGAAATTCTTTATTTACATGAACATTCTGTTAGATGAAAATATGATACCTAAAATATCATAATTTGGTTTGGCTCGAATTGTAGAAATAAGTCAAGACCAAGGAAAAAGAATTGGAAAATGATTACACATGAGTGAACTAAGCTGAACTAAGAATCAATTGCAGTTATTGCACAAAGAATGTCTACAAGAATATGAATCAAGTTGCACAAGAATATGAATCAAGTTCTACTCAATCTGCCAATAGCCCTTCACTATACTCTATAAATGGAATGTTTACAACTACTTTTCTTCCTCGATAGCTACTTAAATTTTCTTTTATTTGTATTATTGTTGTGATTTACGTACCCTTTGTAAAATTATTTTACCCATTAGAAAAAAAGTTAACTGAGTGGGATAAATTAATATTCGTCAACATTGTAGGGATAATTTAAAAAAATAATTTGACCTCGCCCACTTTGCATAGAGTACAAAGTAAAAACCTATTAACCCAAAAATTTAAGAGACTAAAATGTTCGACATTTACTCCCTCTAACTATTATTATAAGTAAATTTGACATTTTTTCAAGTGGTTAATGAACTTCAAGTTTAATTTTTGAGTTGAACACTATCTTAACTAGATTTTACTTATTTCAAAGACAAATTTTGAACTACTAGAATATGTTCTCATAAGAACCAAAAAAAACATGTGAAAATTCTCAAGCCAAGACTAAAAATATGCGAGTTCATGAATCTCTCAAGTGTCATGTAGAAATTGCTTATACTTTTCAAAACATATGTGAGAAGAATTTTAAGATAAGGTCAATAGACAAAGGTGAGGACATTAGCTCTCAGCAATGCACATCAATCAAATGGTATACATTACCTCTATCTATCATTACAATTTGCAAATCACAAAAAATATTCATGTCTTACTCTATAATTCTCTTCTTCTCTATCCTTGTTAGATTCCTCTCTTTTACCACTATCAAGGCACAAACCTCTGTTGGTTATCGTGTTCATTATTGTTCACCCACCAATGTTACTACAAACAACAACAACACCTTCAAATCCAATCTCATGACACTCTACTCTTCCTTGTCAACACAATCCAACAACAATGAATTCTACAACACCACAGTAACTACTATAAATCCATCTGATTCTATCTATGGATTGTTCATGTGTAGAGCTGATGTTTCTTATCAACTCTGTCATCAATGCATAGTTAATGCAACTCAGAAACTATCCTCAGAGTGTCCTTTGTCTAAAACCGCTGTGATTTACTACGATGAGTGCTTGGTTCGATACTCCTATAAATACTCTTTCTTTTCCACTATTGATTTTGATCCTGGTTTTTTCATGTTGAACACCGGAAAAGTCCCAGACACGAAAAGCTTTGCGCCGTTATTGTTATCGACCATGAATCAAACAGCAAAAAATGCAGCAGGTGACAAAAACATGAAGTTTGCAACATATGAAGCAAAAGTTACAAAATTTCAGACTATTTACTGTCTAGCTCAGTGCACAGCGGACTTGTCGACCGATGATTGCAAAACATGTCTCACTAGTGCTGTTGATGAACTTTCAGAGGTTTCACTTGGATATCAGGGTGGTAGAGTACTTTATCCTAGCTGTAATATTAGGTATGAACTATATCCTTTTTATAGGTCGATTAATAATGTTTCTTCACAAAATGAGCTTGTTCCTCAAACAAATTATCTGAAACAAGATTCAAGATTTTCAGAAGATCCGTTTTATCTTTCTTATAATTGTTCAAGTGATGAATACTACAGTACAATCAGTAAGGAAAACTTCAAATTACTTCTCTCTTATTTGTCTTCGAACGCCACAACAGGTGGTAAAAAATTTGATAAAGTCTCCAATGTGAATGACATGGTCTACGGCTTCTTCTTGTGTCGCGGTGATCTTTCTGCTCGTCTTTGTGGTCAATGCGTTAAAAATGCAACTGATCGAATATACACAATGTGTCTCTCATCCCCGGAAGGTATAATTTGGTACAGCCATTGCTTGGTTCGCTACTCGAATCAAAATGTCTTCTCTAACATCGAAACAAGTCCTATGTACCGTGATATAAATATCACGAATTATTCCAACCCAGACCAAAACTTGTTCACTAGTACATTATCGAAACAGTTAGATTTACTTGCAAGTGAGACAGGGGACAGTGATGAAAGATATATGACAAATTCATTAAAATTGAATGATATACAAACTTTGTATACTCTTGAACAATGTACGAGGGATTTGTCTAGTGTTCAATGTACTTCATGTCTAAATGATGTGATCGGTGAAGCAATTCCATGGTCGTTTTTGGGAAGTGTTGGGGGAAGAATTATATATCCTAGCTGCAATTTGAGGTTTGAATTGTTCCAATTTTACATGGAGGATAACGAAGAAGAAGCTCGGCCGCCTGAGAGTTCTTCTCCGTTATCAAGAAATGCAGGTGAACTCTTTGTTTAATTAATAGAATTATATATGCGCCCGTGAGCTTAGCTTTGTTACTTTAATTTAAACTTTTAATTTAAACTCTGATACATCTATTTATTCAACTTTATTTAAAAAAGGTGAATTCCACACCATTGGCACCTGACTAAAAAAAACATGATTTTTCAATCATCAATGATTCTCTCCTATGAATGTGCATATAATACAAACCACTTTTTTTTATCTTGATATTTGTCATTTTATACTCTAGAGTGAATCACTATCAACTCTAGATAAAAAAATCATTTTAATCCTCCATTTTTTTTAATTAGTTTTAATTTCTAAGATATTTATTTGTTTTGTATTTAAGTAAGCTAAAGCGTAATTAAAAAAAATACTCCCATTTATTTATTATTAAAAAAACCAAATGTTTGTTTAAAAGTATTACTTAAGTTGATGGTTATAGTAATTCTGAATCCTAAAAATCAAATATTTAACTAAACAATTTTAATATTTTCAATCAGTTTAACTAGAATTTGTGGACAAACGGAATAGGATTCTATGTTACTAAATAATTACCATATTTTCCAAAAGAAATGGATTTTCTTCGAAAGATACACAAAATGACAAAGTTACTGAAAAATGAAAATTTACACACTCACAAAGTAAAGTGTTATTAATTTCTATGTGCAAGTTGAGCTTCATAAACCTAACCCCACCTCAAAGCCATGATTCAAAGTAGGATTGTTGAATTCTATATAAACACTCACACCGGATTAATGACTTTTTATGTGAACTTTAAGTTTGGTTCATGAAATCCAACTTATACATAAAAATCGGTTAACATAGAAGAACTGAAGTTCAAACTCCCGATCATATAGACATCCAATCTAACAATAGTAAGTGCATTGAAGCAAAAGAAAGAACATATACAAGCTTGACCAATTATAGTCAAGTACGTACATAGATTTATAAGTGTTAATTGTTTCTTGCAGAGAAGCGTAAAATTATCTTCATTGTTGTCCCTGCAATTATTTTGGTGATGCTCTTCTCTATTGGCTTCTATTTGCTAAAGAGAAGGAGAAGAAGGAGTCGTAGCATTATTCTTCGAGAAAATTGTAAGTAAATTATTTATGGAGAAGTAGTTCTTTTGAACTTGCAATTTCTAATTATAATATAAGCTTTTAATTAGATGTTCATATTTTAGTTTAAACACTAAATCAAATAAATTTTACTATCTATAGTTGGTGAAGAATGTGCCACTTTAGAACCACTTCAATTCAATTGGGCCGTAATTGAAGCAGCAACCAACAACTTTTCTAATGACAATTACATTGGCAAAGGCGGATTTGGAGAAGTTTACAAGGTGATAAAATTTATCGTTGAATTGAAAATTTATATGATATGGACTATTCATGCTAAATTTAAAAAAATTTAAAAGTTATTTAATATGTTATTGACTCATATATATTTAAATTGAATCTCAATAACATATCAAATAGTTTTTTTTTATTTTAAATTTTACATAAATAATCTATATAATATAAACTTTCAATTCTATAATAAATTTTGTTAAATATATATTGTTATAGTATAATCAATAACTTGCACAGCGTAAATAACTTAATTGCCTTGTGCATCATAGAAATAGCCTTCATTGTTATCAAGTAAAGTTATCACAAATTTTAAGCATTAAAGAAGATTTGTAAAATTTTATGAAAAGTGCATTTGAAAAATAAATTTTCTTTTAATTTGATCACTCTATCACAATTGAAAAGAAAACTCCGTGACCATTACCAAATAATACATACAAAGTAAAATTGAAAATATTGTTTAGAAGTAAGCAAATTCTTGTTTTTATAATCTCGTTTATCAGATAACTAAATTTTGGAGATTGCTAACATATCATGTTTCTAAGAATACATATTCATTAAGGAGATAAAAGTAGAATTATTTTTTCACTAAATATTTTATATTATGAAATGCCATTTTTCTATATATATTTAGATATTTTAACAAGTATCGAAAGACAAATGTTAGCATTACTCATAATTTTTTAATATAATTTTAGGGTGTCCTTTTGGATGGACGAGAAGTGGCTATAAAGAGGCTTTCAAGAAGTTCTAAGCAAGGTGTAGAGGAGTTTAAGAATGAAGTTTTATTGATTGCCAAACTTCAACACAGAAATCTAGTGACATTTATTGGTTTTTGCCTTGAAGAACATGAGAAAATACTTATTTATGAATTTGTGCCCAACAAGAGTCTTGATTACTTTTTATTTGGTAAGATACTTTTCACTTTAAACCTTCGTGTTTGTCAATATTTAGATTCGCGCATTTGTGCATTACATATAATTTTTTCTATATATTAACTTAATTTTGTTACTGTAGATTCACAACGGCAAAAGTTGTTAACTTGGGTTGAACGCTTTAATATCATAGGAGGAATTGCTCGAGGAATTCTTTATTTGCATGAACATTCTCGACTCAAAGTTATACATCGGGATCTCAAACCTAGTAATATTCTATTAGATGAAAATTTGATACCTAAAATATCAGATTTTGGTTTAGCTCGAATTTTTGAAATAAGTCAAGACGAAGGAAATACAAATAGAATTGCTGGAACTTAGTAAGTTTTTTTTCTTCTTTTGACACAAGGAACATAGTAAGTTTTTTTTTTAGGTACAGGAACATAGTAAGTTTTAAATGTTCACTAATGTGTTTTTTCCCCATTCTTCTTACATACATTTCAATTAAATTATTTATTGAATTTAATTTATTTAATAGCGGTTATATGTCTCCGGAATATGCAATGCTTGGAC
Source organism: Trifolium dubium (assembly GCA_951804385.1). Lineage (NCBI taxonomy): Eukaryota > Viridiplantae > Streptophyta > Magnoliopsida > Fabales > Fabaceae > Trifolium > Trifolium dubium. The sequence continues at coordinate 35,878,959 of OX638067.1, forward strand.
AATTTTCTGAAAAATCAGACATTTATAGTTTTGGAGTCATGCTTTTAGAGATTGTTGCTGGAAGGAAGAATATAAGTTCAAATACACCACACCATGTTGCTGATGGTCTCTTGAATCATGTGAGTTTATTGATCTAGCAATTTTACACCCATGGAACTCTTTTTTTTTTAGTCTTGTAGTTAGAATTCTACCTTATAAAGATATGAGTAGATAAACTAAGGTTCAAATTCCACTCTCTGCATATAATATGCAATGTTAAGCTCACAAATTCGACTATGTGGCAAGGTAAGCTGGTCCACATAACTTAGGACCTCCAAAAATTAGGGGTTTCAATTTTTTATTTTAGATTAATTACAACCTATTAATTTTTATATTATATTTAAAAAAAATTTGAACAAAGAGAGTTCATTTTTATTATTCTACCAGAATTTTAAGAGTTCATTTTTATATAATTTGAAATATTATATTTCAGGTATGGAGACAATGGAAGAATGAAACACCTTTAACTATATTGGACCCAAATATTAAAGAAGATTATTCTAAAACTGAAGTGATTAGGTGCATTCAGATTGGTCTATTATGTGTTCAACATGACCCTGGTGTTAGACCTCCAATAGTTACAGTTGTTTCTTATCTTAGCAGTAATTTAATTGAACTACCAATTCCACAACAACCTGCATTTTTCTTGCGTGGTCAAATTTATTCAGAACCTGTTGTACATGAATCAAGTTCTACTCAATCTGCCAATAGTTCTTCACTATACTCTATCAATGGAATGTCTACAACTACTTTTCTTCCTCGATAGTTACTTAATTAGATTTTCTTTTATTTGTATTATTGTTGTGATTTGTGAACAAGCTATATGTTACAGTCTCAATTCATATAAACTCAATAAGCTCAATGTTCTGTATGTTCTGATATATAAGTGTGTGAAGTGAGTTAAATTTTACATTGAATTAGCCCTATGTAAAATTAAGTTTTTGGATTTAGACCTTCTGTGAAGTGATTTTTTTGCTGACGTGGCAGAAAAACATCAACTTTTGTTGATGGCGGTGCACTTTTTAGTACTGACGTGTTAATTGACTTTTGTCAATCTGTCACGTATACAAAATAATTTTATAGAGAGATAATCTAAAAAAATAATTTTATTTGAAAAAAACAAAACTCGTCTACTTTACAGAAGTAAAAGCCTATTAATCCAATTGGATAAAACATTAGCAATTCCTACAAAACAAATGATAGTACAAATTACTTAAGTTCCAACTCGTACGTAGTAGAAAATTAAATAAAGTTTCAAAAACAAATAAAATAATTTTTGATAGTAACAAATTAAACAAGTTTTAGTAAAAGAAGAATCGTTGAAGGATTAATGAGAAATTTTAAGGTTTAATGGGAAAGGGGATTTTTGAGAAATTTGAAGGTTTTGAGAAATCAGCGTTGGTAACGTGATAGTGAGAAATACAACTGTAATTTTTTATTTAAAATAATAATAATAATAATAATAATAATATCACGTCAGCGAGTTGGTTTTACGGAACAACAGATTTAAAAGGTCAAATTCAATATCCGAACTGATAACACGCGGGTACAATGGATTGGGTTAGATTCTACCCATAAATAAACCAATTCAGATAATTAATAAATTGGATTCGCGGCTTCACGGATCAAACGCATCTAGAACACCTCTAATTAAAGATTTATATTGTCTTAAAGTTGAAACTTAAAAATAAACGTTTGCGGCCAATAAGAAACTTTTAAAACATTTGACACCAAATTGAAATCTAAAATAAACGTTTGAGACCAAATATATAATTAAGCCTAAAAAATAAATAAAGGCGCAACAAGTTCAAAATTATTTTTCCTTTTTAACCTTTGTGGTAAACGTCCCAATTTGAATCTCATTCTTTGCTTCTCAATCCAATAAAAGCAAAACAAGAAGGAAAAAAAAAAGCATAACATAATTAAAAATGCTTTGGAGTTGAGAGAACATCTTTTAATTTTCACTTTGAAAAACATTGAGGACCATATGTTTGTTTCCTCCTTTATCATTTTCATTATATAATCTATTTTTTCCTTTTTTACTACTTATGATATTTAGAATCTAATAATTTTTAAAATGTTTGAATGGACCAAAAACCAACATGCTAGCTTCACTATCCTCACAAAAGAATATAGTGAAAAAGACTAACACAAGATGCAAAGACCCTTCTTTTACATGTTCCCCCAACACCTTTAAATGGTGGAATTTTTACTTTTACTTTTAGGAACTCACATCTAATACATCTTTCCAAAAAAAAAAAACTAAAAAAAAAAAAGAATTTTGAAATTTAATATTGAGCAAACCAAAGCCAAAAATTCTTTTTTCCCTTGCATAATCTTAAAAAATATGCACCGTTGCCATGATTTTAAATTGCGGTTGTAGCTATGCTATGAAACTTTATATTGCGGCAAAATGCAATAGATACAGACAAAATTGTGCGATACCACCGTAGAGACCTCTAAATATTTTTTTTATTGTGGTCGCAATTACAGTTGTAGACCGTAGTTTAAAACCATCGTCAATTGATATAGCTTACAACATTTTGTACATGAATCTCTCTTGTTTTTAACTTTAAAGTTATGTTAAATTGCTTTACATGCAAGCACTGATTTCAATTCCATTGATTTGTGATTCTCTTCTCTCTAGCTCCACCCCATCTTCATAAGATAAGTTCAAAAAAAATTGTAATACTCATCACTAAAATTGCAATTTTTGCGAACAAATTTTTGATACTTTTGAACTTATTTTCTTTTGGGACACAAGCTTCTTTTCTCTTTTCCTTTTAAGCCCACAAAACTCCCTTAATAAATCAATTTCCATAATTGAGATTAGCATTTTCATTAGCCATTTTGTCATCTTCTTCATGTTTTGTTGAAGCTTGTCTAATTCTCAGTTGACTAAGTTTGACCGGGTGGTCTACCTGAATTTCCAGCTCTCCTGAAATATTTTACCAAATAATATTTTAAAACAAAAATCAAAATTTTTATTATATCTAAATAATATATCAATTGATGTTGTCTCGCAAGTGTAGCTCAGTTAACAATTACAAGAGACATTATTTGTAGGGGTTGAAATTCGAATTTGTTAGTAATTTATAAATATTTTACAAACTTGATCATAAACTTTTTAATTTAGAAAGCTACATAATACTAGAAATAATAATGAAATTGTTTCATTCCATAGTAAGTATAAATTTCATGCATGCTTGTGTTTTGTGCTAAAAGAAATAAAGCAAAATCTTTAATGAAAATAAAAAGAAATAAAGCAAGACTAAAAGAAAGACAAGAAAAAGGTAAAAAAAAAGTTCTTAATACAGAGAAAACAGAATGACATATTAGATAACTTAGCTTATGATTAATTAAGAAGTGGAATAAAGCTTAACCATACACTTTATCTTTTTTATCGCTTTATCTAACACATTATATAAAGGACTATATCAATGTTAAAAGAAGTTAAATCAACAATTCAATGTAACAGTTTAAAGCATAATAATCAATCTACATAGTTGGCTTTAATCCTTTTTGGTCAAATTGTAATATAGCAGCAGGGTAATGATTTTATAGTAAGGATTAAGAAAAGATAAGATTAGATACACATATAATATGTGTATTATGCTTTGAGAAAGAAGATGTAACATATATATAAGAATGAGACCAAAAAACTCCAAAAGCCAATATCCATAGCAATTGGAAAGGAACATAATTGTATGATTTGAAATTCTAGCTGAACAAAATAAAACACTGGTTTCAAAAATCAGACTGAACTGATCGATTCAATAAGTTGAATCAAGAGTCGACGAGTTTATCAATTGATTCGAACTATAGTCTGATCGATTCTTATTGAACTGAAGTTGAACCAATTTGATCCAGTTGAACCAATTTTGTTTTTTACATTTTTTATTTAATTTTTTAATATCCTTCTAGTTATTTATTTATTTATTAGTCATCAGGTTCAACCATAATTGAAGTGACTTAAAAATCTCCTTAATTCGATCTTCAATTCAATTTAATATAATATAATATACTATACTTGCTAATATACTATACTAAATATGACTTGAAAGTTATACTATTAACACTAACCAATATTGCAACTCATACATAGATATAGAGTCTCATATATAGAGAGAGAGTCACATGTATCATACATGACAACGTAAAACACACATTTGTTATAATTAAGTAGTAAAAGATAAATTGATGTTTATTATTAAAAGCAATGTATATACCATTGATATGATATACTTCTAGTGAAACTAGACTTAGATCTCTAAAACAAACTCTCGAGTTTGAATTTTGTGGATTATAAAAATTATGATTGGAGGGAGAGATCTCACTAAAGATACTAAGCCAAATTAATGGCAAAAATTAGTCATCGACAAAGTCAGTACATACTTCGCATTAATCATAAAAAGGCATAAATGAACATAAAACAAAATTAGATTATTTATATAGATAATTAAGCTAGACTAACCTGTTGTGAATAGGATCTGGTCCATTTGGAACTCTTCTCTTACTCATATAGTTGAAATCCAATTGTGCATCATGGTTGTCTTTACCAACCACAACATGTTCATCATCATGTTTGAGTACTCTTTCCTTTGACCATTGTCTTGTAGTTGTTTGTCCTGTTCTTCCACCACTAACTAAGCTACCAAAAACCATAAAACAAACAAACCCCACCACTACAAGTACTCTAAACAAAAACCTTGAAACAAAATAACTACTACTACTACTACTAGTACTAGTAGTACCCATAATATGGAACACTTTTTTAGTTTCCTTTTATATTATAAGATAAGATGTATTTAATTTTTATGTCATATAGGACTATATAGTAGCTAGGGAACAAGATGTCTCACCCTATTAATAAGACATATATATAGAAGAAGATTAAAAAGGCTATAATAATTGCATAATGATTGAAATGCAAGAAAATAGAGGGTAGAGAAGGAAGAGCTATAAGGGAAGAATTGAAATTTTTTTACTACGAAGAATTAAGGGGTGTGGTTGGTTTTCTTTATAGGTTGGAGGGATTATATGTAACACTTTCTTTTAGAGAGAGAAAGAGAGAGATTTGAGCGTGACATGGAGGCAACACTTTGCTTTATACGGAGCAATAAACGACACTATTATTTTACTTTGATGTTTTTTGTGTGTGTGTGTGTGTATTTTCATGCAATGCAACTACGGTGTGCCAAAAGACTACTTATCCTTTCATTCTTTACGTACAATTGTGTTAAAGGAAAATTATATGTTGCCTTGCTTGCATGTTGTGTCATATTCTCTCTCTCAATGCTTGTGGAATCAATCAAGGGAAGGGAAAAATTAAGGATATAATCAAATTAATTCACTTTATTATTTGTAAATTTATTTGTGTATTTTTAATTAATATAGTAATCAAAAGTAGTTTACAATGTTTTACAACTGCAATTGTGGTTGCCGCATCAATCGGTCACAATTATAGTCGTTTCAACTGTATTTGATGGTAATTCTCTACAATTATCAAAAAACTAAATTGGGGTTTAACAATAATAAGACAACAAAAACTATATATAAATCTATTAAAAAAATGATTTTTACCACTAGACTATTTGACGGAAAAAAAAAAAAAAATAAGGCTAGTAATATAGAGTTGCAATTAGAATATATTGGTTCTGTGTTCTTGGACTTAAGGTTATTAGCCCACATGCACCAACCAAAACAACAACAATAAAACATTAAGTGACATGATTTTGAACTAAAGCATTTTGTCTAAAACCATTCTAATTTGACTACTAAAGTAAAGCTACAAAAAGTAAATTAAGAATAAAACAGGACAGAAAACATAAAGGAAATAAATTAGATCATACGGTAAACATGCTAGATTGTGTGGGCATTCAACATTCTTATTCATGATAATTTAAAACCTAAAGGGTTGGTCAAGTCTCACAATTTTAGAAGTCACATGATTGAACTCATTATTCAAGTTTTCTATATTTCAAAAACTATTAATTTTGCAATAATAGACTGATAATAACATCAAGTTTTTTATGTTTCTGCAACCACAACGTTACTTTGTTTGTGATAGCAAATGCAACTTAAAACCGCGAGTATACCTTCTTGAGATCATACGGTTCAGATTAAAAATACAGTTTTATACAATAAACAATGTGAAATCCAACTCAATGCCATGGTCTTGACCTATTAAAATATCTACCACTTGCACTATGTTTCATGACTTCATTGGCTATATAGCAATTCACTCCAATATAAATAATAATTTAAAATTGATCTCCATTGCAGTTATATTGAAGTATTTTATTATTAATTCCCCTAGTACTCTGTTGGGGATAATAGCCTACAAAATTAATAAAAATTTCTGTCCTCACATTCTCTCTCACACACACACTTTTCTCCAAATCTATACTTTTGAACACTTCTTCATCAAAGTATGTTGCAATCTTTAATTCCAATTTATGCTCTATAGTATGTACCAAACAATGGCTGCCATAAAAATGGCCCACATAAATATATGCTTTAATATATCTTGTGAACCACTCTTAGTTGCAGCTGCAATGTATTCTAATAATCCAATAATTGAACTTAAAGTGTATTACCATAAAGAATCTCTACATCAAATTAAATTAAATAAAATAAAAAAAGAACATATGCATAAGAACTATAGCATTTAAATTATAAATAGAAGCTGGTTCCTTTGAATGAGAGTTTTGATTAGGAGAATATATACATTTATATGAATATGGCACATCAAACACATTAATACTCCTTTTTCATAAGGCCAAAGCATAAGGCACATTTTTTTGTCTTATCCATTATGCATGAATCTTACTATCTTACTATAATCAAAAAACTAAAAGTGATTTTTGTTGGAGAATCTAATGCTTTTTACTGTAATAACTTCCCCTTGAAGATACATAGATAACTGTGTTATTCATAGCATCAAATGATAGTAAATTTATGAAAATTGCTTTAGGATTGATGCTTTGCCTATGGCACATGTTTGAGGTGTGGAATATTACAATATGTATTTATACTTGAAAGTGATTTATACCTACAAAGACATCCAAACAATGTTAATCAATTTGAGAGTTGTAAGGTTGAGGGAATGTGGCATGTCATCTTATGTTGATTTGCTCATTGCTTAGAACTTTTTGGAATTATGCTAGTTTACTAATGTAGCACTTGACATGCTAATAGAAGGAACCGGCGTAAGTTAGTTTTAACAAGAGGTTAGTCTATTAAAACGTTACAATCCACGATTGAACCTTTGTTGGAAGAGGCAACCGTATTTACTTATGTGCTGACTCGAACATCGTTGGCAGGAGAAGGGTTCGCCTAAACAAACAAAGGCCTGAGAGTCCACCTAAACATAAGAAAGAGAGGGAGACGCCACATGTCTATCCAAAACCTTAAGTCATTAGGTTAATAGGTCATTTATCTTATTAATTCAGCATTCTTCTCATTTCATAGTCGATGTGATTAAGAAGGCTTTTTTTTCTCTTTAATTTCTACTATGCTCTCTTTAATTAATTTCAGCTTTTAGTGAAATCAAGACACATTATGTTGTATTTTAGAAATACAAGATATTGTTATGTTTTGCACAAATACCTCAAACATAGAACAAAGAACATATATGACTTGTCTGCCATGGATGTATAGTTTATTAACATCAACTTAAAACAATAGCAACTAATCATCTAGAATGGAAGATGGATATGACATATGAGAAGATTCTTTTTAGAAGGTTTATAATTTAGCAGTTTGGCATATGCTATTGATGGGACTACAGAGATTGTATGAATTAGCATTTCTACCAATGTTGTTATGATATAACTGAAGAATGAAGATCGAACCAGCGAGACTTTTAGGTCATGGTTCAATCAGTTCAACTACGATTGAATTGCATTACTAAAAAACAATTTTAAAAACGTTTGTTGTTTTAAACAACCAACCAAACTACGATTGAATCGGTTGAACCAACTACGATTCTATCTGTATTTTATAAACAAATCACCATACTGCTAGTTGTATTCTGATTCAACTAGTTGAACTAATTTGGTCCAATTTTTGCTACTTGATCAAATAGTCAATGGACAAAATTTAGATTCCAAATTAGACAAAAGTTTCATTTTGTAATTAAAACCAATTTAGTCAAATAAAACTCATAATTGACCAAATCATAAATTTTCCTAATGCCTTCAATTCTATACGAATCTTTGTCAGTATCTCTTTTAGTGTACTGATTTCAAATGACAACAAAAGGATTTAGGTATGTATATAAGTATAGCTACACTGATCTCCTCTTCCATCTACATATATGTACTATCTGAGTCTAAAAAACCACACATATTTTTTGAAGTATCCTTCTGAACGACATATTTTGTTTGAAAGAGTACATATAAACGGCAAACAATTTGCGGTTTTTTCCAGAAATACACATCTTAAACTTAAATCATGTCGAAGGAGAGAGAATTACTCACTTTTATTGGATATCATTTTACTGTACTAGCCTCATGCGCATGTAGGTTCAAAACTAAGCACTTATTGGCAGCCCAACATTGACCTTAAGTCGCTAAGTTGTATGATAACATCTCCCAAAAAATTGACTTGTGATCTGTTACGAGCCTACGACAACAATCTAACTAAGAATGTCAATTTACATCTAAAAGTATGGATTTTCGTGGGGATTGATTGTCCCATTCAAGGTCCTGTGTGTTCCCTGTCCCACCCCGTTAACATCGCTAAATCTAATTATCTAATAGAAATGGTTACGAAAGCCGCCAAGACTATATAATTAATAGTAGTTCACCTCATGTAGACGTAAGCGTGCATATATGTTTAATAATCTCTCACTTACCGACTATAGCATCGAAGTGTTTACTTCAATTTTCGATCATCCGCCACTCATTCCTTACAATGTCTACTTGGTCCACTCACTAGAGTGAATAATTCAAGTGAACTAAAACATATGACAGAACTCATTGTCCTGCAAGTCAGAAGATTTCAAGATTTCAAAACTATTGAAACATAGAATATAGATCTTTATTCGCAGAATTGATATTTCCTCTAAAGTTAAAGACACATCCAACCATTAGGTTTCATAAAATTTAATAAAATGCATGTAGCATAGTTTGAAAACCGAACGAATGAAGGATATTATTAAAGAAATAAAGAATAACACAACCATAAAACCATACATGAAGTAACAATTAATAAAAGTAAAAGCATTCATATAAACTTTCCTATTCAATATACCATATTTCCATCAAATCAAACATGTAAAAATACTTTTTTGGAAAAGAATCTATATGGAAGATATTATATGCAAATCAAAGTTGGCAAACACATATAAGAAGTGGGGGCTAAAAATTACCTCTAAGTTTATGAATTTTCATATCTATATGGATTTGTGTTACAAAAAAAAAGCTAATCTTTTTACATCTAAAGCTAGATGACTGACAATAGAGAGTGATATACCATTGCTTTTTTATTTGGAAGCATGGATTCGATATATGGAATAAAACAAAGTATCTAGCTTCACGCTTTAATTTTGTGGAGGAATCTTTATTATATGTTGCATATTTTGATTTTGGCTTTTCTTGCATGCCGAGTCTAAAGGAGTTATGTAGAGTTTGTTAAAGAGTCTCACGTTGGAAGTGAGATGACTTATACATGGGTTTATAAGTAGAGACAATCCTCGTGTTACAAACAGAGTTTGTAGAGTTGAGTTAAGCTCAACTCCCAATTTTAAGATGGTATCAAAGTCTCCTCAAGATCCGTTGGGCCACACCCTACCTAAGACTTTCTGTTTATTTGAAATCTTGGAACTTGTATATCTCAAAAATGTAAGGAAATGCAACTTACTCATCTCAATTTTTATAAGGACTTTGGTTATATGTCCTCTCAATATGAGAGAATTTCAGTTGGATTCTCAATTAAAACAATTATTGACTAAACTTTATTTACTTCTAAAACAAACTTTAGATTGTCCTTGTAGGATAACTCAAGTGGTAAGAGCTGTGGGATATATGAGTTGGGTAGGGGGGGTTTATAAATCAATTTATGGCTTGAGCAATTTATCTTCCGATGTTAAAAAAACCAAATTTTAGACCACCATTGGTCCTTTCCCCTTAATTTGTACTATATTTGTACTAGGGTATCATGATCCCACATTTCGAATGCCCTCACACTTAGGGCTATAAACATTTAGAATGTCGATGAATAGTTATTGGTGACCCAATAATAAATCTAAGATAGACTTTAATACTCCCTCCGGCCACAAATATAAGTCAAATTTGACTATTTTAGTACATTTAACTTATATTTGACTTATAAGTCAAATGTACTAAAATAGTCAAATTTGACTTATATTTGTGGTCAGAGGGAGTACAATCTTAAAATCAGAGTCGGAGTCAAACTCTAATTTCATTGGCCAGCATTGTCCAACCATAAATAAAGAATTATAATTATTGTTAGCTGAGATAATAGATCAAATACATCAAAATATTAGATAGAATGTTGACTGTGAGGCCTAATACAAACCTTCTCAATAAAAATAAATCAGAGGGACAATAGTAATACAACCCTAAGCAGTAATAAACCAAATAAAGGTTAAAGATTTTCCAACTTTTATGGATTCCTACCCTACAACTTTGTCAAGTGTTCTTCTACAGTTACATGTCATTATGATTAACAATATTGTTCTGGAACAAGAATAATTAACAAGATTGTGACAAGTGTCATAGTCACAATTGGCCAATAAGAACTCCATTGCATGATTCTATACAAAGGAACAAAACATATAGATTAATTTTGGGTACAGAAGCTTCTAACCCAAATGTGCTTACAACTAAAGTTCCACTTATGAACATCATTCTCTAACAAGCTTCTTTGAGATTATTTAATGTTTTATACTTAATTAACTATGTATCAATAACATATAATAATACTGCTTTAGAGATGCAAAACAGAATTCTCAGTACAGTAAAATGAAAGTAAAACTCTTAAATTTTAAATGTGCAAAAAGATTCCGATTATCTTTAGATTCGAGTTAAGAATTTACATAGAAGAACCTTTCAAACCATGAAAGAACAATGAATGTTTAGTAATGTTTTGAGTGCATGTAATATAGATTTTTTTTTTTGACAAATGTAATATAGAATATTATGTTAAGGACAAAACTTATATACAGTGCTATAAGAATTGTTCCTGCTATACGTCTCACAAAGAAGCAGCTTGTTTTTATATCAAACAAAACAACACTCTTTCAAAATTATTAGGGACAGAAGCACTTTAACTAAGTTGTCTTTCTGATAATGATGATGTCTTCTTAAGTGGTGAACCATTGTGTGAAATCTTATTTTAGGTGTTTTGCTTTTGAACAACCTTAACTTACCTAAGAATTGGTTATATTAGCTGATATGGCTGAATTATGATATAATACCACATTTCATGTCACTAGTATAAAACATTTAAATCACTACAAAAAAATAATATTTGGAGGCTACTGAATCTCAACATTTCCTATTACAATCACAATCATACATAGTGATATAAAAAAAATTTAAAAAAATTAAAATAAAGGATTCAATGTGGAATAAATCTCATCATACAGCAGGCTTTGTATTTCAAAATCGAGAGTTTGGCTGACCTCTTCCGGCTGCAACATAACCGGACATGGCAACAGCCTTCTTTTTTCTCAAGTATACGAATGATCCGCTAATGAGCAACAAGAAAATCACAACACCCTGTACAAAAGTTTATACATAACATACATAGTTAACATAAATTTAAAACCTCGATAATGGTTGAAAGAGTAAAACGCAGTGTAACGAATACTCCACAATATCAACATAAACAGAAACAATGACACAGTTTGTATCTTCTCTGACATTCCTGAATAAACAGATTCGTGTTTAAATTTATCATAACAAGTTGACAGAGTAGTCAACTAGCCATAAAAGTGTGCTAAAAGGGAAACACAGCAAAAAGAAGGAATAACAATAGAAGCCTTTACAAAGTTATTACTATTACGACTTAGCTGATTAGTGAAGAACTAATGAAATAAAGACAGCAGCAAAATCTCGAGCACTACAGGGTACACAGATATGATCATGTGCAGTTGTAGTATCTTCATTTGCATTGTTTTCTTAAATTCACGGTGGAAAGTAAAGCCCCTATGAGAATTAGTCCTAATACCAACAAACTAACATAAAAGTACCATAAAGCAGAAAGCTAGATCACAGAACCAGGACACTATATATTGCACACATCTCCTTATGACACTGAGGAAGGACGAGTAGCCACTAAAATGGGATGAAGATTAAAGTATTACGGCACAATACATGGAACATGCTTAGATATTTCAATATCTAATACTATCATGATTGGATATGTTTAGCTGAGAAAGCCCAAATTGGATGAGATATAGCCTAAAAATGTGTTTACAAGTGGTGTGCAGTCCTCCCCTTACAAGCCGGTTTTATAAGGTTGAGTTAGATCCAGGCTAAATTTTATGATGTTTGGTTTTCACAATTTCACGTGTCTCTATACTCTTAAGATGTGGTCTATAGAAGCTGGAAATCATAGTTTGTGCACCATATGGTGGCACCGTGCTTCTTCAATTGTCCAAACACTGAATAAGATTTATTAAATGTTAATGTTGCATCCTAATTTATGAACACGGCTAACATTTTGCAAGCTTTTTGCGAGTACGCTTGAGGCCCATGACCGCATGGGAAAACTTAGTTCATCCAGATAAATGTAGCTGAAGAACTAAATAATAGAACATTTTTCTTTGCCCTTCTTCTAAATTTACCAACAAACATCGTTACATTGACATATGCTGATAAAGGACGGCTTTTCCATCAGCTCAATTCAAGATTGTAGTCATTATTTGTTTATATAAGCATATCAATGTCAGAAACATGGTTCACAGTTACATATTCTTCCTTGTGATTTAATGAATCAAACACTAAATAGCAGCTATCAACACAAGTTTATTCTCTAAGATGAACATATTAGATCCTACACAACTAAAAACTCAATATATGATTTGATTTTTCCATTCGACCAAGTTCAGAAACTAATAATTCAGTATAACAATAAATCTGAGCTAGAAACTGTATATTACCTCAAAACCAAGCACTGAAATCTTCTCTTCGGTATCTGCAGGTATACAGCTTCTATAAGTGACATACGCCTGCGACTTATTATCTGAAGCTGATGAATCATCCAGTAATGTTCTCTGTGACTGCGAAGTTGTCAAATCTCCAGAAACATGTGAAACTTCATGAGACTTTGCAATACTATCAGGGATTTCCAAAGCAGACCGAGTAATTTTAGGATTTGTTTTCTTAGCATCTGTCGTTGAATCTTTAATCTCTTCACATTTGAATGGAATTCTGTACCCAGTCTCACTACAGCGATATTTCTCATCACCCTATAAACTCCCCCAAAAAAAAGTTTGTAGTTAACAATAAAATAAAGAGGCCTATGAATAACAAAAGGGCAAAATACATCATGTATGGTACAAAGCAAGAAAACACAAGCATACATACAACCAAGAGATCATAAGTGAAATCCTAAACGTAGATATAAAATCAATGTTTTAATGATAGAACAAAACAGTTCAACCGGTTAAACTGTGAATCGGCCGTCGGCACTGTATATAGTTCAATAACTTCGATGGTTCAATTGTGGTTTTGTCCCAATTCGAGCTATGTATAGCAATTGAACCATGACTTCGATGGTTTTACAATTTGATGATCAGTTTTTAAAACATTACATAAAATTCAAATCTCCTAAATTCATACCTTTTGCTTTTGACACTTTTGGGTTCCTTGCACCAGAGGCTGTGGATATTTTGAAAAGAGTTCAAAAAATCATGCATAGTAATATAGTGTCTCCTAGGTCTCAAGATGTAGTTTTTAAAAGGATTGGTTTTGCCATCCAAAAAGGGGTAGCGGCGCAGCTTGTTGCCCGCCTACCTTCTATTCAAGTGTAATTATCCTACATATATATATAAAATCGATCTAAATACTTTATTGATCTCCTAAAATCTTTGCAAAACTTCTTTTGGACGAGGGAAACAAAATATTTAACTTGAATCATATATCATTTACCATGACACCAATTCTCCATCCAACCCTTTGACATCACATAAACATTTACATTTTAAAGCAAGATTTCAAAACCACTATCAACAAAGGTACATAGTAATATAGTATCCTTAAATATCTTATGTTTAAGTAATCTTAAAACAACAAATAGCATATTAGTACATAAATTGGAGTCCGATCTTTGCATTCATATATGATAATATATCTCACTCACCATCCTTCAAATACTCATTAGCTAGTTTCAAAAATGGTCTTTTTTTCCTTAAAAATTGTGCAAACAAATTATACATTGTCAGTAAAGTTCTAAAATAAATGACCACAGTTGTAAAGCAGGGACACTCCTCAGATTAGGCGTGTCCCGTGTCGGACACATTTCGGTGTCTGACACCAACACAACATAAAAACTTATGATTACAGTGAATTATATCATTTTCTCAAATTATTATCAGTGTTGTCAGTGTCTGTGTCATGTTCGTGCTTCATAGGTCCACACCACAATCTAAACCGCAACATAACGGTTTTTGATATCGCTGAAACCGCAACACAACTGCAATTTCAGTCACAACTGCCACATTTAACAGTAATTCTCTACAATATCAAGGATTGTGATGCAACCATAACCCTAAACTGCTACCACTATTTAAAACATTAATTTTTCAGTGTCAAATACAAACCCTATCTATCAATAATTCTAACAACTAAAACTCAAAATGGAACCTTTTCAGAGTAGAGACATGAAACACAAGGACCAGAAGGAGCACAATCAAAGGTAAGATTAGTTCCTGTGTGTAACTCTTTGAAACTCATAAGAACTCTTCGCCCAAACCCATGTCCATTTTGAGAATCTTCGCTGAACCCAATTCAAATAAGAAGCAAAAGATTATAAATTTGAAATCAAAGCAATTGAATTGATCATGAATCAGAAATTCAACTCAACAATAGATGGATACAGAGAGAGAGAGAGATTGAAGCTTACGTTTGTTGAGCTAATGCGTGAAAATTGGGTTGATGAAATAGAGAGATGGCGAAGAAGAAGAACAAAAATGGTGAAATTGCAAAATTCATTGCTTTTTCATTTGATCGTAACCACTTCTCTCCAAAATTGTCAAAGAAAGGCAATAAAATTGATTTTTCTCCTTTTATTACATAAATTTTATTTTATTTTATTTTTTTCTTTTAAAAAAATAAAACACAAGTCTATGACTACAAGTACAACCAACAGAGTTCAAGGCTTCATGTCAACTTTTTTTTTTCACTATCAATTTAATGATCAAATAACTTTGATGAGTTCAAGACCCACTTAAGTTGATATTATGGAATTGGCTTGGGAGCTGACCACCTAAGAGTGTGCTTCTTTCGAAGTTTTAAGTTTGATTATCTTCGGTGTCAGTTTAGCTTGTTACTTTGTTTAAAGATTGGAGTCACTTAATTTGGTTGTTAGTTTGAAACTTTGTATTCATGTATATCATTTGCACGCAGTTGTATTGACTAATCTCTCAAGTCTTGTGAGACTTAAATGAGTGACAAACTCTCCTTAAGAGTTTTAAGATTGTTGCATGCCCAAACAAACGATCAAACTTAAACTATTAATTAAGTTAAAAAGACCCGCGCTATCTCATCTAAACTTTTTTGAGTTGATACTTTGTTTCTTTCTAATTATGTACACATATTGTGCTTAATTAAAATTGTTTTTTTATTATTAATATATTATTTAACTACTTCAAAAACAAAATAAAAAAGTAACAAAACTATGATTCAGTCCAATATAAAATAGTAAAAAAAAACATGTGACGTGCAACCAACATAGTGTGGCACAGATGAAATATATTTAGATCCATTTACTATTATGATCCTGAGTTCAATCCTCAACTAATATGTAAGAAGAATATTTGTTGATGAGAAAAGTCAATTCTTTAAATGGATGCATACGGAGAAACATTTATTATGAGAAATCAATTTCTTAAAGGCGTGTGCAAAACTCAGTACATTAAAATGGAGTGGTCGTTTGTTTGAGCATGCAACAATGTTATAGTAATCCTATGTGTGAATCTAGTGTCAGCCTCAGTATCAATTATCTTATCTTATATATATAAAGAAGCTTTATTGATTCTTAAGCCTCTATTGTAATGATGTGACCCCTCTAAAAAAACTCTATTCTACATTAAAACTTTCCAAACCTTTTTAAAGATAATTATTTTGTGTCTATTCATCCTCCAAAGTAATATTTCATATGTTACATTAATATTTAGTGTCATATATTATATTAAAGTTTATTCATTACATTTTATCAAACAATTAATATATGCATATTTTCTCACTACCAATAGAAATTTATTTCAAAAAAACTAATTATAAAGTTTAAAAACAAGAAACTTATGAATTATTTATATGACACAAGTTCTAAGACAAGAGATATTAAATGTACAAGTTCTAAGACAAATTTTCTTTTTTAATGAGCTTAACTAGTGTCTGAGGCACTGTTTAGCATTTTCCTATATATATATATATAGTCAACGCTACTAAACTAAACTTAAAACAAGAATAAATAATGAGAGCACAAAAACTTAAAAAAAAAGATTAAGAGAGAGATTAAGAATTAAACATAGAAAAAAGAAGATAAAAATATTATGACCAATAGAATATGGATATGATTCTACCAAGTGATTGTTTGAAAATAAGTTTTAAAAAAAAAATCAATAAATATTGGTGCATATATTTCGAGAAAAGATGAAATGATGAAAAGACAAAATCAGCAATTGCAGAATTCGTTGATGTTCATACATTGAAAATAAATTTTAAAAATTGTAGATATTAAAGCATATTTACATATATTTTTAAAGTATAATCAAACATATATTTATACATATATACATGCAATTAAAAATCACTAAAAATTCTAAAATTATTAATTTGATTGAAATAATGATGTAATTTTTTTTTATTGAAATAAGTACAAATTCTAAAGTGTTTATAACATAATGTTTAAGTTTGACTTAAAATAAAATAGTGAGATTGTAAAAATAAGATGACATTTTTTGTAAGCAAATAGTAAGATGACATGTTAAATATTAAATTCTTCTAAAAGTAATAAACTATATATCTTTATCTGAGCCAAATAACTAAAACTAAATTCAAATATATGAAATCATCATCAAAACTTATATATTGGCAACAAAAAATATTTAAGTTTATATAATAACAAATATAAATTAAATATTTGTCAAAAAAAATATGAACTAAATATTTAAGCAAATATTGTTAAATAAGAGAGACAAAAACTAACAATAAATTTGTTGGGGTATAAACCTCACCAAGAAAAAGAAAAACAAACAAAAACTAAAAGACCAAACAAAGAAAAATGTAAACTGAACAATATAGACAAAAAAAATCGGGACTATTGGAAAATAAATTCCACGAAATAAATATGTGAGAAAAAAAACTTCAAAACAATGTGATGGGAGTAAGTAGATAAGTTATTTTGTAGCTTAAGTGATTAAGCAGTTACACTTTTTGAAACATAATTTTTTAAAATGAGATCCCATGAAAAAAAGAAGTCAAAAGACACCATATATGAATCATATTCTGTGTAATCAAAGCTTATTTCAACATTTTTCATGCGCAATATTAGCAACATGTATATTTCCAACTCTTATTGAAATAAAATAAAATAAAATAAGGGATACATGTACAATTGCAACTCATATAAAAAAAATTATGATCTTATATGATTACACAATATTAAAGTAAAATATATATGAGATATCCCTTCAAACTTAGACAATTATAAGAAATCAATCACATTAAAAAATAAAACCACAATATAAATCAATAAAAACTCTCAAATTTCTAAACAACTTTTTTATTTATTTTTATACATATACCAATATTAAATATAATCATGTTTTAAAATAATATTTATCATTTAACAATGTAATTATACTTATCATAATTATTATTTTTCTTTTATAAAAGTATTTTAAATGTATAATTATGAATTAACATTCACACTTCTTAAACTAACACTATTAATAAAAATCTTTTGAAAAAAAACACTATTAATAAAAATAGTTTGTTAGATAAAAAATAAACAAAAGTTGATAAATTATCTTATGATGAATGAATTTATAGTGAATACTCTATAAGTTAATTTATAAATTATACCGCTTCCGTCCCTAAATATAAGATGTTGTTGACTAAATTACAAGAATTAAGAAAGTGAATAATAGTAATAAATTTATTGATGGTGGAGGTTGTTTTTACAAGTTTATCATTTAAGAGAGACAGTTTATCAAAGTATTTAGTGTAAAGTGTAAAAAAAAGAGGTAAAATGAGTAGGGGTATGTGAAAAGAAATAATAAATGTAGTTGAAAATAGTAATGAAGTCTTATAAAAAAGGGACGGAATTTTCTCAAAAAAATCTTATAACTATCGACGAAAGTAGTAATTGATAAGTTAACTGATAAATTTGTAGTGTTTAATGAAATTAACAGTTGAACTAATTTAAAATTATAAAACAACATAAAAAACATGTATAATTAATATTTTATTTTATGAAGTAAGTCGACAATGGCAAAAGTGAAAATTACACAAGTGCCCATTGATGGACTAATGACTCTAATCTTGCAAGATAAGTGTGTGTAAACTCTTCATAAAAAATTTAAGTGGTTATACTATACTCCTCCGTCTCAAAATATAAGAGAAAAAAATTAAATTTTTTTATCCCAAAATATAAGAGAAAAATTACAAACTTTTACATTTTCAAGAAAAGTTCACTCTCTCTCTTACCTTTTGTATAATCAATAACCAATCAAAATTGTTTATACATCTTTTCAAGTAAATTTTTTACTTAAAAGCTTACATCTAATCATTATATTTTACTTTTTCCTAATAAGTGTGATTTTTATTTTTTCTCTTACATTTTAGAACAGAGAGAGTATGTCCAAACTTAAATTTAAACTTCTAATCTTAATTAAAATAAAAGAGACTCATGTTATTTTATTTAAGTGAGTTTAGATCGTTATTGTTAATGTTATTTGTCAAGTGTGATATTTTTTCCACCCTCAATAATTTTTTCTAATTCCGCCCCCATCAGTTGGGATTAGTCTAACTCGTGACATGCATCTACTATCGAGTGGATAAAATTAGAAACAAGTTTTGGAATTTAATTCACGCACACAAGACAAACACACTGCAATACACATTCTGATTTCTGACATGAACTTCACCCAAAAGGGGTTGCTTTATCTATAGTGGAATCGAAAGGAGGAAACAATGAATCAACAAAATTAAACGAATTTAAACATGGAAACGAAAGGCAAGCAAGATAAGGCATTTAAACAAAAGGATATTTGTTTGTGTTCAAAATCAACAACAAATTGACCACACATTACATTAGTTAGTTCAATGGTGATTGATACCGTAATTGTTAGAGAAGATTAAAGTTTGATCTCCTACAATTACATTTGAGAGGAAATTAAAACTACTTTATGTTATAATTCATTCTGAAATCTGGACTGTTAAATTTAAACTTTTTCCTTAAGAACTAAAAGATGAAAGTAAAAAAAATTCATAACAAATAAAGAAGTTCAAAGCACATGTCTATAACTCTATATAGAACTTTAAGTTTAGCATGTGACTTCTAATTAGTGGATTAATTTACCTTCTTCAAAATAAATAAAAAATTTACGGGTGACTAACAAATTCAAAAAAGAATAAAGTTAGAGCTCAAAATTAAGTCATTGTAAAATTTAGAAGCTACCCATAAAGCAAAGATGATATACAACGGTATAGGTTACAATAGATAAACAAAGGTCGTCAGAAATTAAAAATACCATAAAGCAGCTTCAACCTTAAGGATGATTCAGATGCTTTCAATAGGTAGTCAATAAAAACAATGGTACTGTAAAATAAAGATAAATGTTTTTTTTAAAAAATAAAATAATGGTACTATAAAATAAAGGACTTAAAACAAAGATAAACATTGATTTTTAATCAAATTAACCCAAAATGACTAAAGATTTAAATCAGTATCTAAAAAAAATAGAAGATGTAAGTACAAAACCAATGGAAGAAAAAGAACATAACATATATAAAGAGAATGAGAAATCGATGAGAAACGTAGCTGTATTTTGCAGAATTGTGAGATGTGAAAATGGTTTAAATTATTAATGAAATGATTTAAAAGTAAATTGAATAATTGCAATGGGAAAATGATATTTTATTACCCAAAATTAGTGAGTTAAATAGGTTTATTAAGGGTATGTAGAGAAATTTGATAGAAAGAAAGAATAGAATATAGAATAGTAGTATAATCAATCCATCCAATCCATACATGTAAGCCAAAATCCTCCACCAATTAATTTGGCTAATCACCTACATAACCTAACATTATCATATCATATTATATTCGCTTCAAAAAATTAATCATATCATATTGTATTATATTATTCCTAGTCCCTTCTACTTATATAATATTATCCTCTCTACTTAATTTTTTTCTTGGGTATATTTCCAACTTTGCCCTGAATTTACAAACCTAAGTGATCAACAAGAAAAAACTTAACCAAACTATATATTCAGGCAACACTAATAATGCTATCCCCACCCCCACCACTATACTTCCCTGCAGACATGGAATTAAAATCTGATGATGAAGATGGTGACGAATGGCCGCTAGTTTCCGGTGAATGATCGTTCGATGGAGGAGAAGAATACAGATTCAATGCCAATTGAAAAGGCTGAATGGAAGATGAAGATGCATTGTCATTCAAGTTCAAATTCAAATTAGCCATCTTAGAAGAAGGAGGCAACATTGGTGTTGGTCTAACTGGCCTAGCTGATCTTTCACCACTCATCACCGGCATTGCTACTGGTCCGAGAGCAATCGGAAAAGGTGTACCGGGGATTCCGCCGTAATGTGAAGCTGGATATGCAACAGGGATAGGTGGTGGCAGTGGCACTGCTGTTTCTTGCTTAAATTGCTCATCTTCCATTGTAGTTGATGTTTCCATCACCTAATTAAATTAAATAATCAAAATAAAAATTAGATCAAATTTTTTCCTTTTTGTGTTCCAATTAGATCTATTCTTTTTTTGACAAAATTAGATCTATTCTAAAAATTACATTATTATTTATGAATAGAACAAAATAGAAAAAAAAATTCTTATATAAAAGAACATATAGAGAATAATTGATTAGTAAAAACAATTGTTATTTTTGTCCTTTGTATTTTGATCAAATGACATTATTACAATACCTTTTTTGGGTAAGAAAAAAACCTTTTTTCCAATAGAACATGATAATAATAATAATAATAATAATAATAATAATAATTTTAGTCAAAAAAGTTATATATTACACATGTATTATTATTAAATTAAAAATAAAATTTGACCAAACAAAAAAAGAAAATAAATTTTCTTACAAAACATACAATAAAAGTAAATTGTCCGAAAGATTAAAATAAGAAAAAAAAAGTTACCGTATCAGTGGTAATATCAAAGAGACTAGATCTCCGGCGGCGGCGATTCTTCTGGTTATGTTGCCGGAGAAAATACTTCTGAGCATGACTTGCAACCTGAGTCGGTGTTCGAGTTTTGACATGGTACCTTGAAATTCCTCTCCAATCACCTTTTCCAAGTTTGTTCAATCCTTCCACGAATAACCTGTGTTCTTCCTCTGTCCAAGCAACACCTTCATTCACCAAAATACAAAATAATAATAATTAATTAATAAAATTTCTTTTAGTATTTACTAAAATTTATCATTCGATAGAAATCCGAATTGGACAATTATTTATCAGACTTTACTTATCTTCCGGTCGATCTGACATCAAAACAATTATACAAGTGTGAAAATATATATTAGTTTTGATTATAACCTCGTTTGCGTTCGCAAGATCGGCCGGAAGCATTAACAACATTGTCTGAGACATAACCGGCATCGGCGGAGGTGGATTCTTGAGGCGGAGGTTGTTGGTATTGAGAGAGGTTGGTCATGCTAGCACTTTTTCTGAAAGGGTTATTGGTGATTGTGGTGGTGGTAGTGGTGGTTTTGGTGGTGGTGGTTTTAGCAGTGACTCGAACACCAAAAAGCATGAAGCTTTTTTCTTCAACACCGTCGTTGCATGTTCGAGAGTTGTGGCCGTTGTTGCCGCACTGTGAACACGTGCGAGACAGAGACATGTTTTTTTCGCTTTCAGACACAGTTGTTTACTCAGGTGTGTGTGTAACAAAATAATAATAATGATAAAATCAATAATCCATGTAAGGAACATAATCTAGAAAGAGACTATATTTATATGTAATGTAACGTGAGGAAGAAAAATAAAAAGAGATCTGTGTATTTCTCAATCTAATCTTTTATGATAGAAAATAGAGAGAGATTATTTGAGAGATTTTAGTGATTGGCAGATTTTGTATTATTTTATTTTAGAAAAAAATAATGAGGTTGATTTGGTTTGTTTTTATTTGTCATGTTACTGGTAAATTGGAATTTGGATTGGATAGTGTACCAACACTAATTTTAGATGTTTGATTTTAAATCAACAAACGTGATTAGTTATAATATTATAATCTCTACTATATATAAAGAGAATACTTTTCTTTTGGTGTAGCTTTTTTTCATAATTCTCAAAAAGCCCTTAATTTCTATAACTTCAATCTTCTATACATTTTAATATTCATCAAACCATTAATATTTTTTAAAACGTATTTTTTATCAAATCGTACCACACAGACGGGCACGGAATGTGCCCGTCTTGCCACTAGTATAAAATTATGTGAAAATTTCTACTACAATTATACAAGTCATTTAATTTTGTCTTATGTGCGGGATGTTTTGTTAAATTAGTGTTGATGTTACTGTGGTTTTTTGGTACATCAGAAATTTTGGTAAATTTGTGTTGATGTTAGTGTAGTTATGACTGCGTTAAACTCACGCTGATATATTGGTTAACTTAAATGTGTGATTGTAGTTACCGTTATGTTGAGGTCATGTTCGCGATTAGACAATTGGCGTGACTATAATTATGGTAGCGTTGAGATCACGTATTGTGTATTGTGGTAAAACATATATGATTGTAGTTACGGTTGCATTAAGAGTTAAACAATTATGGTTAAACGAAATGATATGACCATATTAATTGTGATTTTGTAGAACTTACATCGGAATATTGTGGTTAAACATACACTAAATATTGTCCCGATTTCAACAAGATGTAGATGTCCTTTATCTCGTGACCACAATTTGTATGTTGTTTTATAAAACATCGAACTTAATTACCAGTTGTTTTATAAAACCTCAATATTCACACGCATTGTCAATGTTAGGGCTAAGTAGAAGGAAAAGATAGCTTAATTATTATCATAACTTTTGTAATTATAATTAGATACAAAAACATTGATCTCGTGACCAAAATTTACAGCATATTATTAAAAATTGAGGGTTATATTAATTGTGTTGCTTTGGTTTCTTAGTTGATATTGTCATATAGTTGTATATTAAACTTATTAAGTCTTGAACAACTCTAAATTTTTCAATCGTTTGATTTTAACCCTTCTAAATTATAATTCTTCAATTTGTGAAATTTAAGATCCAAAATTGTGCAACTAAAATCATAAAACTCATCTCAATCCTCGATATTGGCACACGCCCACATTGAGTAAAATAAGTAAAGTTTTTGATTTATATCTCTAATTTTTTTTTTAAAAGTAAATATGATATAGTTAAAAGATATCAATGTAAAGTAGTACTAATGTGCAAAAGCAAAAATTAAAAGGGTCTCATTCAAAAATTACTTACTCTAATGACGTCCACCAAAAGTTTGTTTTCCCAAATAAATGTTGGACCACTCTTTTTCACAAATAAAAATATTTGTTTTATTATTTTTGTTTGGCCAAGATAATTATTGGTAGAGAATTAATGTATGTGACCAACGTGAATGACAAAAGCTACACATATTTTGTAGGTTAACTTGCATTTTGTCGTGATAGAGATAGTGATATGCCATAAGTACATAAGATATATATATATATATATATATATATATATATATATATATATATATATATATATATATATATAGAGAGAGAGAGAGAGAGCACACTCTCCTGTTATTATTATAAGTAAATTTTTTTTTATGATATTTTATTCGTCTCAAAATATAATGAAAATTGATTAAGCAAAATTGATGTATTTGTTAACAATTTGATGTATTTAAAGAATTTTCTCTTATATTTTAAAATAGACAGAAAATATTCGACAACTGATATATCTTATCAACATTATAGGTCAAATATATCTAAAAATTAAAGTTGTTTATAATAATGATATAGGAGGGAGTAATGTGTAAAGTACTTGAAATAATAGAGACAAAAAACAGATAAATAATTGTCTTGATAGTGTTGTGTTTGATGGTATTGGTAAGGTTTGGTTGGAGGATAACGTCCTTCAATTAGGACCGTCCTATTTTGTGCCATATATTTTGCCTTGGGTAGCATGAGACTAAAATATGTGTCCAATGTTTGTTTAGCAATTAATGTCCAACAATGTTTATGGAATGAAATTCAAAATTGGAAAATGTAATATCCGTTCATTGGAAACGCGTATTAATCTAATCTCTTATTGACTTTCTTCTTTGGGGAATATATCTTTTTATTGACTGGATTTTTTTATTATATGTCAAAGCAAGATATTCAAAAATATTCACAAAAATACTCTTTCACACATATTACTACCTCCGTCTCAAAATAATTGTCGCAGTTTCACAATTGACAATTATTTTGACCGTATTTTTTTACTAATCCATAAAGATAAATATTAGTATATGAGATCTCTTTTGATTTGTCTTATTGAGTATTTTCATAATATTAAATTTTTATAATTTTTCATGAAAAAAAATTAAAGATATTAGTGATTGAAATTATGCATTGGTATGCTTATGCGACAATTATTTTGAGACGGAGGTAGTACTATTTTGTTCGAGAGAATAGTGTAACTACTTGATGTTAGAAGTTCAGAACTAACCACCGAATCAAATTAAATAGATAGTAAAAAAAATATATTACTATTTTCTGATTGTTTTATAGATGAACGGAATGAGCAAATGTCAATAGTTTTTAGAATTTCACTATTCGAACCTTTATTATGGCTTCCAACTTAACAATGTAAGACATTTTTTTTTTTGTCAAAAAAAAAATGTAAGACATTTTTTTTCAATTCACTTATAATTTCTTGACATTATCCCCATTTTTTTAGTAAATAGACGAAATAATAATAACTATTAAATACTTACTCACACATTAGTGGAGGAGTCATAGTTTGAACACTAATACATTAGACCAAACAGTTTTTTCCTTCTTTTTAATTGAGCAAACACTTTCTCTAATTTTTTTTTATATATATTTCACTCTTCCTAATTTTATTTACTGAGTCACCCTAACATGTTAAGGTACCCAAATATAAAAATTTACATTTATTAACACAAATTACAAAATATTTAACATTTACAATAATAAATGCACAAATTTTAAAGGAGTACTTGTTAGCATTCTTCTTTATTTATAAGTAAAAATTATAATTTTTTGATTTCAAAAATAAATAAAATTTTATTGGGTGGAAAAATTAAAATTAAGATTTCTTTTATCAATGATAAAAATATTCAATGATATTTGATTAATTAATTCTTTATAAACTCTGTTGTTAGAAGAATGTATATTAATTAATCAAATATCATTGAATATTTTTAGGTGCCAACTTGTGTATCTCCACAATATTTGGGGGTATTTACCCTCATCTACTACAAAAAGTTTTGAGTGATACATTTTTTTATAAAATACATTGTTGGATTGAAAGTTTATATCATATAGATCATTTGTGTAAAATTTCAGACAAATTTAAAATCATTTGATATGCTATTGAGACACATAAAGATTAACGGTGTTTAAGAAATCACAAAAATTGTTAATTTTGATGCGTCTAAATAACATATCAAATGATTTTAGATTTGTCTAAAATTTTACACAAATGATCTATATGATATAAACTTTTAATCCAACGGTTTATTTTACAAAAATTTATATCGATTTAAAAAAATTTAAGTTGTTGGGGGTAAATACCCCCAAATTTTGTGGGGTACACAAGAAAATACCATATTTTTATCATTAATAAAATAAATTTTATTCGCTGTTTAAAAAAAAAAGTAGGGCAACAAAAGCCTAGCAAATATACATGTCACGAAAGACTAAACTTAGATGATTAATAAACTTAAAATATCTATAAGATTCATTGATCCTCGATGTTGAAAGTTGCCACTTGCTGGTCATATATTTGGTGGGAAATGTCACTATGTATAATCGTGTGAAAGGAAAATATATAGGGCTTTTTTAAGACTAATAATTTTAATATTCAATAAAAATAAAACCAACAAGATTTTTTTTTCTTCTTTCAAGTAGTTTAAGTTGTTTAGACTCAATATTTTAAGTATAAAGTAATAAAAAAATTTGAAATTTGAATCTCAATCATTTCAATAATGTTTCTAGTGGCTGTTAAATTGAACTAGATTTACATAACACCAACTAGAGTTCTAATTTCAAAAATTAAGCCCTAATGAAAAGAAACACAAATTTTAGAAAGATATTCATTGTATATTTAAATGATAAATAACATAGAAAATATGTAAATAATAATATCAATAATATAAAAAAAATCCAGCTTATTCTAGTTGGTGTGATTGTTTTCTTAAAACATAATAATATACTTGATACGAGTTCGAGCAAACATGTAAGAAAAAAATATAAAGAAAGAGTCATGTTATAATCAATAACATTAAAATGGTACTTCAAATATTCAAATAACAAGGAAATATACATGAATAGAATAAACTACGTACTATGCTAAAGATCAATACTCATATTAACCTAAAATTTAAAGTTCGTGTTTAGTGTCTTATTAATTATACTTGCACAAGGCCAACTTTGCTATTGAGAACAAAATAATTTTAAATGCGATCCTATTTACCTATCAACTAACACTAAATTATACTAGTATCTATTTCCTCTAAATACTTTAGGATTACGTTCAAAACCAAAACCAAATTGCTAATAGAAGCAACTAATACTTTTATATTAAAAAATAAAAAGAGGAGGATGGTGGAGAATGAAGGTGTTTATAAACCGTGAATTGAGAATATTCGATACTCCTTTGAAAAAGATTTGGTTGTCTCGTACGTTATAAAATATTAGCATTTTGCCTTTTATAAAAATCATCCAAAGTTTGGTGGAAAAAAAAATATCATCCAAAGTTATGGGTATGGTCTTAATGCTTGAATATGTGGACCCCATAAATCACCTATATAGCTTTTTATTCACCTCAGGCTTTTTATGTGGTTGTAGTAGTGACTCGTTTGTGATGGTGGGTATGTGGTTGGCACTTTGCACCTTTTGTTAAGCTACTTAGCTTTAACTATAGTTTTCAACTTTGATATGGTTATCAATGGCGTTGAAAGTTGAGTGGTGTGTGAGTGTGATGGAGTGATTAAGCGACAAAAGGTCTAATTGCATAATCTAATTAATATGAGCACGTTAAATGGCTGATTGAAATGAAAATAAAAGTATAAACTCGTCGTTTTGACAATTTAGTTTTTATTTTGTCTATTATATCTTCCTTTCTATTTTATTTTATTGACTAAATTTTGTATTATTTTTTTTTGTTGAAACAATATAATCTTTTTATTGGAAATTCATGATGTTTGTGAAAAAGTGGGGATTTATTGATGGATTAAAAATATGATATATATTTAAAAAAGGATATATTAGGAAAATAAAATGCAAAAATACACTCTTCTATTTTGATCTTTTTTATAAAACGACAAGTAAAAAAAAGGAACAGAGGCGGTATAAGTTAGGGGCATATGATTGTAGTAAAATTGTATAAGTCAATTCTTAAATTATTGGTATATATTATTACCTTCGTTTCTATTTTTAAGAGAAAATTAATTTTTTAGATTCATTAAAAATTTAATATATACATTAGTTTTTTTAATAAATTGTCTCTTATAAATATAAATGATTGTAGTAACTGTAGAAATTAATTTGCCGAGTAAAGTAAGATTATAATGGAGTGACAAAATTCTTTCCTAAACCCTAAACCCCAGCAATTGCTCGCGCACGCCCCTTAGCCCCCACTATCCACCCTCCCTTTTTGCTTATGCACGTGAGTTTTTATTTTATTTTTAATCTAGGCCCAATTTTTTATGTTTG
This sequence comes from Trifolium dubium, assembly GCA_951804385.1. NCBI lineage: Eukaryota > Viridiplantae > Streptophyta > Magnoliopsida > Fabales > Fabaceae > Trifolium > Trifolium dubium. The sequence continues at coordinate 35,907,379 of OX638067.1, forward strand.
CACCCCCTTTTAATTTGTTTTTTGATTTATTTTGAAAAACAAAAATTAATTTTTGATGATGATATAGTCATATTTTAATTTAAAATTAAATACTAAAATATATATTATAATTATGATTTAATTTATGACAAGTAACATAATAAGTATTCGTATAATTTATAGCTGTCAAATTATTTTTCTACAACCGAAATTGATTACTATAAAAGTAGTTATTACTACAGAAAATTCAAATTCGTATATCATATGTTCACAAATTGGCAAAAGGAATGTTTCATATATAAGAATGAATAAAAATAAAGATATATATATATATATTGTGTAAGAGTGAGAAGATATATGGGTAATGAAAATTGGAAAGGGGCGTGTGAAATAAAAAAACATTCCACAGTAAAAATGCTTTCATGATGTTATACGTACACTGAAAATACTGTTAAATAGTTTTCAGATGTTATACACTGAAATCATTAGTATGGTTAAATGGTTTCCAGATGTTATACACTGAAACCATTAGTATTGTTAAATTGTTTCAATATGAAATACACTGAAATCATTAATATTGTTAAATGTTGAAACCATTAGTATTCTCTCCTTTTTTCAATAAACAATAACAAATAAAAAATGGTTGTACATCTTCCTATACAACTTATTTCTAATAAAACCCACAGAATTATATTTCAAATTCGCATCATTATCTTTTACTCATAAGTGAGTTTTTTTTTCTCTTATATTTTGAGAACGAGGGATTAGATTTTTGAAATCATTAGTATTATGATAAACATTTAAAACCATCAACTCACAAAAAAAGAACAAATATTTATGAAACTATTAGTATTGTCAACCAAAATTATCTACTAAAAAGAACTAAAAAAAAATAGTTTTAATGATTTAGAAGAACAAAAACAAAAGAACAAAAAAAGGAATAAATTGGGCCTGAAGGCCTAGTAGGCCAAACAAAAAATAAAATCATGCATCAACAGAATGGGGGATAGAGAACCATTTGGGGGGCTGGGGGTGCGTGGAAAATTATGGGGAGCACGCGTAAGTAATTTTGGGGGTGGGGTGCGCGCGAGTAATTTGTTTTCATTTATGGATGTATTTATGGACAATAGTCAATCTCAAAAAAAAAAATTACTAAATAATTTACTAAAAATAAAAACATAATTATTAAATGAAAAATAATTGAAATTATAAAAACTATATTTTTTGGTTGGACAAAAACTATATTGATATAGAACCAAAAAATTGATTTTTTTTTTTAATTGTCAAATAATGTTTATAAATTATAATTTCTTTTATATCCATAAATTAGAGGCCGTTTGTTGTAATATATTTTTTTTAAAAAAATTACTTATCTTTAAAAAATAATCAAATTTGAGAAAATAACATCTGTTTGTTATAATTTTTAAAAATAATTTGAATCTAAAAATAATTTAAAAACTGTTAAAAATCTAAAGCTGATAGTAGTATTTTTTTTTTAGAGGAAAGAGAAAACAAGTGTAAAAAAATTTAAGACAAAAATATCTTTAAATTTTTAAGATTAGTTTGTTATGTTTTTAGAATATATGATTTTTTGTCAAAAAAAACATGATTTACAAATTTGTTTTATTTATAGCTCTATATATAGAGCCACATGATATCTTATATTAGGATAATTGTCCTTTATGATAAGTTTGTGATACAAAATCAGTTTTAAATGGTTGTACCCATACAAGCTAAAAATTATATTTTTATAAAAAGTAATTTTTATAAAAATAAATAAACATAAAGTTGCTTTTGCTTTTTTGTAAAATCTACAAAGCATAATCTCTAAAGGCTCGTTTGTTACAAATTAAAAAAATAAGTGATTTTGTCATTAAATAATTTAGTGGCCAATTGTTATAGCTTTTTTTTATAAAAAATAATCACTTATTTTTAAAAAGTAATCACTTATATGAAAATAACATCTGTTTGTTATAACTTTTAAAAATAATCATAATTTAAAAAAAAATTAAAAACTGCTAAAAATCTGAAGTTGATATTAGTAGTTTTTTTTAATAGATTTTTTTGGAGGAAAGAAAAAACAAAAGTGTCATAAAATTTCAAACAAAAATATCCTTAAATTTATTCTAATATTTCAATAATATCCTATTTAGAATTTATAGGATTAGTTTGTTATTTTTAGAAGATAATATTTAGATATTTGTTTTATTTATAGCTCTATATATGTGTCATATGACTATATTGAAAAATCTAGCGAGGGATTAGTCACTGCGTTCGGCGGTGGATATCCCGGTCTCGACCAAAAAATATGACTATATTGAAAAACAAGAACTCGAGTATTCTTCATATATTGAGATATATTTATTTTATATGATATATTACATTTGAATAATTGTCTTTTATAGTAATTTTGTGATACAAAATCATTTTTATATGGTTGCATCTAAACAAGTTAAAGATTCTTTTTTTTATAAAAAGTAATTTAATTTTTATATAGATAAACAAACACAAAATAAGTTCTGATTTTTTGTAAAATCTTTAAAATATAATCTCTAAATTATTTAATATCAAAATCATTGATTTTTTAATCTGTAACAAACGGACCCTTAGAGTTTTTTTTGTAGAGATTTTTCGAAAAAGCAGAAGCTATTTTGTGTTTGTAACATTATAAAAATTACTTTCCTATAAAAAAATAATCTTTAACTTGTTTGGATACAACGATATAAAAGTGATTTTGTATCACAAAATTATCATAAAGTACAATTCTCCAAATACAATATATCGTATAAAATAAATATATGAAAAATACTCAAGATCTTGTTTTTCATTATGGTATATATTTATATAACTACAAATAAAAAAAGTTTCTAAAACTTATCTTCTAAAAATAACAAACAAATCCTATCAATTCTAAACTGGATATTATTGAAATATTAGAATAAATTTAAGGATATTTTTGTCTGAAAATTTTTGACATTTGTTTTCTCTTCCCTTTAAAAAACATCTATAAAAAAAACTACTACTAATATCAACGTCAGATTTTTAGAAAATTTTAAATTATTTTCATATTCTGATTATTTTTAAAAGTTATAACAAACAGATGTTATTTTCTTAAAAATGATTATTTTTTAAAAATAAGTTATTTTTAAAAAAAATGATATAACAAATAGGCACTAAATTATTTAATGTCAAAATTATTTATTTTTTAAACTGTAACAAACAGACTCATAACATGCGGCTTATTATTTTAAATAGTAGTCAAAGATAAATTTATAATTGTTATGTTAATTTTTATTTTATTTTCAGAAACTCTTATATTAGTTGAAAAAATATATTTTAGTATAATATAATAATATATAATAATATAATATAATGATGGCAATTTAAAAAAATTGTATTTTAGAGATAAATTGTTATTACTTATTATTAATTCAACTGAGAGAAAATATTGAACTCTGATACTTGCCAATTTATGCATGTGTTTTAAAGGTTTGTTATTTCATCTATATATTAAGAATAAAAAAGAAAAATATCGTGTACTAGTATATGTGAATTTGTGAATGAAAAATACTACTACGTACTATTCAATAAGATTTTTTTTTACCACTCATTCATTGCCTCAACTTTTGGTCATGTTGGAGCAAATCAAATTTCAAATACTCCATTATATCCCTCTGTCATGGAGGATAAAAGAGTTTGGAAAGTAGAAAGAAATGGAAATTATACTGTTAAAAGTGCTTATCGTCACTTCTAACAGTATAAAGCTCCTCCGAAAGTTAAGAACCTGTTGTGGCAAGTGTGCAGGCGATGTCTACCAACTCCGTGATAAAGGAGTGAATTGTCTAACTAATTGTGCCCTTTGTAACTTTGATGCAAAAGAATATATTCACGTTTTTTTTCAACTGTCCTAATGGCAAGAGTGTGTGGAGCAAGTGCAACTTTTCTTAGAATTTTTTCGCTGCTACTAGTAATAACACCTCGGCGACGGATGTTGTGTTTCAGTCCCTGCAACAACTTACACAAACTGAAGTTTCTCTGTTTGCATGTATTATTTGGAGTATTTGGAAACAATGCAATAACAAAGTTTGGAGCAACATCGTTGATACTCAAAGTAGTGTGTTTGCACGAGCGCAAGCCATGTTAAATGATTGGAAATCTGTCCAAACAGCTACAACACATGCAGGTCAGGTGCAGGACAGCAATAGCATAGTTAAATGGAAAAAACCAGCAGGTGGACGTTTCAAATGCAATATAGATGCTTCTTTTCCAACCCATGATACTAAAGTTGGTATTGACATGTGTATTAGGGATGAACATGGTGCTTTTGTCCTAGCTAAAACTCAGTGGTTAGGGATGAACATGGTGCTTTTGTCCTAGCTAAAATATTATTTCACTTAAAAATTAAATCTGATTTCTCTTAAAATTTTTCATTTATTTGATTTTGTTCATATATGTCCATAAGGACAAATCCCTAATAACTTCAAGTTTAAGATCATTTCTATTTAATGGACATTTTTACTTCGAAAGAGATAGACTTCAAATAAAAGAATCTCATCCTTGCTAAATAAGTTCATATTGTGTTTTCTACAATTTATATTTTATATGCAATATAATATTTATATAATAATTTTTTAGTGGCTCGTCTACAAAAGTTTTTTCTGATTCCACTATTGAACGTACATTAACTAAATAATTAAAATCTTTGTGTTTTTTAAAGTGGGTTTTGCATGATTGGAATGATGAGCTCTCCTTAAAGATATTGAAGAATAGCAAAGAAGCAATTTCCGGAAAAGGCAAAGATGGAAAGGTTATAATCATTGACATATCAATTGATGAAACAAGTGCTAATCGTGACTTAACTGAGTTGCAATTAAAATTTGACATGCTAATGCTTGCTTTGTTTAATGGAAAAGAAAGAGAAAAAAAAAGAATGGGAGAAACTCATATATGATGCAGGGTTCAGCAGCTACAAGATTATTCCCATAATGGGTTTCAACTTTCAAGTCTCTCGTTGAAGTTTATCCTTAATTTTAATTGGTAGTTTATCTCTTATTCAACTTCAATAAGTGATCAAATTTTTAATGTTTAATGATGTATGCTTTGTTTTATCAAAATAATGGTTTCCTTTTTCTTTTGCATCGAATGTTTATTTTTTTCTATTTGATATTAATTAATTTATCAACATTGTTATTTTTTTTTACACATCAATTTTTTTATTTTTAAATACTCCTTGCATAATTAATTAATATTTACTGCCATAAAACTACCGAAAATAATAAAAACTAAGATATAGAGGAATAAAGATGAAAAAGATCAAAAAGAGAAGAAATATTTGTATTAGATGTATTAAGGTGCAACAGATAATTGATTTAAATAATGTTTTATTTTTATTTTAAAATAATATGTAGATTACCAAAACAAATATGTAGATTTCTTATGATTTGCAGGCACCGTCTAATACAATCTCTCTACAAAAGCGCTTTTTATCAACAACAAGCTCTGGCTAATGATGACATATCTTATACAACACTTCAAATAAGAAGCGAGCTAGTCTGACCTGACCCGAGCTTATATAGGTTAGGTCATAGGCCCTTGTAGGCCGGCCTGACCTATTCTCACCTCTAATTCTGAGTTAATCAGCCTAAAAAGTGAAATTAGATTTGTTTTCAACGCAAAAGTTAAAAATCAGATGCTTGTTCTTTGACGGTGAGGAACTTCACGAATTTTTGCCTCATCGATTGTAACTAATTGTAAAAAATATGTAGTAAAAAATACACAAACAACAACAGTTTGAACTACATAACTGGTGACGGTTTGGAACCATCGAAAACAATAATTAAGATACAAAATTAAAATAAAACTAATAAAAAAATGAAGGGACCAAAATATAACAATAAATAAGTTAAAGAATTAAAATGAATCCAAACAAATAAATTAAGGAATCAAACATCTCTAATTTAACCTTTTTTATGAATTTAAAAAAAATAATCAAAAGGTAGCGCTTTTGTTCACCAATAAGCTAAGTGTTGTCTAACATTATCTTTATAGACATCGTTTTTCTTTCATTTGTAAGCGATGTCTAATGTTAGCACATAAAAAAACACTTTTCATTCATCCATAAGCGTTGTCTAATGTTACCCTAATAAACCGCGCTTTACTATCACTCCTAAGTGATGTCTAAGGTTAACACATAAAAAAGCGCTTTTCATTCACTAATAAACGTTGTCTAATGTTACCCTAATAGACAGCGTTTTTTTCATTCATAACCGCTGTCTAATGTTGACCATAATAATTATGGAGTATTATGGTCAACTTTTGACTACCAATATTATTAATAATTATTAAAAAAAATTGGAATAAACATTATTACATTTACATTGGAATTTTCAATTTATTAAAAATGATAATTATTATAGTCAAAACTGAATTATTATATAGTCCAAATTTTCCCTAAATATTAATAATTATTATTATAGTCAAAAGTGATTTGTTATAGTCAAAATCGGATTTTCCAATTTATTAAGAATAATAATTATTATATTTAAAACTGATTTAATAATAAGGGAAAATTTACATAAATATATATTAAATATAATTACATTTATTATAGTCAAATATATTAATTATCATTTTTAAAATTGATTTAATACTAATTAGGGAAAATTTAAATTTATACATTTATATTGTCAAATGTATTAGAAGAAAAAATCCATATATATGAATGTATGAAGTACCTTATAAAATAGGTGCCAATTATAAATATAGATATCCCTCAAAATAAACACACATTTGAAATTATCACAACAAATGGATTTGAGTAGCAATGGAAATATTGAAGAAAGTGAATTGTATCAAGCTCAAATCCATTTGTACAAACATATGTACAACATTATAAGTTCCATGGCACTCAAATCTGCCGTGGAGTTAGGCATACCAGATGCAATCCACAACCATGGAAAACCCATGACTCTTGCAGAATTAGCTTCATCTTTGAAACTTCACCCTGCTAAAGTTACTGTCTTATATCGACTCTTGCGCGTGCTAACACACGATGGTTTCTTAACAAAAACAACGGTGAATGCCAAATCTGCGGAAGAAGAAGAAGAAATAGTGTATGCTCTCACACCTCCATCAAAGCTTCTCATCAAAGGCAAACCATATTGTTTAGCATTCCTTGCTGCTGGTCCTCCATCTTGTATGGATATGTGGAACTTTACCAAGAATTGGTTAACCGACGACAAGGATCTGAGTTTGTTTGAGACTGCAACAGGAGAGACCTTCTGGAATATGTTGAACAAAGATTCTGAATCTAATTTCTTAGGTTTTTTTCAAGAGGCAATGGAAGCTGATTCTCAAATGTTTAAGCTTGCACTAAGAGATTGCAAGCATGTGTTTGAAGGTTTGGAGTCTTTGGTTGATGTGGGAGGTGGGACTGGGGTTGTGGCAAAACTCATTCATGAAGTTTTTCCTCACATTAAATGCACAGTTTTGGAACAACCACAGGTTGTTGCTAACTTAACTGGAAACAAAAATTTAAACTTTGTTGGTGGAGACATGCTGCAATCTATCCCTCATGCAGATGCTGTTTTACTCAAGGTATGATTTCATTTCATTTGATTCTTTTTTTTTGGTTCTTGGAGAACGAGACCCTGGGATTCAGTCGCGATGTAAGTAAGTCTGATAAAAAATTATTCCTCTTAAGAATCAAATTTGATGGACAAATCTCTATAATAACTTCAAGTTTAAGATCATTTCTGTTTAATGGATATTTTTATTTAGAAAGAGATCTTTCTTCAAATAAAAAAAATCTCATCCTTGCAAATAAGATGATATGTGTTTTTACTATTTGTATTTTTGTATTTAATATAATTTTTATATAATAATTTTTTAGTGGCTCATCTACATATTTTTTCTGATTCTATACATCAACTAAATAGTTAAAATCTTAATATTTTTTAAAGTGGGTTTTGCATGATTGGAATGATGAGAGCTCCTTAAAGATATTGAAGAACAGCAAAGAAGCAATTTCTAGAAAAGGCAAAGATGGAAAGGTTATAATCATTGACATGTCAATTGATGAAACAAGTGATAATCGTGACTTAACTGAGTTGCAATTGAAATTTGACATTCTAATGCTTGCTTTGTTTAATGGAAAAGAAAGAGAGAAAAAAGAATGGGAGAAACTCATATATGATGCAGGTTTCAGCAGCTACAAAATTACTCCCATATGGGGTTTCAAGTCTATCATTGAGGTTTATCCTTAGTTTTAATCGGTAATTTATATGTTATTCAACTTCAATAAATAATTAAAAAAATGGGTAACGGTGGAACTTATTGTCCGTTTACTTTCCGTCCACATGTTCTATCTTTTTTTTACTTAGTCCACATATTATTGTTTCCTTTGTTTTGTCAAAAAATTTGTTTCTTTTTTCTTTGCATCAAATGTTTATTGTTTTCTATTTGATATGAAATTATTAACATTATTTTTTGACACATCAATATTGTTATTTTAAAATACTCCCTACATACCTAATTAATATTTACTGCCATGAAACTATCGAAATTATATAAAAACTAAGATATAGAGGAATAAAGATGATATACATTGAAAAGACAAGAAATATTTGTATTAGACTTATTAATGTGCAAACTTTACAATGCTACCTAAGTTCTATCTTTATAGGGTCACAAGTCATACATAATATATTAAAGGAGTTACGGATATCCTCAATCATTAATTAAAATTATGTTCCTCCCGTCTCAAAACTTTGTTTTTTTTTAGAAATTAATGTACAATATAAATAATGGTTTTTCATTTGTGCTTTGACAAAAATTAAAATATTTATTAAATGAATTTTCTCTATTTTAATAAAATAAAGGTAAAAAAATTTAAATTATTAAATCTTTATTATTTTTTAATCCACATATAAAACTCTAAAAATACCAAAATTTTAGGACTGAAAGGAGTAATGAAAGGAAAACCTAGTGAAGAAAAAATAATATAATTTGTGAGAGAAACTACTTTAATGTTATCAATTGAACCAAGATAAAATACGATGTTTCACGAGAATTCAAGTTGATCAACAATTTTCTCGAGGCTTGAAATGATTTTCGTTTATCTCTTAACCATGTTAGTACACAATGAATTAGATTTCTCCATTTAGTAAAAACTAAAATAGATTTCTCCATATAGAATTGCTTTAATATACCTAATGGCTTAATACCCTTGCTATATAGAAGTTGTTTGATACACAAAAATCCTATTATTTAAATAAGTCTGTCACGTAAGTAAAAATGAAGATTTCAAGTTGAGGAAGGGGCGTAAACAATAAAATCTTTGCATTATTAGGAGGTAATCTGTTAAAGAAATGTTACAAACTAAGGGTTAAACTGAAATAAATAAAAGGTCTAATAATTTTTTTTAATAAGAACCATACAAATTAATTTTAAAATATTACTTTCATGAGCTATGGTTGACATATAGACACATTTGTCTTGTCTTATATGGGTAGACAGGTGGAGGTCTATCAAGTTCTCACACAAAAAAGTTAATTAATTATATATGAATAATTATATATACATATGTAAAAAAATATAATAGCAAAGTATAATTTTACTAGGTGTTTAGCATGTTTAAGGAGATTGATACTAGGTGTGAAAATTCCCTCATTAATTGAAAATTCCCAGTACGACAGCAATTTAGCACATTTTTCTTTGCCGATCCAAGAGGGGTGGTAGTCATTATTTCACTAACCATATCTGTTATTTGGACAAAGTTTTAACACTTTGTATGCGTTCCATTTTTAGAAGAGCGTATAACGTCAAACTCAGTACTAAACTTTGATATTTGTTCACCGTGATATCTCTAGACTTAATAAATATCCTATTTTATAGCCTATTTTATTCATAAATCAATATCTCTCTAAATGATTTATGACATCGTTTAGATTCTTAATTAATGTATCCACATATACATTTAAGACACGAACATCTTATTCCTCCCTCCCTTTCATATGTATCTTGTGACATTGCGAAAGCAACAAATCTACAAAATCCTTCTTTAAAACTCGCTTTTAAGTGTCTTATTTCTCGGATATTTTCTATTGTACATCCATCTTTGATTAAAACAAATTGATTCATCTGCATCATTGACATTAATTCAAATTAATTTTTATTTTTTAATTATTTGTCATACGAGTAGGGTTGGGAATAGGTTAGGCCGGCCTACAGGGGCCTACGACCTAGCCTACACAGGCTCAGGCCAGGCCGGCCTATTAACTAAAAAGGTCAGGCTTAGGTTTTAAAAATAGCCTATTTTATTTAAATAGGTCAGGCTTAGGCTTTAAAAAAAGCCTACAAAGCCTAATAGACCGGCCTATATATATATATAATTGTTTTTTTACATATAAAAATATACATAACTATTAAAACTTACTTTTATATCCTATTATTTTAATTTATAAAGATAAAATAAAAAATAATTTAAGACATATAAAATTGGTTGTGATTATATTTTAACCTATTTAAAAAATAAATATAAAATATAGAATATATAAAAAGTTTTTAAGTAATGTAGGCTTTTAAATAGGCTATATTATGAATTTTAAAAAAAATATAAACTATAATAGAAAAAAATAAAAATTGAAAATTTTATGTGATATTAGCTTTTATATAGGCTTTAAGGCCAGACCAGGCTTTTAAATAGGCAGGCCAAAAAAATTAACTTTAAATAAGCCAAAAGTCAGACTTAGGCCTAAAAAAATTTCATAGGTCAGACTCAGGCCTACCAAAGTCTGGCCTATTCCCAACCCTACATACGAGCCACAAGTAAGAATTATGCGCACTACCGACAAGCTTAATTACGACAATCTAGCTATTCTTTACTAACTAACATTTTTACTAATCAATTATTTTATACATATACATATTTCTTATTTAGTTCTATTTTTTAATTGTCATGTATATAACCTATTTTCTTTTTCAATTAATCAATCACTCGAGTAATGTGTATATCGTATCTTTATCTTTATATGTTTGTTACGTTGCTTATCACTTAAGCAACAATTTTATCCTAATTCCCTCCTAAATTTTTCCTTTTATTTTTCTTTCAATATAAAATTTGAATCTTTTATTAAATATATGCAATTGTCTAAAGTAAAAATAGGTCACTCTAACAAAATTTATTGTTTGTATTTTCTTAAGAAAGATACTCCCTCCGTCCTATAATATAAGCAAAAGTGAGTCAACATAAATTAATGTATCTAGATTAAATACATTAACTTAGGCTTAAATAGACTTTTGATCCTCTAAGTATTTTCAAGGTTTCACGTTGGTCATTTAACTATTTTTCGTTCCGTTTTGATCCTCTAACTTTCATTTCGTTAACCTACGTAGTCCTAACCATTAGAAAAATGTCAAAAACAAGAGGTAGAAACCTCTATTGAAAAAACAGACATCATATTTGGATTCAACGTGAATAACGGAAAGTTTGGAGTATCGTTAGCTTTCGTGACTAGAAAGATCACTGGTGATGTGGACGGAGACTGTGATGGAGGAAGCTCCGCACGCAATGAAGAAGAAGGTCTCTGGCCACGTGGCGTTTTCCTATTGGATCTCACACCAAAGCCACCAAGTCCCTAAGTTCCACGTACGCAAAATTAACTTTTTTGACATTTTTCTAACGATGATTAGGATCAAATAGATTAACATAATGAAAGTTAGAGAACTACAACGGAACGAAAAAATAGTTAAAGGACCAAAACGGAACGAAAAATAGTGAAAAGACCAAAGTGAAACCTTAAAAATATTTAGAGGACCAAAAGTATATTTTAGCCATCAACTTATATGTTGACCCACTTTTGCTTATATTATGGGACGGAAAGAGTAATAAACCACTCTACTCTACTATCTCTCTTTTCAATGGAAAAGTAGGTCTCAATTCTCGACATTCCACATTCTTCAATCATACACCAACGTTAACCCCTTTCTCATCCTTTCCAATTCCTCTATCTAATTCATCGCCTCCAATCTCTTATCCCCACCTTTAATCCTACCAATTATATCTCCTCTCTTCACTTCTCTATATTGCAAGTCTTCTCACCACCAGTCACTGCCGTCTCCATCGCTTGTCTTGACACGATATATGATCATCTTTTATAATATAACTAGACAAGAATTTGTGCACTTGCCAGAACTCAATCATCAATAAATAAGCAGAAATGTTATTTAAACACCACTTTTCAAACACCAATACAAAAACACTAATACACTGTTACTTTATACGGTAGTACTTTTTTATTTTTTCTTTATTTCCATTTTTTTCTGTTTTTTCTCTCTCTCTCTCTCTCTCTCTCTCTCTTCATTTTCCTTCTCTCTTTTTCTTTATCTTTTTCTCTCCTCTCTCTCATCGGAGACACCCATGACGACCACCATGCCGACCTCCATCCGCTGCCACGACTTCAGACAGCCCTCACCACAACCGAGCTTCACGCGTTTTTGTCACCTCGGCATCACGCCGCCATTACCGCCACAGATCAAGGCTTTTTCACGCATCCTCACCAGTCACCACCACCAGCCTCACTCAGTATCACCTTCTCTTGCCGGCCACCGTGACTTGGAGATGGATGGTGTGAACACAAGGGACAATATGATGATGGATGGTAAGTAGAGAGTGATGCAGATTTACAGTGGAGATAGGAGAGAGAGTTGCAATTTTCGGTGGAGAGAGGAAGTGAAAAGAGAAAGAGAAAAGGCTGATGAAAGAAGAGAGTGTTTTTTCAAAAATACCCTCAACTTTTAGTTTGAAATGTCTAAAACATCTTTGGTGTTGTATTGGTGTTTAAAAAGTGGTGTTTAAATAACATTTCTGATAAATAAGTTAGGGGACTAAAAATCTAATATAGGTCAATATACAGTAAAATCTCTTTAAATTAATACTCGGTAAATTAATAAACTCTCTACTTGTCCGGTCCCGACTTGGGCCAGTGTAAAAAATTAAAAAATTCAATAAAATAATAAGATAATAATTTTTTGAGAGATTCCTTTGTAATTTTTGGTCTCAAAAATATCATAAATTAATAATATGGCAAACTTGTGAGATATGGTGTTAATACTCAATCACATTCATGTAATTTATATATGACAAACTTGCTTAAGAATACATTGAACTCATTTGTTCATCTTGTTTACATCAAAAGTCATTATTGATTTCCAATGCATATCACTAAAATCATTATTGATTTCCAATGCATATTACTAAAGTCATTATTAATTTACAAGTCATTAAAAACTCTTTAAATTAATAATTATTAATTTAACGATAAATTAATAACTTTCTAAATTAATAAATTTCTCCGGTCTTGACTCTATTAATTTTTAGAGATTTTACCGTACAATAAACATAGGAAGATAATTTAGTGTGAGAGTTTTTTTTTTTTCTGAGGAAAGTGTGAGAATTTTTTAGATACATACTTTTTTTTATTTTATTTCAACTTATTTTCAACTCAATAAATTACTCTACTATCTTTCATTAATAAAGATATTTTAGTAAATAAATTCATTTTATTATTGAAATCAATAAAATTAATTATTTTCTTTTTTTGTTGACAAAAAGGAAACGGTGTTCATTCATTAAAATAGATAGAATATATTAGATACAAGTATAAATTCAACCCCGCTAAAAACAAAAAAGATAAATCTGCGAACAAACTCACACCATTCAAATTAATACTACCTTCGTTCCTCTTTACTTGTCGTTTTAGAAAAAAGGACAAAAATAGGAGGGGCTATTTGTCCACCTTATTTTCCTATTTTGCCCTTTTAAAAATATATATCATATTTTTAATCCATCAATAAATTTCTACTTTTTATTTTCAATTATTATCAATTTCCAAAAAAATCGTAACAAACTTTATTTAAAATCAAGCAAAAAATTTGTTACAAGAAATTAGTGCTTAAATAAGAGATACTTCATCGTCAAAATTAAAAAAAACAAGAGATACTTCAAGGTTTCCCAAAACATCAATAACTTCACAAAATTTAAAACTTCTCATATATGGCTTTAAATCTTGGTGTTGAAACAATTCTCATATTTTCAAGTTGCAGTCATTTTGAGTTTCTTAATATTGTGTAACAAGATTAATAAACATGCACGAAACAAAAATATAGGAACAAAACAAAAATAAAAAAAGATTATACGAAGAAGTTTAGTAAAAAAAAATTAAATATATTAAAAAGATTATATTGTTTCAACAAAAATACAAAATTTAGTCAATAAAATAAAATAGGAATGAGGGTATAATAGGCAAAATATAACCTAAATTGCTAAAACAACAAGTAAAAAGGAACAAATATTTTTTCCTAAAACGACAAGTAAAAAGGAACGGAGGTAGTAGTATACAACGACATACTTATGGCTATAAATAATATGATAAAAACCAAAAAATGTATGTTTCCAGATCTGCATTGTTGAACTTGATCATTGATTGAATGAGTAGTATGATAAAAAAGGGTAATTGACTAAAGTTTAAAATACCACGGGCTAAATTTAAACCGCACTCTAGTCAATTAACCCTTTAATTTTATAAATTTTAGTCAATTAACCCTCTCTCATGCATTAACAGATGTCACGTACGCAGTTAATTATTATGTTATCAAAATAGACAAATTAATAGAATAGATAACAATTTGATTTACATTTTACAATTTCAATCTGCCTGTTTCTAAATTTCAAAAGAATTACTACCTCCGTCGCATTTTATCAAACCCAGTTTGACTAAATGCACTATTCATATGCTTTGTTTTGACCGTATTTTTCCAAGAGTGTATAAATATAAATATTATCATATAAGATCTTGTTTGATTTGTTTCGATACATATTTTCAAAATATCAAATTTTTATAATTTTTACTAATACACAATTAAATATATTCACAATCAAAATCATGTATTGACAAACGTAAACGTTTAGTGGTCAACGAAATTTTATATTTTGGGACGGAGATAATATTAGATATTTTATAGGGTTAATTACATTTTACCCCCTGTAAAATACACAAAATTTGTTTTACCCCTGTAAAATTATTTTGTTGCTTTACCTCCTGTAATATCAAATTCCGCTTTTTACCCCTAGTCAAAGTCAACAAAAGTTGACTAGGCAGGGTAGTGTCGTGGCAGGTGATGTGGCGTGCCACATGACATTTTTTTTAATTTTTAATTTTTTTTTAAAAAAAATTTCCAACTTAGTTTTTTTTTTTTTTTAAATTGCCCGATTTTTTTCTTTTTTTTCAATTTTAATTTTAATCTTTTTAAAAAATTTGTTATTTAGTGGCGGTTTTTAGTATAATTTACGGGAGTTTTATTATATTTAGCGAATGTTCTGTTTTATGGCGTCTAAAATTCTTGCTAAATAGTCGATCCACTTTTTTTTAATAGATCTATTTTTTACCGTCGAATTATACTAAAAATTGCCAACTCAAATTTTTTTTTTTTAATTTTTAGCGGAAATTGCCAACTCAATTTTTTTAAAAAAAATTAATTATTTTTATAGATTTGTTAATTAGCGGCGGTTTCTAGGATAATTTGCGGCATTTATATTATAGTTAGCGGCGGTTTTATAATATTTAGCGGAAATTTTATTTTTCGGCGGTTTAATAAACCTCACAAAGTAAAAATATATTATGCAAAGTGCACAGGTTATTTAGCGAGAGTTTATAACCACCGTTAAATTATATTAAAAATTGACGGTAAATAATATATCTATTAAAAAAAAGTGCATCGACTATTTAGCAAGAATTTTAGATGCCATAAAACAGAACATCCGCTAAATATAATAAAACTCCCATAAATTGTACTAAAAACCGCACCTAAATAACAAATTTTTTAAAAAGATTAAAATTAAAATTTTTTAAAAAAAAAATCTGGCAAATTTTTTTAAAATAAAAAAAGCTGAGTTGGCAATTTTTTAAAAAAAAATTAAAAATTTAAACGCCACATCACCTGCTACGTTATTACCATGCCAAGTCAACTTTTGTTGACTTTAACTAAGGATAAAAAGTAGAATTTGATATTATAGAGGGTAAAACAATAAAATAATTTTACGGTAAAACAATTTTTGTTTAGTTTACAGGGTTAAAAGGTAATTAACCCTATTTTATATTTGAAGGAGAATTTGGTATTTAATCAAGAAATGGGTACTTGTGAGTTTGAGCTCAACCTCATCTTGAAAAGCAGAAAGCCAATGCAAACACTGATAACAACAACAACCGACAAACTCCCATGGAAGCGGGAACTGCGCTCCGTCTCCATTTCACTCTCAACACTCACATTCTCAATCCTACTTCTAAACCAATAACCGCATTCACTCTTCCATCATCTTCTTCTTCTTCTACTGTTCACAGTTTCCGAAACCCAAAGCCCAAACGCGATTTCCTCGCTGATTGGGTTTCACAAAACGACGACGTTGTTCGCCCCCTTCCTATCTACATTGGAACCGCCTCTCTCTTTGCTGTCCTCTTCAATCGCACCATCTCCGGTATCGCTCCGGTTGCTGACGCTGGAAGGTCGGTTATTTCTCTTGCTGATTGTTTTTAGTTATTGGATTTTTAGTTTAATTTTTGAAATTCAAGTTATGGTGAGTGATTAAACATTGTTGTTATTTTTGTTGAATGTTGAGTGATTGAACAACTCTTACACATGTTGCTCTTAGAGTATCTCCAATAGAGATATCATAGATTAATGGTTCGTACTTTATTTTATTTTATCATTGGAGTTCTATAACGTGACATAAAAGGTATTAAAATTGATGATACGGTACCTTAAATTATTAACTATTTTTGTATACTAAATTAAATAGAATTGACAGCTTGTTATTAATGTATGATATCACCATTAGAGAAAAATATGTATGAGTTGCATAAATATCATGTGGCGTTGTAGGGACCACTTTCTAATAATGTATGATACTCAGAGTGATATCACTATTGGAGATGCTCTAAGAGTGTCTAAGTGAGTTTCATAAAAGTATTTAGCACACATGAGTGATTGAATAACTCATACACATTTTGCTCTAAGAGAATTTTCAATAATAGTATCTGAGTGAGTTTCATAGAAGGATGAATACACCTCTCATGGCAAATTCGGTTGCATAAAACTTGTAAAAGTCGCTTGAATAAGGTACGTTATCATCATTAATGTTTGGTCGAATAATAAGTATCATTAATATAAGAATTCTTTTATCAGTGGAGCAAATTATGTATGAGTTGCAAAGACATGACGTAGCATTATAGGAACCACTTGTTAGTAGTTTATGAAACTCAAAATAGATTCCTTAAAAATAGACCATTAGATATGCTCTTATCGTAAAAAATTAAGATACAGAGCATCTCCAATGGTCTTTTCTATGAAACCTACTTTGAGTTTCATACTCTACTAATAAGTGGTCCCTTTAATGCTACATCATATTTTTGCAACTCATACACATTTTGCTCTATGGTAAAGAAAATAAGGTGCCATATATTAATGATGATAAAATACTTTATTGAAAACTAAACATTAATGATGATATCGTATCTTATTTAAGGTACTTTTGCAAATTTTATGATAATCTGCTTGCCATGTCAAGTTCCTCCAATGGAGAAAAAACTAAAGAACAAGTTTATCATTCTATAAAACTCACTAAGATACCCTTATTGGAGATGATCTTATATAGGCTACTTCTACAATTTTTATGCTACCCTCTTTGCCACGTCAAGTTCCTGTTCCTACAATGGAGAGAAGGAACATGTTCATCCTTCTATGAAACCCACTTGTATACCCTCATTGGAGATGATCTAATTGAATAATAACAAACTTCTAACCGTTCATTGCAACTAACCTAACTAATACTATAGTTAACCAAATAAAATAAAGTTAGTTATAACTTATAAGTAAACAAAGGCTTAATATCCTTCTCATATGAACTATGAAGTGGCACATTTATATTATTTTATTCTTGAATTGAAGTTGTGGCGAGTTATTGGGCATTGTTGTTGTTGAGTTAACTATGTAGCACAAATACTTGAGACTGAAGACCTATTTTGCCACGTGTCGGTGTCAAGGTATTGTCACAACATCGAAACATGTGAATCGTTATTACATTTTATCACTTTCATTCTCTCTCACTAATGAATGTGTATACGTGTGCGTGTGGTGTGAGTCATTGTCATATCTGGTGTCTGTATATGTATCGGCGCTTCATAGGGAATTAATGATTGTTAATTAGGGTGCTTTTGTTTTTGCAGTTCACAATCAAGAGCAGACCTCTTAACTTTAGGATTGGCTGTCACTAATATTTTGGCTGGCCTGGTTTGGCTTTCCATAAAACCCAAATCTATAACTGTGGTAAGTCTCATATCTTTGCATTCACTGTTATCTATCTCTCTCCATTTTTCCCTTCATGAATTTGTTTGTTATTTTAGCTTCATAATTTGTTGTTTGGTGTGTGGTTGTATTTGCGCTCTTTGTTTGGTTTTAGAAAAATACTCTATTTTTTTATTTTTTTCGTTTCGTTTTCATTTAATAATATTACCCCAAACTTTTCTTAAATCAGACCCTAATTTAATGCTTTCTAGAAGCTACAAAATAAGAAACTATTATATCTCCAAATTATGCTGACTTAAAGATGCCGATAATAGGCTGGTTTTTGTCCAGGTAAATCCTCAGGGCGTAGAATGCAAGAACCTGTCAACTTCTCTCCCTGATGCTGCACTTACTGAGCTGCTCTGGTAATTCTCTTTATGTCCACTTGTTAGCTTACATGTGCTGTGATCAGCCAGTAATATTGTTTTAAATAGTTAGCTTTTCCTCTGTTTGTTGACAGTAATAAAACTATCTTTTTATAAATTATTATCAGGGTGTGGGAATCTCTATCAGATGTCACCTGCTGCCGATCACTTGTTATTGTTTATGAGGGCTGTTGTGTACTTCAATTTGGTTTTGCTGCTGAATCTTCTCCTGGAAATGGGGAGGCTGTAAGTGTGGACACCGATAAAGTGATGCAAGGATCAGTATATCAGGGTGTTATGAAATCTGGAACACGTAAGTTTGTGACTGTATACTGTCAACCATGAGTTATTCATTACAACTGCTGCTACTCTGTTGCACACTAGTGGGTTACTTTTGATTGAGGTTTACCCCAATACTAATTCAAATGTTTTGGATCTTTTATACATGTTCAGAGAGTTACTTGGCTAATCTATCTCTTTATCCTGGGAAGTCTGAGCTGCCATTTCTGCCTTCAAATACTCAGGTACTGGGTTTCTCTGTGCTAAACTGGTTCATATAACTAATGACAAAACATGTGCGGATCATCAATACCTTGTGCTTTAACTAATTCTTTTGGTCTATATAATTCAAAAATTATATGAAGTACAAACTATTGTTTAGTTAGAGTGGGACATGGGGGTGGGGTGTGGGTAGATACTGGGGACAAGTGAATCAAGAAACTGTTGTGTATTTGTCCGAGTCACAAGCATAGACACAGTAGACTCTTTCTTTCATTCTACAGTGAAAGAAAGTAGACTATTGGGGCACATTATTTCTGGTAGGGAATTGTGAGTTTGTGATTGATCCTAATAAAATAGAAACCATGTGGTTGTGACCT
Source organism: Trifolium dubium (assembly GCA_951804385.1). Lineage (NCBI taxonomy): Eukaryota > Viridiplantae > Streptophyta > Magnoliopsida > Fabales > Fabaceae > Trifolium > Trifolium dubium. The sequence goes on from OX638067.1 coordinate 35,926,997, forward strand.
GTACTTAGAGATGTAAAGGGGCTCAGAGTATTTCTTGAATTGACAGGCTACTTTAGACATTTCACGAGGGGATATTTTATGATAGCCAAACTATCAACTCAACTGCTTATGGACTTTTAAATGTGAGACAAGGAGGCACTCAAACAGAATTTTGGGAAATTGAAGGCAGCAGTCCCAGTGCTTTCGGTCTCTAAAGTCCCAGATTTTCTCAACATTTTTCTGGTTGAGACAGACCCTTTCAGCTAGGGGTTAGGGGTAATACTTCTGCAAGGAGAGAGACCAAAAGCATTTCCAGAGTCAAGCATTATTAGAAAGGGCCCAAAATAAGTTAGTGTATGAAAGAGAGTTGATGGCTATAGTTTATGCAGGCAAAGTGAAGACATTATTTGATGCATCACCATTTTGTAAGCTTAATTTTGACAGAACAACAGTTAATTGAGTGAAGTACAATTTAGAAAGGCTTTGGAGTTAATCTGGATTTGATTTTGAAATACAGTATAGATCAGAGAATGGAATAGGGCCGGTGGTGCTCTTTCCGAAAGGATGGCCTTTACCGTCATCATTATACTGAAGGTAAGTGATACAGAAAACTGGGTTGAGGAAATTCTTAAGGATGAAAAATACCAGAGAAATATCAAGGATTTAGTAGGTAGACCATTATTCACAACTTTCAGCCTAGCTATTAGTGGCAAGAGGGTCCATTGTACTTCAAGGGGAAGTTGATTGAGTAAAAGAACTCACCACAAATTCCAACCTTATTATAGCCTTTATAACACTCATGAAGGAAAACATTCAGGTAGTTATAACCTTCAAAAGCTTATGAGTGGTGTATGAAAAGAAACATCCATAGTTTTTGGCTGCCTAAGATGCGCGCCAATCAAACAAATATAAGATACTATCCCCGGATGGTCAGCTTCGGCCTTTGCCTATTCCAAGACAGATATCATACGCTATATTGATAGTTTTTATTGGAGGGTTAGATCAGCAAAGGCAAAGGGGCAGACTCCTTTGGTGATGGTTGTTTGGTTAGCCAAATATGCCATTTTATAGGTCTTAGAGAACCTTTTACTGCCGGTGACATAGGCGTGATGTTTCATTTACATATTTTCTCTTGATCCATTTTGTCAGAGAGACCCGATTCTTTTTAGGAAGTCATGGAAAAAACCTAATTTTGATGGTGGGTATATCCAATTGAAGTTCATCAGTGCCTACTGGCTACTACCCACAAAAAACCATATAAAGAATTTCATCGTTGCCAGACTGCCTACTTCCCAACCTCTCCCTCCTCCTATATAGTATTATGAATGTGAGACAGTTGCCAGAGTGTAAGAATACTTGGTAACAGAATGCTGACTATAGTTGGTCTGTTTTTTACTCAGTTAAGTGAGAAGAGGAGAGGTTAGAAAAGGGAAGGGAATGATTGAAACGGGGGTTGGGATGTAATTGGCGAGTCCAATTGGAGGAGAGTTTAGGTCTCTCGTAGACCTGGACATGTCTAATTTTTTCTGTGGCCACTCCCTTCCCTATTCGTGTCAAGTTGGCGCAAGAGTTGGGGATTAGAGTCGGTATCATTTAAATTCAGATTATGCGTTGTTTTCTTTTTATTTCTAATCCAGTTCTACGACAAATATCCAAACATTGCCTTGGTGCATTTATCTGTGGCCACACCACACCAGTTCTATGATATAGTGCATATATATCTGACGACTTTATTTTGGCTTGTGATCTTGTATATTTATATGTTTTATTACGTGATGCAACTTTAGTCTATGGCAGAAAGTTATCATGTATGAATGGGCCATTCATTCTGACTGAATCATGTACTTCCTCTAGCCTTAATTATAAGCAAAAGTGATTCAACAAAAATTGATGTATTTGGTCGACCAACGTTTGCTTATAATTAAGGCCAGAGGGAGTATGTCATTAAGAGAAAACAAACCGGTGAAACAATTTTTGTGATTGTTCTTTATGTAGCCTTCTATTCCTTTTATTGTTGTTGAATATTATGTACCTTAATAACAAAAGCTATTGGTACAATTGTTATTCGCTAGGCAGTAATTTTACAACCACTTGGAGATAAAGGAATTGCAATTATTGGCGGTGACACAATACGAGGTTTCACTACTTCTGATCAGGTAAAAAATTTCATCTCTTTTTCAACGATATATCTAACTTTCTCAAAACATTTTAACCTTCGAGCTTTACATGTTATATTAATATATCAACAGAAGATTTGAGGTTTTTTCTCTTAAAGACATATGTAGTGTGTTGAAGCATCACATAAACTATGTTTACTAAGTGTTAGAAATAATATAAAATCATTGATGTGGCCTTTCCTAAAACCTTAAGCTTTTGGGATAATCGGTCATTTGACATGGTATCAGAGCCTCTATGACTAAGTAGTCTAGAGTTCAATTCCCGCTCCCCTCACTTTATAATTAAAAAGTGGAATTTTAAGCATAGGGTAGGTGAGCCTATGCATTATCCACACTTCAAGCCCAATGAGCTCTTGCGTGAGGCGACGTGTTAGAAATAATATAAAACCATTGATGTGAGATTTCCTAAAACCTTAAGCTTTTGGGATAATCGGTCATTTGACACTAAGTCAAATAGTCAAATTTCAGTTTAAGAGTAATATAAATTCATTATGTAGGTCCTGCTAAATGCTAATTGTTGCTTATATAAAACGAAGTAGTGGCAATTGTTGCTTATTTAAAACTAAGTAGTGGCATACATATATTTATGGATTAGTAGCATAATTATTGAAATGCTTACAGGCTTGGATTACATTTATCGGAGAGAAGCTGGATTCTACCCTTGCAAAATATGTGAAACAACAACAAACTCTTAATTAAGTTTCAAAGATTGGAAATTATCCTCTAATCTTCGCTTATACTTAAGTTCTTCAATGGAATACGAGGCTAAAATTGATCCCATGTATATTTTGTTCATTATTTACATCAATTTTTATAATTGATTCATGGCTAGTTCAATGCATAAGTTTGTAACAATAGTTACATATTGTAGAAATAACTACATTATTAGCACGTTGTACTAGACCATGTTCCTTTTAAAATGTTTATTTTAGAGAAATAATTGCTTTTTTGACAGCTTCATAAGAGGATTTTGTTTTTGTCTTTGTTTTTGACAATAATCCCAAAGAAAGATGACAGTGCTTCTTGTGAAATAAGAACTTTTTTGACAGCTTCATAAGAGAATGTTTGTTTTATTTTATATTAAAAATCATTGCAATAATCCCAAAGAAACATGCCAGACAGTGCTTCTAGAATTTGATTTTGCATTTAAAATTATAAGATTCCCTTAACACTAAAATAAGTCCACTTATCCGTGTTTCTTAGAACATGGGTGGACATACAAATCCAAAGGTTATGCAATGCAACTCATTTCTTGCTAATGAAACATGTAATATCATAGTAGTACTCTTTTTCAATTACAATAATAAGCAAATATTTATTTTTCATATTCATTTATTAATTAATATATTTAATCTATTAAATAAATTTAACTTGTTAATTATTTAAAATAATTAAAATTAATATTTACTTGTAATTATTATCCGAGGGAGTAGTATTTTTAATATAAAGCATCTAATACTGTAATTATGTTGTGACCTTTTCCATGAAATCATTTTAGTAAAGACTTTTTTAATTTCTGTTAGTTAATAATTTTGTATTGACTTTCAGTTTTACAATTGCTTTTTTTTTTTTAATATGCAAAGGTCCATTGGTGAAACTTGTGCTTAGATTAGATATGTTTTTCTTTTAACTAAAGATTAGATAGATACATGTTTGATTGGTTGTTAGTGATAACTTAACTGATAATGACTAATGAGGCATGCATGACTAGGGGTGATTATCATGGCATTCAAATTATCATAAACCACCACTTTTTCATGGACTAGAAATATTGCAATGTTTTATTAGGTCGGTAGACATATACTCCTAATGCAGAAACCAATTAATCGGAATCAAATTATGTTGATTTTGATATTTCTTTTAATGCTTTCCTACATGTATATCTAAACTGAGTCAGACCAATGAACCCCAAGTCAATTCTATCAATTTCAGTACATGATTTTTGACCATTATTGTGTTCATATTTTTCGTGTGGATAATAGTACATTTTTACTCATTTTGTTAGTAACATTTTTTGAATATATAAGTTTGTCAATATGAACTTAACACGCTCTACATATTATCTGTAAAAAGAAATTCTATTTTTTTTTCTTGGAAAAGGCAAAGTTATAGGACCGGTTTTTTGTTGTAGTGATTATTTGAAGGTACCTCAAAAAGTAGGAGGACCGAATTATTTTTGAATCAATTGATTATGATTGGTTTAAATTTTAGAAAATTCTTTGATACCCATTAAATTTTTTGGTAGCAATTGATTATGATGGATTTTCTTTCGGGAAGTGCTACGATACTATTGGCTAAAAGCATTGTATTGGTACAATAGAGATTTTAACCAATAAAATTGCAAATTTTGTCCAAGTCAGTAAATTGGTCAAACATAATAGTTTCAACCTATCAAATTTTATGACACATGTTAAATGACTATTGGACAACACATTTAATGTATTGGTACATGACTATTTTACAATTGTACCATAGAATTCACCTTTTCTTTCTCCCATTAGGGAAAGAAAATGTGTATGAGTTATCTTTCCTGTTTAATTTCTTTAAGAGGTGTAAAACAACATATTATTGGAATCCGGATTTGGTGCTGTCGAAAAACGATGCAATTATGCAGTCAATAAATCTCAGGTTTTCTAATCAATCAGACAATCCAGATGTCATTTCAAAATTTTATAATAAAGAAAAAAAAATGTCTCAAGATCTGAACCGTCCGATCTTAGTCAGACGGTTCATAATTGCTAAATGCATGATGTCTGACTGCACGTAATCCAATTCCAGATTATTGCAGTAATCTTGGCTTTTCAAAGCATGAATATTTCAGTCCTAAAATATGACAAATGCTATATGCTTATATGCTATATACTAAACTTAAACTAGTGTGTGTAAAGTCCAAAAAATGGAAGAGGAATACATTCATATTGCTGCAAATATACATCAATCAGTATACAACCTCTGAATTTCTTTCATATGTATAAAATCATTAAAAAAAAAACTAAACAAAAACAAAATTTCTGTAACAAATGACTCTCCACAAACAATGGAGAAAGAATGAATAAGCCTAACAAGTATGATTATATCTTCCTTTACATGTGTATCCCATTCATTGTACAAATGACTTTTCCCAAGGCATTAATCCTGTAACAGAATCAGCAAAATAAGACAAAAGATAGTCCTTTAAACCAGTATCCCAAACTTCACAAAACCTTAATCTCCAATTAACAGGTTCAATAGCTTCTGTTCCAAGTCCTGGTGCTCTATCCTTTGACCCTTTGTTTTGATCTTCTTGCCAATCAACAACATATGTAGCAACTCTTCTATAAAACTTTGCTTTAAAACTCTCCCAAACTTGATACTTGTAATGGTTCACTACAGCACTATTTACAGGCATGTTGTAGTACTCAAATCCCTCTTTTAGCTGAAAATGATGGACTATGTTTAAAAGACTATCGTCGAGCAAATCCGGTCGCACAATGGATTTGTGCCGCTCGGGGCTTTGAAGTCTACATGTGTACCCTATAGTAACACCCTTTTTAGGATGTGATTTTAAACCAGAAGGGCCAAAACTATGACAAGCTGTTCTTATCTCAGCGATTGACGTTGAAGACGAGAAATTCGCAACCATTGATCGCAACGATTTCTCACCAGGATCACTACTACTAAAACCACTACTACTAACTTTCTCAACGTGATTCTGATGAAACTCATTAGGGAAATAGAAAAACTCATCAACATCAAAGAAACCAACCCATTTACACTCATCTCTAGCTGTCAAAGCACAATGAGAAAAACCAGCTTCTTGTGTCTTAATCCAAGGCCAAACTTTTCTACTAACATTATACCCTTCAAAATCAAGATCATTAATCACTTTTTCAATATCATCATCGCTATTATTATCGTAAACAAACCAACGTTCAACGCCAAGCCAAGAATGATACATAATCCATTCCCTAATAGCATTACCTTGATTCCAAACCATAGTACAAACACAAAGCTCATATTTTTCACTATTCTTTTTCTTCCTATAATCACTTCTACTACCAATTCTAGCAACTGATGGCAAAAGTGTTCTAACTTGATTCCTCAAATTTCCACTCAAATTACTAACAGTAACCCTAACACCATAAGCTTTATCAGGTTTATTTCTAATACTTTGTGGCAAAACACACCTCACAATTTCTTGAGCAACAGAAACAGCTTTTGTACTAAGCAAAAAAGCAGCACCAACACCATCTTTATGGTTACTTCTCAAACCAAAATGGCATCGAAAATGGGTCGGATCCGAGATCTTATGTGGTCTAAGATTCAACCCTTTAACAAAAACCACAACACTGTCACCATCTAACATAGCTTCATAAGCAAGTTTATCCCAAGATTGAGGTGTTTGGTTCTTCAAAACACCATAACTCCGACGACCCATTTCGCCAGAACGCCGCAAGTCGACAACTTTAACCTTCCCGGAGGTTGAAAAGTTAGTTTGAGGAAATGGGCATCTTGCTATGGATCGAGATTCATCGTAATTATCCATTGATTGAACCGGTTCAAGATGAACATCAACGACCTGAACCGGTTTAGTTGAACCGTTGGTTTGAAGAGTATAATAAACACACTCAAATGAATCATGGGGTTGGTTTTGTTTTTGATGATTGTTGAGGAATATGAGGTAGTGATTAGGGAAGAGAATTTTGTGTTGAATAGTGAAAGAAACCGTTGTTGTTGTTGTTGTTGTTTTTTTGGATGGTTGAAGAGGGTCAAGAATTGAATTGGTTGGTGAAGAATAAAGAAGTGATAAAGTTGAAGGTTTATGAGTGAAGAAACCGTGGTAATTTGATAAGAAAATTAAGAAGATGAAGAAAGAAAAACAGAGAAAAAGTGTTCTTGATGATATGTGAAAGTGTTTTGTTATGACTCTTTTTCTTTTGCGTTTTTGTTCTGTGTCCATTTTGAAATTCTTGGTTTTGAAAATTGGTTGAAGAAAGGGAATGAATGATAATAATAAGAAGAAGATTTTGGTGTTTGGTGATTTTGAGCAAAAAGAATTTGGTTGAAATGAAGGAAGGAATTGGTGGCGGAAGTGATTGTGATGAGTTGCCAAAGAGGAAAGAAAGAGAGAAGAAAGAAAAGAAAGAAGATAGAAGGTTCTTTTTTTTCTTCTCTAAATTGGATTGGATGATGAAGTTTATGGGGGTAATAGTGGAATAAAATAAAGATATTAGAAGAATTAAGAGAGAGTTTAAAAGGGTTCAAAAGTACTAGTAGTGGATAATACTCTCACCGACCTTAAATATAAACAATTTTCACTTTTTTAAATAAATATATTGAATAATTAATGTATCTAATTTATATTATTGACTAGATACATTAATTATTCAATGTATTTAAAAAAGTGAAAGTTACTTATATTTAAGACCAGAAAAAGTAACTATTTAATGGGTTTTGTGTTCATGATGAGTCATTTAAAGCTTATTATATATAGGGTGTGATATTAAGTGTGATTTGTGATTCTTCCTTTTCTCCCTCCTATTAAAAACAACGGTATTGTAATTAATGTTTAGATTTTGTTTTTGACAAGTAATTGGAATTTTACCTTAAAGTGATTATTACCTCCATATCAAAATATATGTCGTTTTGATCATATCACACAAATTAAGAAATGTAATAATTGTTGTATGGAAAAGATAAATTATAGATTAATTTACAAAATTATTCTTCATTAATGATATATGAGACATAAATTATAGAATTAAAAGAAGAAAGAGAAATAATTAATTAAAGGTATAAAAGGAAAAGAAGTATTAAATGTTTCATTAATAATGTAAAACAACATATATTATGATATAATTTTTTTTTCTCAAAACGACATATATTTTGGACGAACGGAGTACATTGTTCAAGTGATAAGTGAGGATGGTTTACATGAGGTGAAAATTGTCTCTTCTAACTTAATCAACCGTCTCTTCTAACTTAATTATATTGAATTCTTAAGTTTGATCTCTAATGTAGGTATGTAGCATTGTTCAAACTTTTGGGAAGAGTTTACTGTCCGTTTGAGTACAACAAAATTTGAGGAATTAAACAGTGTATTTGTGCACAAAAAATACGTAGTTTACGCAAAAAAATTAAAATAAATGAATGTAATAGAATTCAAATTTTGTTTTTTGATATTACATATTCCTATCAACTAAGTCATGTTCCCGGAGACAATATATCTATATTATGTATAGCTACAACATCTTATATATATGTATATTTAATTTTTCATATTTTAAGAATTTATTTTTGAATAAAGAGCAATAGAAATCTACAAGCATGATGAACAATTACACTTGGAAGTTCTTCGATCCGGATCCTTTTATAATTTGTGATAAATGTTGGCTTCTAATATCGTCTGTTTGTATTTTTTTTTTCTTTTTATTTTGAGCATTGCTTTCAATTTTGAAAATTGTACGTGCTTAATTCTTCTTCTTTTTGTGTTTTTATCTCTTGTTTTCCATTGTACCCAAAAAAAAAAATTAACTAAAGATTAACTACACTTGTTATGTTTTATCTGGTACTCTCCTTTATGGAAATATATAAACTTCCCCAAACTATTTTATTTCAAGCAAATCGAATTCCATTAGTGATAGCAATAATGATTTCGTTTTTTTTTTTTGGTAACAGCAATAATGATTTCTTCTTATGTGTGGCCGATTATATTGATAAGTCAGTCTTTGAAAGATATATTTGTGGAGGAATTAATTTTTTTTGTGGATGAATTAATTATTAAACCTTAACCTCGCATTTTTAGGATCAATGGTCTATGTGTGCTTGAGACACTTACTACAAAAGATCATATAACATTTAACCTCTTTGTTGATAAGAGTTTCACTAACGGATAAAACACTATTTGGAATGTGTCAATAATTCCTCTTGATAAAATATTTCTTAACTTATGAGATATAATCAAAACGTAATATATTTTAATACGGGGTAGTAGGTAGATCAGAGGCGGAACTAGGGTAGGGTTGAGCCTGACCATGGCCCACTACCAAAAACAAATTACCATAGTATATTATTAAAGTATTTAGGTGTCTAAAAAAATAATACCAATAATTATATTACTAAAAACTTTATGTTTCAAGAAAAAAAATAGAGTTTCTAGCTATGATCCTAAGGATAAGTATAAACTTTTTAACATAAATACTATTTGTATTATAGTTGATAATATTTATGCTATTTGCACTCTAATCATGCTATTTGCTTACATTGAAAAGGAAATTAGTGCAACTATAAGTTTAGATTTTATTATCGATGATTTTTAAATACTCGATTCACGTCAAGAATGTCATTTTAAAGTAAATGTAGTTTAATTTTGTAATAATAAACTTTATGCTTTTAACAACTTAAATTTTTTATATGTAATATAATTTATCGTATTTAATTTAATTTAATTTAATTATTATATATAGTTTATTTGAGTGGCCCACTGATGTTTTTTATCCTAGTTCCGCTATTGGTAGTAGGATTTACCGGCTATAATTGGAACATCTAGGTTGCCCTATAGTTGACTCCTTTACTAAACATATCAATGTCATGGGAAATAAAAAGATTGTCTATGATGTTATCTATATATTTTTTTCTCATCCAAAAGGTTCTTGTATCAATTAAGATTTTATTTCAAAAGGAAACAATAAATGTATCTATATATATTTTTTTGTTAAGATCATGTTATTCACCGTCAAACATAGTGATTACTTTTTTTGTTAGATTAGAGACACTTCAACTGCCGAATGCAGTGACCATTCCTCTCACTATACATTTGAAAATGAGTTTATATGGATCATGACAAAAACAATTGTCCCTAATATAAGTTCATTTTCAAATCACTATATATATATGTTGGAATATTTTATGATATTCCAATAATATTATGTGGGCAGATATCTTTGTTAATTATATTAGCTATTTATCAATTAAGAGCCTTAGTTGATTAGTGATCAAATTAAGTAAAAGACTAATTAGATTTCTATTAGATAATTAATTAATTGATTAATTAGTTGGTATGAGCTCAATATGAGTGGATGTTCAGATATTTGGATGGCCCATTAACGGAATAATGGGAAACCCTAATGGCCATCCAATATAAAAGAGGCTATGGTCCCCAATACACCGTACATGGCAAAACTCTCTCTTCTCCCCATCTGAAGAGAACTCTCTCTTCTCCCCATCTAAAGAGAACTTGAGGCATAAAGGTACCGGTTGAGAAAGAACCAAATCAGCCGCCGCTAACGTGCTGATGCTTTTCAGATCATCTCCTCTCTTTACCACCGTTGTTAAGGGGACTGTCATTAAAGCTATATTCAGGTATTCCTAATACCTAACTGTTAATATTTATCCTTAATAAATCAAACACGTCGTAGATCCTGTTTAATATATATGCTCTTTGCTTCCGCCTAAAGTATGATTATTGATATAATCTTTTGTTGCTGAGCTGTATATATAATTCTATTAAATTAATTCCAACAATATATATATATATATATGGCTTAAACGTCATTTTGGTCCCTGTATGTATATCAATTTTTGCTTTTAGTCCCTGTATGTGATTTTATTACAAAATAATTCCTGTATCGACCAAACTTTTTGCTTCTGGTCCACAAAGCAAAAATCTGCAGGAAAATTCTCAAGTTTTCTGCAGATTTTCCTATGAATTTTCCTGCAGATTTTTCCTTTAGGGACCAGAAGCAAAAAGTTTTATCGATGTGGAGACTATTTTGGAATAAAATCACATACAGGGATTAAAAGCAAAAATTGGTATACATACAGGGACTAAAATGATGTTTAAGCCTATATATATATATATATATATATATTGTTTCTTTTTCTAATAAACTTATAACTAATACTATTATAATTTGTGTGTTTTTATGTTCATTAATTGACATGATAATACATCATTAAGTATGTGTGTGTATAATAATCTTATAATGATAGAGTATACTAATTAAATTCTAAAATTAATTGAGTTTTGATTAATATTTTGAATTTCATGCCTAACCATGATTGAGGCAGCTGTGACGTGCAAACCTCATTTCTCTGCCCGTTGTTTCTTACTAATTTCCGGTACACACAATTTGCACAAGTCAAGCAAAACTTATCATAATTTGGATATTTGTTTCCCTTCTTGTTGTTGTGTGTCAAAGAGATAATGATCTCTTATCTTATAGACAAATTAAATGATTTGAAAATTGTTTAGAAAAATTTGAGTTATCTAGAATAATATAATTTTTAACAAGATTTTACTTATTTTCTGAAAACGGTTAAGATAAAAGAAGAAAAAAAATCTAACGGTTTCTTTTTGTCTACCAATAAAATAAAATACAAAAAATCAATACATACATATGGAATTCTCTTAAAAATTATGGGAAACGTTGTTCCGACAAATACCTAATTAAGGACAGTGGGTTTTATATGTACTTTCCAACCAATTATTACTTAGTAGTGTCTTATATGTATGATAGGATAACACTCTGATGTACACAATTTGTCGATAATACTATTTTTTTTCATTAAGCCAAATTTACAATTCTAATAAAATTATCCTTAAATAATATAAAAGAGAGGGCGTGACTTATTTTATTTGGAAATAGAAATTTGTTAGGAGTTATATTAAAATAAGGAATAGAATAGAAAAAACAACTCAATAATTATATCGTGGTTGAAGATTTTTGTTATTTTTTTGCGGTCTTTTATGCGGAAAATTAGCCGCAGTAATTTCAAGTTTTTCATGTGGATTTTGCCATCTAGAGCAATTTTCTGCGTATTACTATTTCAGGAAGTTTTGCAGGTATTTTCAACGCTTCACTTGCATATTTTGCCGCCCAAAGTGTAATTCCGAGTTTGAAATATGTATATTTACTCTATATAACTTAAAAGTAGTTGGTTCTCTATTTTTGTAAAATAATAATTTTGATCTTTTTGTTTTTAATCGTGTAATTTTAGCTATATTGTTTAGAAATTTCAACAGATCTTACATATGATTTAGACCATTTAATTTCATGACATGATAATATATTAAGTGACTGGTATGAAAATGAAAAATCTAATTGTTGAAAATCTTCTAATATTATATGAGGTGTTAAATTGTGTCGAAATTTGTATCAAAAAAAATGTGTCGTCGAAACTAAGCATAACCAGTCAAAAGAAGATCAATTACAATGATAAAAAAAGTTGAGAGTGAATAAACATGGTCAAAATTGTTTGGTTGATCAAAATGTATGAACCTTTTTTTTGAAGCACAAAATGTATGAACCTAGAGACCAAAAATCGCGCAATTAAAAATTAGGAATTAAAATTGCAAGTTTGTTAAAATAAAAAAACCAAAATTGTTTAGTCAAAAAAAATAAAACCAAAATTGTATTTAACTCTTTTTATTTATTTAGTGTGTATGAGTTATATTGCTCGAAAATTTAAAATTATTTTTTTATCACTTTTTATTCCACAAACAAGAGTCTTATATTTTTTATTTTTTTATTTTCACCATCAATTTAATTTGGTTCGCGTGTCAATTCTGACATCAAGTAATTCTAATTCTTTATGAACATATTGTGAAAATTAAATTGTAATCTTTCCTATTAAGTTGAGTGTCAATCATCACAGAATCAACTAATATTACGTTTGTTAGGTTTTTGTTATTGAATAGTGCTAGCTTCTCAAGAATACAACAAAAATTAAAGGGTAATAATAAGATCAAGGCTTAAATATAGTGTTGGTTCTTCACTATTTTTGAAATTTCACTTTGGTTCTCTAATTAATATTTGTTCCTTCTGGGTCCTTTAACTTTTGTTTCATTAAATAAATTGGTCCTATCCGTTAGATTTTATTGAAAAGCCGTTAAGTCTCTACATATGTTAACTCATGTGTACACGTGTCATTTTAGCATTGGCTGAAAATTTAATTTATTTTCTTCATTTTTTTCATCTCGAAATTTAATCTCCTTCAACCATTCTTGGAAAATTAAAAACAACAACAACAATTTTAGTTTCATCATCATCTCATAAAAAGAACAAAAGCATTAAAATGAACAAATTACAACAACAAAACAACAACCTAGAAACAACAACAACAGCAACAATAAAATCAAATATCAAAGGAGTTGATGAAAGAAGATGAAATTTTCAGAGTGGGTTTGGAAAATTGGAGTTGAAATAAAAGAGTAATTGTTAAAATATGATGTATATTTCTAGAATTATCTTGATACATGATAGAGCTAGAAATCACTAGATCATTGTAACATCTAGTAACATTTAGAACTTATCTAGAATTATCTAGTAATTAAATAAAATAATCAATCACCATAATACTAGGGCGGTGATCCAAGCCTATAAATAGGCATTTCATCATGTAATTGTGTATGCAAGAAATCAATAACAATTTCTCCTTCCTAAAAGTCTCTTTGTTCCTATTTCAATAATTCTCTTGCCACTTAATTGTTAGTCTTCTTTCTAAACAAGTTCCTAAAACTATTTTATAACAATTATTCAAATACTAACAGTGGCATCAGAGCTACGTTCGATCATATATTGGGCGTAGAAACTTCATCTATATATTTCCAACCAAACCCTCCTTATAACCTATATTGTTTCTAAGTCATCTCTAACTAAGACATGGCCAATATCATTCAACCATCATCTATGACTATCCTTATTTTTAATGGTGAAAACTATGACTTTTGGAGCATTAAAATGAGGACATTTTTTTGCTCTCAAGATTTATGGGATATTGTGGATGAAGGATTTATTATTCCCGAAGACACTTCAACTCTCAATGCAGGTCAGAAAAAATAGTTAAAGGAAAATAAACAAAAAGATTCAAAGGCACTATTCTTTCTACAACAAGCAGTAGAAGATAGTATCTTTCAAAGAAAAATGGGAGCTACAAGTGTCAAAGAAGCATGGGGTACATTGAAGGAGGAGTTTTAAGGAAGTAACAAGCTGGTACATGCCATTAAACTTCAAACTCTAAGGTGTGAGTTTGAGTTGATAAAAATGAAAGTGTCTGAGACCATAAAAGATTACTATACTAAAGTAAAAGAACTAGTGAGTCAAATGAAAACTTACGGGAATAATATTCTCGACAAAAGAATTGTTGAGAAAATTCTAATTTCCCTTCCTCGTAAATATGATACAATCGTGACCACGATTGAGCAAATAAAAGACTTGTCTACTTTATCGGTGATAGAATTAATAGGCTCACTAGAAGCTTATGAGCAAAGATTGAGTAGGCATGATGACGATACAGTAGAAAATGCCTTTCAATCAAAGCTCAAATTACAGTCTCATGACAAAAGATATGGAGGAAAGAAAAATGGTCGAGAAAATTCTAGAAACGGAGAGAGTTCTAGAAATTTCTCAACGAAAAATCAAGATGAGTATCCTCCATGTGGCATATGTAAAAGGACAAATTATGCCGAAAAATATTGTCGATGGCGCGGGAAAGAGCAATGTCGACACTGTAAGAAATTTGGACATGTGGAGAAAAACTGTCACATAAAAAATAAGTATCACGCAAATTTTGCTGAAGAGCACGAGGGTGAGAAGGATCAACATGACTATAAGCAACATCTTTTCTACGCTAACCAAGATTCCAATGATGAATTGAGCAGAAATTGGTACTTGGACAGCGGTTGTAGCAATCACATGGCCAAAGATGAAAGCATCTTCAAGGATATTGATGACTCCGTTAAAGTAAAAGTTCGACTAGGAAATGGCAGTATCGTGGAATCCAAAGGAAAAGGAACTGTTATGGTGGAGACTAAGAAAGGTACAAAATTAATCAAAGATATCTTGTGGGTTCCCAATCTTAAAGCAAATCTTTT